>VZQC01014632.1:375822-500081 GCA_009823505.1 Rhizomys pruinosus | reverse complement strand
ATAATATATTATATATATGTATATATATATTCCTATCAATAATGTGAAGAAAAATAAAATTATAGGACTTTCTCTGTGTCTTCCCTATGTAACCTTAGAGTCAGACTTATTTTAAATCTCTGCAGTCAGATTTAGTGATATCCATTGTGGTGCAAAGCTAAAGAAATTCCATATAAAATATATTGAACTAATTTATTTTTTCAACATTATTAATGCAAGGTATTTTATGTTGTGAGACACTTTACCTTCCAGAATCCCATACCAGATGCAGAGTCTTTTAGAGGATCCACTTAAACTCTGTTCTGCCCCTAAATTATTAGAGGATACTGTGAAGAGAATGAAGCTGAAAGACAGGTGCATCATAGCAGTACCGAACAATCCCCCTCATGAGTACAGTGTTTTCCTTTACTGAAATCAATTTTCACATATTACAATTAAGGTTACTTCCTTTGTTTAAAAATTACAGAAGATATGAATAAAGTCAGGCTTACTTAGTAATTTAAAAGAAAGTCAAGTCTAGAGCTTTTGCTCTCTTTTACATTGTATTTTAAAGCCTACTCCATTTTCCTCTCTGAGTCCATTTTTTTTACTCAAATTCATCCCCCTGCTAAATAATTGAAGATAAGAGTAAAATTATATTGCTTATTCAATTTTGCTTTCTGCATCACTTATAAAATTCAGTATTAATATTTAAGACCTACCTATTTGATAGGCTAGATTTCAGAGTCCAAATACAAAATGACATCTTAGCCGGGCGTGGTGGTGCACACCTTTAATCCTAGCACTTGGGAGGCAGAAGCAGGCAGATCTTTGTGAGTTCAAGGCCAGCCTGGTCTACAATGCGAGTTCCAGAACAGCTGGGGCTACAGGGAAACCCTGTCTCGAAAAGACCAAAAAAACAAACAAACAAAAAGAAAATGACATCTTTACAATTTTTAATTGCATTTGTGTCTGTGTGTGTGTGTGTGTGTGTGTGTGTGTGCGCGCGCGCGCATGTGTCTGTGCATGTGCTTGTGTGTCTATGTGTGTTGTGTCTCTGTATCTGTGTGACATTCTCTAGGGAATTCAGAGAACAGCTTGAAGGAGTCTTTCTGTCCTTCTGCCATATGAGTTCCAGAGATTAAACTCAGACTGTCAGACTTGGCAACTATGCCTTTATATACTGAGAAATCTCACTGGCCTGAAAATGCAGTTTTTTATATGTTATTCTTTGAGGGATCTAAGGTCATAATGTTTGATTAGTAACTGGAAACCATTCCTTCTGGTCATATTCTTGAAACTTTTCAGAGATATTAGTATCTTGTCATTAGAACATAAATGGTGTGTATCAGGTATTTCTTGTCATATCTTATCACAGATGAGGAAACCTTCTGTCAGTGTACAGTTATAAATGAAAAGCCTGGGGTCCAGTCTTGATGTCCTGATTCTTCAAGTGCTATATTGCTGTGAATAAGAATCATCCATATTCCCTTGTGCTTGCCAAGTGCATGTTCCATTGTTCAGCTGAGCTGACAGAGCAGATGAAAGAAAAGATGCAATACTCAGGAGCACAGTTACTGATAAATAATTACAACGAGGGCATTATAATTATTTAATTAAAATCTGCGCATGGTGGGAGATTATGAGTCTTTCAGCTTGCTACCCCATTTAGAAGATACTAGTCATTAACCAATTTAGCTGGAGTCAGCGTTTAACTGTCCACACATCCCAATTTATCTGTGAAACCTGTTCAGTCAGCAGCATGGTTGCATGCTCTGGAGAATATCCCACTACTAGTGAGCATAGGCACATTCCCTAAGAGCTTTGAGAGACTCATGGGTGCCTTAACTACCTATAACCTTCTTGTTAGTCTTCCCAAGAGTGTGATATCTGTCCTTTGAAACGTAGTACCCAGAGATTTCAGTTGCATTTATTCTTATTAGGGGACATAAACATGTTTAACATGACTTAAACACAACACAATTCATACATGTGTCAAAATATCACTTGGGATCCCATGAATATTCATAGTTTAGTATTTTTATATTATCAGTTAAAAAGAGTTAGACTTAAAAATTAACTGAAACCTTTGACCAAAAACCAGAAATCAGCAAACTTATTTCCTTTTGAAGCTCTCCAAAAGTTTTATTTCCTAATGTATTTTAAGTTATAAATTTATTTATGTCAGTTGTACCCCCACCAACCCCAAAGCCCACTCTATAGTAAGACTTCAGAGTAAATATTTAATCTCTATGTGGAAATTAAGTTTTAGATTTTCAGATGTTTCCATTAAAACACAAAACATACACACACACACACACACACACACACACACGTGCGTGCATGCACACACACCAAAATTACATTCTAACTACAAAAGGGGCTGGGAAAGGATATTGGAAATCATGATCTTAATTTGTCATTCAGTCCCTGTTTCCTTTATTCTGGTCTCACATTGGTAAGTCAATTGTTTCATTCTGTTCTTTCTGTTCTGGCCCAATTCTCCAATTCACCTAGTTTCTAAAAATATACCAAATTACTCTCTTTCTAAAGTCAGCCTGAAATAGGACATCAATAAACTCCCATGAGCACAATACCTATGGAAAATAAGACAATTAAAATTTTGGACAATCAAGCAATTTAATGTAATTTTAAAGTGTGTTTCTTTAACCCTTGGATACTTTCTATTTTCTTCTTTTTAAGTTTTTCCATTTTGTTATATGTTTTGACTCCTTTTAAATTGTATTTATTAGAATATATTGATTATACAAGACAATAGATTTCTTTGTGACATTTTCATTCATGTATTGAGCACAGTATTCATTAAATGGGCCATCTGGAGGAACCCTTCTGGAAATAATTTCTGAGGCCATGTCTCCTAATTCTTCTATTAATCTTTTATGTTTTATGAGTATACACTAATTATACTTATTAATAGGGTTCAGAATGATATTTAAATACATTCTTGTACTGGGAAATCCACACACTTTCTGCCTTTTCCATTTCAATCGTTCCAGTCTTTAGTAATCACTATTCCTTTTCTCCTCTGTTCTGATTAAGATATGGAAATAATGGACTCCTGCATTTGAATACTTGCCCCCAGTTTGTGATGCTGTTAGCAATGTCTGTGGAACCCTACTGGAAGAAGACAGAACAGGGTTACACTGAGATTTTATTCACTCTTGACTTCCTTCCTGACTGTGGTGTTGTGGGTCAGTCCCCTCTGGATCCTATTATTGCCTGCTGCCACATCTTTCCCAACAAAATGCAATAATACCCCAAAACTATTAGCCAGAACATATCCTTCCTTTCTTGAATTGCTTTTTATCAGGCATTTGACTACAGCAATGAGAAAACAACTAGTACATCTCACCTCATTATGCATATTCCTTGTGATTTAAGTGTTTTCTTTTGTGTAACCCCCTCTTACTGTCATCATATATACATATGTAATTATATTTCTCATTTATATTTAAATCTGGATTCTGTATTAGAGAAAACATGTAATATCTGTCTGAATCTGGCTTATTTCTCTTTTTTGTTGTTGTTGTTCTTTTTGAGACAGCTTGTAGCTTTGTAGCTTTGTAGCTTTGACTCTCCTGGAGCTCACTCTGTAAACCAGGCTGGTCCTGAACTCACAGAGATCCACCTGCCTCTTGGCTTATTTCTCTTAATACGATGATCTCTATCTACAGGACTTCAATTTCATTATTCATTTGTTCATAAGCATTAAGGCTGCTTCAATATCTTCACTGTTATGAATAATGCAGCAATAAATATAAATGTGTAACTATGTCTGTTGTGTGTGTGTGTTTGTGTGTGTGTGTCTCCTTTGCATATTCATCCAGGATTGACATAGCCAAATCATGTGTTAGTTCTATTTTAGTTTCTATGAAACCTGCATACTGCATTCTCTCAAGGCTGTACCAGTTCATATTCCCCACAACAACCTGTAAGCTCTTCTTTCTCTATATCCTCAGCAACATTTGTTGGTGCTTGCTTTCTTCATGATGGCCATTCTGATGTGGTGAAATGGGATCTCAAAGCATTTTAAATTTGCATTCCCTGATGGCTAGGGATGATAAACATTTTCCACATGTTTATTGCCCATTCTTGTTCCTTATATTGAGAAATATTCATTTTCATTTATTGATTGCAAGAATTGGTTCTTAATTTATATAGTTCAATATTGATTTGATTCTAGATCATCGTCTCTTATAAGATGTATGTCAGGCAAAGATTTCCTTCCCTTCTGGAGACTTCTTTGACTCTGATGATTGTTTCCTTTGTATAAAAACTTTGCAATTTCATGAAGTACTATTTCTCAATACTTGAGATTGTTTTGTGTGCTATTGGACTTCTTTTCACAAATGTGAGTCTGTGCTTACATATTGAATTGTTTGTACTTACGTTTTCCTACAGTGGTATTTTTTAGAATTTCAAGTTTTACATTAAGATCACTTGATATATTTTGGAAGAACTATCTATCTCCTTGAAAGTAAACACGAGTCTTATACCAGAGCTGGTGACTCATCTCTGGAAAAATGAGAAAGAATAAATTTCAAATACCTATGTGATCTGAAGGAGTTCATAAAGAATAGAATGTATTTTTCCCCTAGGAGAATGATTCTTCTTTGGAGGTGTGGACACGGGTAGGTTGCCCATGCTCCAATAGATGGACTCACACACATGCACATGTAGGTAGCACTAATAGGATTTAGTAGGTTATCAGAAGAAAACAATGGAGGAGGAGGAGGAGGAGGAGGAGGAGGAGGAGGAAAAAAGTTGTGCGGGAGAGGTAAAAGAAAATATAATAATGAGGTTGGGAAGGGGGCATATGGCAGGCAATTCTGGGGAAGTTGGAGGAATGATTAGGGCATGAATGTGGATCCTATTTCACTGTATGCACATATGAAATTCTCAAAGAATAAATATTTTAAAGGGAATAAAACTCAGATCTCTCTGTTCCTGTATAAATACAGATTTCAGGAGTAAAAAGAGGCCCAGCTGTGTGGAACGCATAGACATATATTCTCCTGGGATATTCTTTTTCTCTAAATCCAACCATGAAATAGGAGTTGACTATTCTATCCATCTGAAAGAAACTATGCCTAGGTCAAGTAGGTCAGACCACCAGAATGGTTTTTATCTGTTTTATTTCATTGTCTTCCTTGTCTTTAAGAAAGTGTCACACTATGTAGCCACTGGTGGCCTGGGATGTGATATGTAAACCAAGGTGGTCTGGAACTCACAGAGATCTGCTTGCCTCTGCCTCCAGAATGCTGGGATTAAAAGCACGCACTACCATGCCTTATCTATTTTAATATTTATCTCTTAGAATGTAACCTCATTAGTCTTTCCATATAATTTGATGCATAGAAATGGTCTTCTTCCTCCCCTGTGGCTAAATCCATAAAGAAACTATCCTTGTCACAGAGATTTGTCTTCTTTCTCTCTCAGAACTTTAGACCTTGCTCTTCAATCACCTGATGCCCTCTTTCCAGAAATCTTTGAACTTTAAAATCTTAAAACCTTTAAAATCTTACCCCCATGTCTTTAATTAGTTAAATATCACCATTTACAAAGGCTTCTCCTCACTCCATACTTAAAGCAGGAATTTATCTCCATCATTTTGCCTTATTTGTTACTTTCATATTCCAATTACATAGCATTTTTTATTATTTATGCACTAACTATTCCTTTCTGTAGAATTTGAGTTTCAGGAATGGGGGAACCATACTGGTACTGTCCACCACCATGGTGCAGTCATCTGGTAGAATGTATAAATGAACAAATGAGAATCAATCTGCTGAGATGTTAAAAATATGTTTTCCTTAAGTAACTTGGTTCCTTCTAGAGTTTTACTATTTTATCTAAGCATGTTAGATTATTGAGTGTAGAAAAGTAAAGCAAACAGACAGGGTTGGCAATCTTCATCTTCAGCATGGAATATTATGATAAGGTTTTATTTAGTTTGTGTTTCATCATTCTTGATGGAGGTATGGGAGGATCAGATAAGAATAAAGATAATTCTACAGCAAAAACTATGGAGGTCTTATTTATTATTTATTATTTTTATTTCTCTATATAATTCCCTCTGGGCCAAGATATGGATAATTATGTTTGCTTAAATGTTTTATTTTTATAAAAAATATTTAATGAAAACCAACAAAATTACTAGTAAAAAATAAAGTATATGAAATATTATAAAAAAGCCAAATATTACAATGTGATTGCACATATGATTCTTTTATCTCATTCTCTTTCTTCTGAAAATGGTAACCATCTTAAGGGAAACAATTTTGTTCTCTCTTGTTTGCATCTCTGAAACCCTATCCAGAACCTCCCAGCACTAATCATCACTTTCCTCAACAGTTGCTGAAAAGAATTAAATTAAATTCCTCTGCATTATGAATGGTGAACTTTATAAACAAAAAGATTAAATAAACTGAAAATTTTAAAAGATATACCTGAACCCCTTAACTTTCTAAAATATCAAGATGCATATATATATATATATATATATATNGTTGTTTGGCCTGTCTTCAATTCTTACTGGCAAGTGCATCTACTCTGTGGCTGCCACTGCTTTTGCTACTCCTCAAAGACATGAGACACAGCTTTTTAACCTTCCAATATGGAATGAAGATTCATGTCTCTCCAAGAACCCTCCAAACCTTCAATGCCAGATGGGGACTACTGAGATACCCAGCTTGTGGACTAAGCAGCCAAGGGTATTTCAGCCTCGTCAAAGTATAGACTGCCATTGTTGGACTACCTAGGCTGTGTTATGGAGGCCAGTTGAGGAGGATCAAGACAGGATTCGTGCCTACTGGACTTCATTTGGGGGACCATGGGAGGGAAAGACCCTAGTGTAGAACACAAGGGCAGGATTGATGGTTGTTTGGGATTGCCAAGTAGGAACCTTCAAGCACTTCCTTAAGGAAAACATGACATCTTTTAGAAAAAAAATCATCTAATTCAGGTGATATGTGCATGTATGTATGTATTTATTGATATATATATATATATATAATTATGTGTATATATGTATATATACTGTAGCAATACAAGTTGGAGAGAACAACAACAAAAGAACTGAAAAACAAAAAACTCTGGAAATACTCAGAAAAAGATACAGGACATGTATGGCAGAGTGCAGGGACTCGGGTGGGGTGTGGGGCATGGAAAGGGAAGTGATTCTAGATTCGATTGAGAAATGATGTATGACCTATGGAAAAAGTTTAATAACAATAAAAATTATATAAAAAATCCAGTGAAAATAACTGGAAAATGCACCTAACACATGAGATCTCTTTCAGATGAGCTGACATTATAAGCTCTGAAATATCAACTTTGGGCTGACCCATTATTATTGTAACCTTAAAGAGGTGGTATTATATCATCTTCTATGTGCAGATATGCACACAGTGGTCAAAGCTATTTAATCTGATGTGCACTGACCTCGTGAACATTTGCTCTCGCTGATGGTTTCCAATTTCTTCTATATGGTGACCTTAACATTCTGTCTCAGAGACATAACTATTAAAATACAGCCAACATGATGAATGACTTTCTTGCAATCCTGGGTCATAGACTTAGTTTTCAGAATTCAGTTGATAGTTCACTTTTCAGATACTCTGTGGATATTTTAATTTTTCAGTTTTTTTTAACATTTCTTCATGAATGGTCATTTTATTTTTTTTAATTTTCATGATTCCTAACAGGAAAAAAAATGAAAATAATTTTATTAGCAAATGCATTTTCAATGTTTTATAGTTGAATACTACTGACCATCTTCTTTGGTATTTTCCAATTTTAATTCAGGAAAATAATATTCAATTGATTGTATCTACTCCTAATAATCTGGATATCCATCATCTGTTTTGAGATTTCATCATTTGCCATTTCCTTCCTTCACTCATTTGTAAACTATGTAAACTATATAATTTAGGTAACTGAACTTTTTCCTCCTCCACACTTCCACTACAGGCTGTTATACAGATCTTATTTATCTTCTAACCATCTGATACTCTCTATATCCAAAGTGTTTCTCCAAGCACTACTATCCCCAAACTTACCTCAAGTACAGCAATAGGAGACCAGCTTTTACCCAGTTTCTGACAATTAAAAAAAAAAAATAAGTTCATACCCAGGCATGGTAACACATACCTTTAATCCTAGCACTCAGGAGGCAGAGGCAGGCGGATCTCTGTGAGTTCAGGCCAGCCTGTTCTACATAGCAAGTTCCAGGACAGCTGGGACTACAGGGAAACCCTGTCTCAAACGGAGCAAAAAAAAAAAAAAGTGAGTTCCATTCCTCAATTTTTTCAACATAAATTACATATACTGCCTGGGCTGGATAGCTTTAGTGTCAACTTGACACAACTGGGTTGAGGGGGCCTCAATTGGGGAATTGGCTCCATTGGATTGGCCTGTGGCCACATCTGTGGAGTATTGTCTTGATTGTGGAGCAATGTGGGAGGGCCCAGCCCACGATGAGTGGTGCCACCCTGGGCAGGTTGTAGTGTACCATATAAGAAGGCAGGCTGGGCATGAGCCAGGGGAGCAAGCCAGTAAACAGCATTCCTCCATGGCCTGTGCTTCAGCTCCTGCCTCCAGGTTCCTGCCCTGAGTTCCTGCCTTGGGTTCCCTGAGTAATGAACAGTGACCCAGGAGATATAAGCTGAATAAACCCTTGCCTCCCCAAGTTGGTGTCGGTCAGAGTGTTTTGTCACAGCAATGGAAGACAAACTAGAACAGAAATTATACTGCCTAAGGGGTTATTTTTATTTATCATGATATTAGTAACTTTAGCATTTGGTATTTTTTCTAATCACGTTTTGATTTACCATATGATTGTGTGGTTATATGTTTTCTCAAAGAAGTATGATATGCAGCTGGAAGGAACTTAAATGGTTTTTTTTTTATTTATGTTTTTTGCATTTCATACAAAATTTCTCAATCCAATTTAGACTCATTCCCTTTTCCATGCCCCCCACCTCACCCAAATTCATGCATTCCACAATACATGTCTTCCATCTTTTTCTCAGACTTTTTAAAGGTTTTTTTTTTTTTTTTTTGTTTGCAGAGGGTTACTGTTTAGTCCTGAAGTTTACTGTTTCAGTCAGTTCTTTGTCCAAGTCCTTTTGTTGTTGTTGTTCCCTCCAATTTGTATTGCTCCAAAATATGCATACATATGTGTCACACATATACCAAAATTGTGCTAGCTGAAAGTAAGCTGTGTATTAGTTCCTAATCATGTTTAGGCATTCACATTTTCCCTTTATTTTTATATTACTCTAAAATATGCATACATACCCTCCTCCCATCTATCAAAATTACAATGCCTGAAAATAAGTGGTAGGTCAGTTCTAGAGCCCTTTAAGGGAGTCACATTATAAACAGCATAGTTGTTTTCAAATAAAAAAGGAAATATTAAAGTAACATTGCTCAGTTTGCCTTCCAACTAGGGATTTGGTGCTAGCACCCACAAATGAGGGATCCATCATTTGGTTTTCTGGGACTGTGTTACTTCACTTAGCATAATATCAACAATTGACAAGTGGGACCTCATTTAACTCAAAATAAGGGTTTTTATGTTAATGAGTATTTAATTGATACTAAATACATTTTATTATTTAAATATTAAAAGATTAAGCTCTACAGTCAAAGTACAAGCTAAGCCAGTTCAGAAATTCAAGTTGTGTCCATTTAGGATCATCATTAGATCATTTTATAAACTGAAAGTATTGGAAATGTCACATGGTCATTACATTTAACTGAATTAAATCATTGTCTATGTGCCTGATACACACATGAAAAATAGTTTATTCAGTGTGACAAACACAGCCCAACATTCATCTAACAATTGTTTTAAATTATGGGGAAAAAATCCCATTAAGAGGTATTTTTCTCTTGTGAGGTGTAGTTAATAGTAATGTAGGGCAGGTGAGAGCAAAGCAATTTCACATTTCCCTTGTTGATTGCTTTGACCTACTAGTTTGGAGGTCTCTGCAACACCCTTGATATCAATAATAGCTGTTAAGACTTCCAAAAAGGTCCTACATTGCTCTAAATATCTCTCTTCATTCTTTTTCAAGTGTTTGCTTTTCTAAAATTTCTGTCTCCCAGAATGGAAATTAATAGTAATTGGAACAGCTATATAGACACATAAACAGATATATGGATGTATATGCATATTAATGTATTTTTTAAAATTACTTTACAAGGAAATTGTGTCTCAGTTGAATATGATGTTGCTTGAATGCCCTGTCAGATAACCTGTGCAAAAGAACTCTGTATCTGATAGTGGAACTATATGCTGGCTTTGTTTTAATGTGTCCCCATAGCTTTCACAATCTAGCACCCTGGCCATAACCATGGCCCTCCCGATTGTGTTCCTACTAGTCTATTACTAGTCTAACAGAATATAGTCATGGAAGTAAATATTTAAAAAAATAAACAAATATCAACTTTAAATATTTAGCAAGAGGTAAACAACTTCATTTCCTTTAAGGATTTCTGAAACCTTTTATTCTCTAGATTTCTGTTGATGAATTTTTATGACTCAGACCTTAAACAAAATTGAATCACAGCAATCACTGCTTCCAGCTAGACTCTGTCAGCCTGGGGTACAGTTTTAGCTCTACCATTACCTAGCAGGGAATTTGGATAATCCCTGAATTTGCTGGATTTCAATTTCCCTATCTGTAAAGTGATGAGTGGTGTGGTTGGATTAGGTTATCTAAAAATATCTCCCTATTCTGAAAGCTCTCTGATTAAGAAAAGTCTCAACAGAATTGAGAAAGTCAGTTTGACATCAGCTGGTTTCCATTCCTAGCTTCACTCCTTTCTGGGATACCAGGTGCATCCACACCACTGAAGGCAAAAGTAACACATGAATTTACATGATCTCTGACAACTGGAGCTGCTGAGGATCAGCCTAGACAATCATGCTATATCTTGACATAATCACAGTTGCCACGAAGTATAACTTCAAATCTACCTTCCAACATGTAGTCTTGCTTAGTGTTTTATGCTGCTTGGTCTCCTTAACTAACTTGAGTGTTTTGTAATAGGCACAGTAGTGCACCTCTGTAATTCCGTCACTACAGAGTTAGAGGCAGGGGGATCATGAGTTTGAAGCCAACTTAGACTACATAGTGAAAATATGTCTAACAACAATAAGAGTTTTGTGTCTTGAAATGATGATAATGATGATAATAATGTCAAACACAAAACTCTCATTTTTATCATTTTCAGTAAGTTGAAGTTGTATTTATATCTTTTTTAATTTAAGGTGGCTCACGCCTTTAGTCCTAGCACTTGGGAGGCAGAGGCAGTTGGATCTCTGTGAGTTCAAGGCCACCCTGGTCTACAGAGTGAGTTCCAGGACAACCAGAGCTACAGGGAGACCCTGTCTCAAAAAAGATTAAAAAATAAATAAACAAAAAGTAAAAAATTTATACAAATGTTATTCTGTGTCTCCTAAGAAAAAATACAAGAGCAAAATCATTAAGATACAACCTTAGAAGCACAACAACTGTACTAGTTATTATCATGTTCTACCAAATGGTTATAACAATGACCAATAAATTTGTAAATACTGCTGGATTTTTTTATCGATCAATGGAAGATACTTCTGGGAAGAGTATTGGATACCTTTGATATTAACACTTTGGAGGCAGAAGCAGGTGGTGGATCTATGTGAGATCAAAGCCAGCCTGGTCTACATAGCAAATTTCAGGCCAGCTGGGTCTACAGAAAGAACCTTTCTCAAAATAAATAAATAAATAAATAAATAAATAAATAAATAAATAAATAAGCAGACATTTAAATTCTGCCAATAATGAATGTCAAGTTTTTCAATTTAAATATTTGCAATTCCCTGAATAATGGGTATCCAAGAATATTTAAATAAGTATATATTAGCCTCTCACATTTTTTCTATCTTTAATGTGACTTTCTTTCATGTCCCAATATTAAATGCATTGTTTGCCTTTTTCTTTCAAATAACAGACACTCTTTATCTAGTGCAGTTATATACTTTCTTACAATTGCATTTTTACTCTTCATTCTCTGTTGAGATTAGGAAATTCTTAACGTTAATATAGTCCAATTGTCAATCTTTCTTTTTAAGGTCTGCACTTTGGGGATCTTCTTAAGGAATCTGTTCTTACATTCTGTGGGAGGGGGGAAGCAATGCAGCCTGGAAGTGTAAAGGAATCTAAGATTACCTGTGTTCAGATCACAACTTGTACTCAGTGGCTCTGTGACCTGATTCTTTGTCTATTAAATGGGGATGACACTAAAAACACATACTTCAAGGACCTGAAGACCTGTTAAGAGCATTGAATGTGCTAGGATTCACAAATGAGGGACACCACACATCATTTGTTTTTCTGAGACTGTGTTACTACACTTAGCATAATAGCTTCTAGTAAAGTTAAATGTCTTCTTATCTACATGCAAGCATACTGATAAACTATGAATCCCCAAAATGTGTTTCGGAATTAACCTATAGTTTATTATCAGACTTTGTAAACCTGGTATATGTGTGGAGTGTCTAGAAGTACATTTTGGACTAATATACAATAAACAGAACAGCAAAAGAAAAAGACTAATTCAAAGATCAGATAAAAACAGTAAACTTTTGCATAGAAAAGGTTAAAAAAAGACTGAGAAAAAGATGCAAGAAAGGAAGAACACATGAATTCTGGGCATGGAATGGGGGACAGGGATGGGGGAAGGAGTATAAATTTGGTTAAAAAATGTTGTGGTCAGTGAGGTGCTGATGAGGCAAGGAAGACCTGTGTTGGATCTTGCGGGGCTCGACACCTACTCCCAGAAGTCCCAGCTTGTGCTCCTGACAGGTGCACAGAGACAGTGAGGTGCCAGTGAGGCAAGGCAGACTTGCCTTGACTCTTGGGAGCCTACCCATGCTTGGGCCAAAGTAGCAACACAACCAACGTACCCCCCCACACACAAACATGGTGGAGCTGTGGTGCAGAGGGCCTAACAGGCACACAGCATTGGTGATTATAATCTGTGCAGCCAACAATGAGGTGCCAAAATACAAAAAACAAATAAACAGTCAAATCCACATGCCAAAGACACGAAGAAAAAACAACATGGGAAAAGCTCATAATAAATCCACACTGAACTCTACCAACCCCACAGAAGATCCCTACAATGAGATCTCCAAGGAGAGAAGCCAAGATGCCAACCGTAGAACAACTGTAGACATATTCAAAGAAATCAGAGAACTAAAGGAAGAGAATGAAAAACTCAGGAAGGACCTAGAGGGAGATAATGACAAATGTTGGAAAGAACTAAAGAGAGAGGGGCTGGAGAGATAGCCTAGTGGTTAAGAGTGCCAACTGCTCTTACAGAGGACCCGGGTTCAATACCCAATACCCACATGGTGGCTGAGAACCATCTGTAACTCCAATTCCAGGAGAACTCCAGTTGCAGGGGAATCTGACACCCTCTTCTGACCTCTGCGGCATTGCACAACATGGGTGCACAAACCTACATGCAGATGGTACATTCATACACATAGAAAATAAATAAATATTCTCAGCCATTAAGTTGGTGACGTTTTTACCTGCGGGAACATGCAAATCTTTTCCCATGGTTAGTTTTAAGATTTAAATTGAAAAATTTGATAAAATGTTTAATATATAACTGTATCCCCCTTTTTGATTTTAGGTTTTTATTTTTTGACCCATGAATCTCAAAAAGGGCAGTTGAAGAACACATACCTATAGGCAGGAATCAAGATGTAAATTTTCATTAAATTTACCAAAGCTGTTAAAAAATAAATAAATAAATAAATAAATAAATAAATAAATAAATAAATAAAATTAAAAAAATAAAAAAAGAACTAAAGAGAGAAAATGACAAACTCTGGAAGGAAGTGGAAACACTGAAAAGATCCCAGGCTGAAACGAAAAAAGAAAATGACCAATGAACCAAGGAGCTACAAGATGAGAATGACAGGCTCCAGAGGGAAGTGGAAAATCTAAAGAAATCACAGGATGAAATGAAAAAGGATATTGAACATTCATCCAACCACCAGGAAAGGATGGGGAAAAGCCTCAAAAGCAGAATGGAAGATGCAGAAAATATAATATCAGATCTGTAGGATAATACTGATCAACTAGAAAGCTCAAGTAAAGATTATGAAAAAATTTTTTAAAACACAAGAATGGAACAACCAGGAAATGTGGGACACTATGAAAATACCAAACATCCACACCATAGGGATAGAGGGAGGAAATGAATCCCAAGACACTATTGACCACATCTTCAACAGGATAATAGAAGAAAATTTCCCCAAACTGAAAAAAAGACAATCCCATACAAATACAAGAACCCTTTAATCCTAGCACTTGGGGGGCAGAGCCAGGCAGTTCTTTGTGAGTTCAAGGACAGCCTGGTCAATAGAGTGAATTCCAGGACAGCTGGGGCTACAGGGAGACCCTGTCTCGAAAAGACCAAAAACAAAACAAACAAACAAACAAACAAACAAACATACAAGAAGCACATAGAACACCAAATAGGACCAGAAAAGAAACTCCCTATGCCATATAATTGTTAAAACACTACATGCTCAAAACAAACACAAAATACTGAAAGCCACAAGAGAAAAACAAGTTACATATAAGGGGAAACCCATCAGAATCACAGCTGACTTCTCCGTCCAGACTATGAAAGCTAGAAGAATGTGGATCAAAGTATTTCCTATGCTAAATGACTTTGAATGCCAACCCAGACTACTATATCCAGCAAAAATGTCCGTTATATTTGAAGGAGAAAGAAAAATCTTTCACGGCATGAACAAGATGAAAGAATACATGTCTAAGAAACCAACACTTCAGAAAATCCTTGAAGCAATACAAAGAACAGATGAAAGGAACAACTATCCCTAAGCAATTAAAGAGAGAAATCAACAAAAGCATAACAGAGTAAATACAAACCTAGACCAAGAATGCAAACAAAAAATAAGGTGAAAGGAAGCAACACACATCTCTCAATAATAACCTTAAATACTAATAGTCTAAACTCCCCAATCAAAAGACCTAGACTGGGAGAATGGATTAGGAAACAGAATCCTTCTATATGCTGTCTACAATCCATCTCACCCTCAAAGACAGACACCACCTTAGAGTGAAAGGATAGAAAAAATATTCCAAAAAAATGGAAATAATAAACAAGCCAGAGTGGCTATTCTAATATCAGACAAAATAGATCTCAAAGTAAAACTAATCAGAAGAGACAAAAGGGCCATTACATCCTTGTCAAAGGAACAAGTAACTATGAAGACTTCACAATCTTAAATGTCTATGCACCAAATTCTCGTGCTCCTAGCTTTACAAACACTACTCTATAGGACCCCAAGACACAGATTAATCCTAACACACTAACAGTGGGAGACTTCAACATCCCACTGAGTCCCTTGGACAAAAAAATAGAGAGATATTAGTACAGAACAATACAATACACCAAACGGACCTCACAGACATCTACAGAATATTCCACCCAAACACCAGAGAATATACTTTCTACTCAGCACCTCATGGAATATTCTCCAAAATCGAACACATACTGGGACACAAAAGAAATCTCAACAAGTACCAAAGGATTGAAATTATTCCATGCATTCTATCAGACCACAGTGCAATAAAGCTCAAATGAGCACCAGAATAAGCCCAACTAATTACAAGACCACATGGAGGTTAAACAACACCATCCTGAAAAATGAATGGGTCAGGGAAGAAATAGTGAAATAAAAGTATTTATGGAACTGAATGAAAAAAGACAATACGACACAACCAAACTTGTGGGATACTTTAAAAGCAGTCTTGAGAGAGAAATTTATAGCCCTAAGTGCCCACATTAAAAACAAACAAACAAACAAACAGAAAGGGAACAAATAACCGATCTAACACTGCAGCTAAAAACACTATGAACCCTAAACCCAAAAGACAGGAAGCACAACAATCAGAGCAAAAATCAATGAAACAGAAACAAAGAAAACAATACATAGAATCAATGAATCCAAATTCTGGTTCTTTGAAAAGATAAACAAAAGAGACAGACCTCAAGCCTAGTTAGAAAAAAAAAAAGAAAGAAAGAAAGAAAGAAAGAAAGAAAGAAAGAAAGAAAGAAAGAAAGAAAGAAAGAAAGAAAGAAAGAAAAAGAGCAACTCCAAATCAGTAGCATAGATGGAGTAAAGAGCTGAACAGAGACTTCACCAGTGAGGAATTAAAGATGGCTGAGAGACATCTTAAAAAGTGTTCAATATCGTTAATAATTAAGGAAATGCAAATTAAAACCACTCTCTGATATCATCTCACTCCAATATGACTGGCTAAGATCAAGAACACAATAGATACCAAATGTTGGAGAGGTTGTGGGGAAAGGGGAACACTCATCCACTGCTGGCGGGTACATAAACTCGTATGACCACTGTGGAAAGCAAAGTGGAGAACACTTAAAGGACTCAAAATGGACCTACCACCTGACCCAGCCATACCACTCCTGTTTATATACCCATACGATGCATCCTACGGCAAAGATACATGAACATCCATGTTTATTACAGCTCTCTTCACAATAGCAAAGAGCTGGAACCAACATGAATGACCCTCAACTGATGACCGGATAACAAAAATGTGGTACATCTATACAATGGAGTTCTATGTTGTGGTAAAGAAAGATATCATGAACGTTGCAGGTAAATAGATGGAACTCAAAGCCATTATGCAAGTGAAGTAATACAGTCCCAGAAAAAAAAAAGTGAATGCTTTCCCTGATTTGTGGATGCTAATAGCAAATCCCCGGTTGGCAGGCAAACTGAGCAACTTTATTATTATATTTCATAGTATATGAAAGCAACTGTGCTATTATAATGTAAATCTCTTAATGGGCTCTACCACTTGTATTCACACAGTGTAATTACCATATATGTATGGGTGGAAGATATGTATTCATATGCTAAAAAAAAGAATGTAAGGTTATACTTCTTTTTACCTGCATGCAACTTTACTGTTAAAATGTGAATCTCTAAATGTGTTTTGGAATTAACTTATGGTTTATTTTAAGACTGTAATTTTGATTTATGTGTGGAGTGTATATATGTATATTTACCTCAGGATAGATACTCACATATAAAGATTTGGGGATAGGATCCACACATAAGGAAGAACAATGTTGTTTTCTTTTCATCATCTATGTTACATTACTCAGCATAACCGTTTATAGTTACATACATTTACCTGTAAATTTCATTTTTCTTTTTTTTTGTTGATGCTTTGTGTATTTTATACATCATTTTCCAATTCAGTTCAGGCATATTTCCCTTTCCCTTCCCCACATCCCACCCCACCCCATCCCAGATCATGCATTCTGCCATAACTGTCCTGCATCTTTCTCTCAGTTTTTTTTTTTCATTTTTTAGCAGTAAGTGATAATTTATGTGTACATGCATCCTTCATGTAACACCAATTTGCAGGCTGTTGTGCACAAACCCCCACAGCCCCACCNTACCCAATACCCACATGGTGGCTGAGAACACATCTGTAACTCCACATTCCAGGAGAACTCCAGTTCCAGGGGAATCTCGACACCCTCTTAGTCTGACCTCTGCGGCATTGCACAACATGGGTGACGAAACTACATGCAGATGTACATTCATACACATATAAGAAATGAAATAATAAATATTCTCAGCCATTAATGTGACGTTTTTACCTGCGGGAACATGCAAATCTTTTCCCATGGTTAGTTTGATTTAAAATTGAAAAAATTTGATAAAAGTTTAATATATAACTGTAGTCCCCCTTTTTGATTTTAGGTTTTATTTTTTGACCCATGGAATCTCAAAAAGAAGGCAGTCTGAAGAACAATAAACCTATGCAGGAATCAAGATGGTAAAATATTTCATTAAAACAAATTAAAAAAAAAGAAATAAATAAATAAATAAATAAATAAATAAATAAATAAATAATAAAATATAAAAAAACTAAAAAAAAAAGAACTAAACGAGAGAAAATGACAAACTCTGGAAGGAAGTGGAAACAACTGAAGATCCCAGGCTGAAAGAAAGAAAAGAAAAAAAAAAAAAAATAGACCAATGAACCAAGGAGCTCTAGATGAAATGACAGGCTCCAGAGGGAAGTGGAAATCATAAAAGAAATTCCACAGGATGAAATGAAAAAGGTATTGAACATTCATCCACAACCACCAGGAAAGGATGGGGAAAAGCCTCAAAAGCAGATGGAAAGATGCAAAAAAATAAATATCAGATCTGATAGGGATAATACTGATCAACTAAAAGCTCAAGTAAAGATTATGAAAAAATTTTTAAAACAACAAGAAGGAAACACCAGGAAATGTGGGACACTATGAAAATACACAAACACTCCAACACCATAGGGGATAGAGGGAGGAAATGAATCCCAAGACACATTGACCACCATCTTCACAGGATAATAGAAGAAAAATTTCCCAACCACTGAAAAAAAGACAATCACCATACAAATACAAAACCCTTTAATCCTGCACTTGGTGGGTCAGAGGCAGTTCTTTGTGGAGTTCAAGACAGCCTGGTCAATAGAGTGAATTCCAGGACAGCTGGGGTACAGGGAGACCCGTCTCAAAGACCAAAAAACAAAACAAACAACAAACAAACAACAAAACCATACAAGAAGCACATAGAACACCAAATAGGACAAGAATAAAAACTCCCTATGCCATATAATTGTTAAAACACTACATGCTCAAAAACAAAACACAAATACTGAAAGCACAAGAGAAAAGACAAGTTACATATAAGGGAAACCCATTCAGAATCACAGCTGACTTCTCCGTCCAGACTATGAAGCTAGAAGAGAATGGGATCAAAGTATTTCCTGTCCTAAAATGACTTTGAAATGCCAACCCCAGACTACTATATCCAGCAAAATGTCAGTTATATTTGAAGGAGAAAGAAAAAATCTCACGGCCATGAACAAGATGAAAGAATACAGTCAGTAAGAAACCAACACTTCAGAAATTTCTTGAAGCAATACAAAGAACAGAGGAAAGGAAAAACTATCCCAAGCAATTAAGAGAGAGAATATAACAAAGCATAACAGAGTAAAATACAAACCTAGACCAAGAATGCAAACAAAAATAAAGGTGAAAGGAAGCAACACACATCTCTCAAAATAACCTTAAATATAATGTAACTAAAAAAAAAAAATAAAAAACTGGGAGAATGGATTAGGAAAAAAATCCTCTAATATGCTGTCTACAATCCATCTCACCCTCAAAGACAGACACCACCTTAGAGTGAAAGGATAGAAAAAATATTCCAAAAAAAAAAAAAAAAAAAAAAAAACAATATTAATATCAGACAAAATAGATCTCAAAGTAAAAACTAATCGAAGAGACAAAAGGGCCATTACCATCCTTGTCAAAGGAACAAGTAACTCTGAAGACTTCACATCTTAAATGTCTATGCACCAAATTCTCGTGCTCCTAGCTTTAAAACACTACTCCTATAGGACCCCAAGACAACAGATTAATCCTAACACACTAACAGTGGGAGACTTCAACATCCCACTGAGTCCCTGGACAAAAAAATAGAGAGATATTAGTACAGAACAATACAATACACCAAACGGACCTCACAGACATCTACGAGAATAGTCCACCAAACACCAGAGAATATACTTCTACTCAGCACCTCATGGAAATTCTCCAAAATCGAACACATACTGGGAACACAAAAGAATCTTCAACAATACAAGGATTAAAATTCCAGCATTCTATCAGACACAGTGCAATAAATCAAATAGCAGCCAGAATAAGCCCAACTAATTACAAGACCACATTGAGGTTAAACAACACCATCCTTGAAAAATGAATGAGGGTCAGGGAAGAAATAGTGAAATAAAAGTATTTATGGAACTGAATTGAAAAAAGACAATACAACACAACCAAACTTGTGGGATACTTTAAAGCAGTCTTGAGAGAGAAAATTTATAGCCCTAAGTGCCCACATTAAAAACAACAAAAACAAACAAAACAGAAACGAGAACAAATAACCGATCTAACACTGCAGCTAAATAACACTATGAACCCTAAACCCCAAAAGACAGAAGCAAACAATACAGAGGGCAAAATCAATGAAAACAGAACAAAGAAAACATACATAGAATCAATGAATCCAAATTCTGGTTCTTTTGAAAAGATAAAAAAGAGACAGACCCTCAAGACACCTACGTTAAAAAAATAAAAGAAAGAAAGAAAGAAAGAAAGAAGAAAGAAAGGAAAGAAAAGAAAGAAGATAAGAAAGAAAGATAAAGAAAGAAAAAAGAAAAAAAAAAAAAAAAAAAAAAAAAAAATGATGGAGTAAAGAGCGACAGAGCTTCACATCCGTGAGGAAATTAAAGATGGCTGGAGAACATGCTTAAAAAGTGTTCAATAGTCGTTAATAATTAAGGAAATGCAAATTAAAACACCAGTGGACATCAGATAATTGGACACATAAAAAAAAAACAAAAAAGAAAAAAGAAAAAAAAAAAAAAAAAAAAAAAAAAAAAAAAAAAAAAAAAACAAAAGACACCAAATGCTGGAGTGTCGGAGAAAGAAACACTCATCCACTGCTGGTGGGAATGTAAACTTTTTACAGCCATTTGTGGAAAGCAGTGTTGGAGAACCCTTAAAAGACTCAAATAACTACCACCTTACCCAGTCATATCACTCCCGGGTTATATACACAAATGACTCATCCTACCACAAAGATACATGCACATCATGTTTATTGCAGCTCTCTTCCCAATAATGAAGAGCTAGAACCAACCCAAATGCCCCTCAACCGACGAGTGGATAACAGAAATGTGGTACATCTACACAATGAGTACTACTCAGCAGTTAAGAAAAATGATATCTGATGTTTTGCAGGTAATGGATGGAACTTTGAACCATTATGCAAGTGAAGTAACACAGCCCAGTAAAACAAGGAGCAAATGGTCTCCCCCATTGTGGATGCTAACACTAAATCCCCAGATGAAAGGCAAGCTGGACATTTGTTAATTATTTCTGTTTATTCTGAAAGCAACTATGTTGTTATAATTGTAACTCCTCTTAATGGGCTTTAGAACTGATCCAACACCACTTTCTTAAGACTCTCTAATTACTGTATAATGAGTGAAAAGTATGTATGCTATTTTAGAGTATATAAAATTAAAGGAAGAAAATGTGATTTCCTAAATCAAAAAAAGACTGAAAGATGCATGACAGTATGGAAGAGTACATGATCTGGGGTGGGGTGGGGGGAAGGGAAAGGGGAAAGAAAAAAAAAAAAAAAAATAAAAAAAAAAAAAAAAAAAAAAAAAAAAAAAAAAAAAAAAAAAAAAAAAAAAAAAAAAATGTTGTATGACATGTACAAAAGCTCAAAAAAGAAAAAAAAAAAAAAAAAAACTAAGGAAAAAAAAGTGTAGTGAATGTTTTGACCTATAAAATGCTAACATAATGCTTGAGTCTGTTTTTATTTTTAATTTTATTTATTTCCGTATCGTGTATGAATGTATTGTCTGCATGCAAGGTCTGTGCACC
This sequence comes from Rhizomys pruinosus, assembly GCA_009823505.1. Taxonomy (NCBI): domain Eukaryota; kingdom Metazoa; phylum Chordata; class Mammalia; order Rodentia; family Spalacidae; genus Rhizomys; species Rhizomys pruinosus. The sequence continues at coordinate 478,490 of VZQC01014632.1, read as the reverse complement.
CACGTGCAATGCCGCGGAGGTCAGAAGCAGGTGTTGGATTCCCCTGGAACTGTAGTTCTCCTGGAATTGGAGTTTCAGGCTGTTCTCGGCTGCCATGTGGGTGCTGGGGATCGAACCTGGGTCTTCTGCAAGAGTGGTCGGCGCTCTTAACCGCTAGGCCATCTCTCCAGCCCCCCTGAATCATGTTTTGCAACAAATGAATATGTCTTCTAACTGCACTTGGCATTTTATTTCTTACAATATAATAAACGAACTGCTTATTCATCTATTGAGCACACTGCCCTTTTCACATGAGAGTTCTTCAGAGCTATTCCTTCCACTGGTCTGCATTTCTACAACTGTGTTTTCATAATGATAATTAGTTTCTCTATCCTTTGAAATAATTATAGCTGTGCTTCTCTTATCAGAATATTTAAATTTTATTTTCTGTCTCCTATTTATATATTCTACAGGTAGTTAAACAGGTAATGGAAGTGGCAATAATGGGCATCTTCATTTCTTTCTGATGATTCTTACATTTTACCATTATGTATAGAATTTGTTCTTTTTTTATATTATATTGTCTATAAGGTTGAATTCCCTTTTAATTTTTTAGTTTATTGAGTTTATTTATATACCAAGAAAGATCCATGTAACTCACCAAAAATTTTTTGTGTCTCTTAAGATGGTTTACCTTTTTAGGAGTTGATGAATGAACCCAGAACCTTCATGTGCTATGTGAGCAAGGTGCCACAGAGCAACATTTCCATGTTGTATACATTTTTTAAATTTGTATTATTTTTATTTTATTTGTATAAGCATATTGCCTGCATGTCTATAAGTGCATGTTATACAATATCCACAGAAGTCAAAAGAGGGTATCAGATTCCTCTGGAATTTGTTACATATGAGTTACAAAGAGTTACAGATGGTTATTAGCCTCCATTTGGGTTCTAGGAATTGAACCTAGGAACTTTGTACTGTACAAACTTTTTGTTTATATACTGCTATTTCTTTGTGTTTGCTTTGGGGCTCCTATGCTTTTACAGTCTGGATTAAAAAAAAAAAACTCCTTGCCAATATATGCAAGTTTTGATTTTGTTTGTTATTTTTGTTTGTTTTGTTTTGTTTCACTTCTGTGGCAAAATAACACAGAGAAGCAATTTAATAAAGGAGACACTTTTTTAAGTTCACAAGTTCAGAAACTCAGAACAACCATAGCAGGGAAGTTATGACTAAAGGTGGAAAGGTGACTGTTTACACATCAGCAGACAGGAAGTTGAACAATTAACAATATCAGGTGTAGGTAAGTACTCAAAGTCCAATCTTAATGACTAATTTCCTGAGAGAAGCCACATGACCTAAACAATACAGCCTTCAATATAACTCAATAGGTATGTACCAATGCAGGAATTTTTCAGTTTCAAACAATAGCACCCCATGTTTTCATCCAGTAGTTTCCTATTTTACATGTTGCTCTTAAGTCATTGATTTGACGTTTGTATTTGGTGTGGGATAGAGGTTCGTTATTATGCTGTAGATGTCCAATTTTACCAGCATCATTTATTGACAAGACTGTCTTTTCTCCATTGTGTGTTCCAGCATCTCTAAGAAACATAAAGGTTTTTTTTGGTTTTGTTGCTGTTGCTGTTGCTGTTGCTGTTGTTGTTGTTGTTGTTTTCTTTTTGCCATAAAGTAGCTCCAATATCCTTGTAGGAAGATCCAGTTTGGATTGGGGGCTAGTTCTCAGCTAGCACCCTTCAGGGCACCGTGTGACTGAGAGTCAGGGGATTTCTCTGACCGTGCCCCAAGGAGGAGCAAACAACATGGCCTAGCTGGGTGATGCTGGGGGTGGGGGGAAATATGATTGGCTCTGGGAACTGATATCATTTGGTTTATAAAAGCAGTAAGAGCTTTTATAGCTAGTAGCAAGTAATAAATCGAAATTCCCATTAATAGCATTATGGAATTCCCGACCATCATTTTTTTTTTTTTAAATCTTTGTGCGCATACAGGCCAAAGCAGATCTGTATTTCATTCGGATGCGCAGTGGGTTGGAAAGAGGTTCCAGTGTGGACCACCAATCTGGATACCTGGTGTTTTGACTGGACATAGGCTGAAGATAGGCCAACAGCCATCAGCCTGAAATTCCTCTCCAGGGTTCAGCAGCCTCTGGGCAGGTGGGAAGTCACAGCCAAGAGTGGAAAACATGTCTCATTGTTCCAGGCTAAGGGCCTGAGTTGGAAGAACCACCCACCTAGCAGGGCTGTGTGGTCCCTGTTTGGTACAAAAGAAAGCTTCCTACATACCCTCTCTACTAAAAACTGTTCAGTGTGAGACCCAGTTCCGGCCAGGCAGGCTCCTCAGTATAGCACCCGGTGCCCAGAACCCAGCTCCTGAAACCCAGATCCTGACTCCCTGTAGCTCCAGTTTTGGCTTACATAGCTCCTGGGACATAAGACAGAGCCCTGATCATGTTCCTGTGCATCTGTTGGGCTCCCTGCTCCCAGCTCCCAGTGGGCAAGACAAGGTATGCCTCCCGCATCCAGAGGCCCTGACGCCTGGACCACAGCTCTGGCTCCTGCTCAGGTCTGGCTCTGCTGCTGGTTCCCAGTAGCTCCAGCTCCATCTCCTGGCAGCCGGCCCAGGAGAACCTGAAGGCATACCTAATGTGGTGCTGGGTTCAAGTTGACTTGATTGCTACCTGTTCTGTGCTTCTAGAGAAGATCCAGACTAGATGGATGAGAACTAGCTAGTCCCTCCATTACATAAGCAAAAGTGAAGGTCTGAAGGCTAGCCTTTCATACCTAAAAAGAAGACAATGAAAGCATCTGAAGTAAACAAGCAAAGTCAGTGTTCAATTCAACTAAGAAACACTTGAGTTTCATAACAGAATACAAACAACAAAAGCAAATCCCCATGCCAAAATCACAATGGAAAAACAATAACATGAAAAACCCATATAATAAGTTGCTGCTAAATACTACCAATCCTGTAGAAGAGTCCTTCAGTGAGGACCCCTAGAATTAACACAGGACACAGATCTTAAAAGAACTATCATAAAAATACTCAAATAATTCAAGGAATTTAATGAACACAGAAACAAATGAATCAAAGAACTAGAAGGAGATAGTCTAAAAGAAGAGAATGATGAACTTAAGAATGAATTCACAAAAGATATGGAAATACTGAAGAAAACTCAGGATGAAATAAATGAAAAAGGAAAGTTTAACACTTATCCAGCCATTGGAAAAGGATGGGAGAAAAACTCAGTAAGGGAATGAATGAAGTAGAACATATACTATCAAGACTGGAAGATAACATGGAAGAACTGAATCACTCAAGTAAAGGTTACAATAAAGTTTAAAAAACACAGAAGTGGAATAATCAGGAAATGTGGGACACCATGAAAAGTGGTGATACCTAAACATCATAGGTATAGAGGAAGGAGAAGAATCCCAGGATAATGGTATTAACCAGATCTTCAACAGAATTATAGAAGAAAATGTCCCCAAATTGAAGAAAGACATGCTCACACATATATAAGACATGCATAGAACACCAAATAGACGGTACTAGAAAAGAAATCCCCCATGCCATCTCATAGTAAATCACTAGATGCTCAAAACAAAGACACAATACTGAAAGGTACAAGAGAAAAATAAGTCACATATAAAGGGAAACCCATCAAAATTACAGCAGACTTTTCAATGCAAATGATGAAAGCCAGAAGAGCTTGGACCAAAGAATTCCCAGTTATAAATGACTATAGATGCCAACCCAGAATACTTTGCCCAGAAAAAAATATTTATTGCAGTTGAAGGAGAAAGAAAAATCTTTCATAATATAAACAAGTTGAAAGAATACATGTCCAGAAAACCAACCCTTTAGAAAATATTTGAAGCAATACAAAGAGCAGAAGATAGGAACAATTATACCCAAGCAGAAAGAGAAAATAATGAACGTATAACTGTGGAAATACAAACCTAGACAAAAAATGCAAACAGAAACTAAGGTGATAGGATCCAATATACATCTGTCAAAATAACTTTAAATATTAATGATCTGAGCCCCTCAGTCAAGAGACATAGACAAGATTAGACAGCTCACTCTTCCAGTTCTGCCACTGATGTCACAAGTAGCATCTTTGTTCAACTCAATTCCATAACTACACATTTCTTCAGGGCACACTTACAGAGTCCTAGCATCTGTAGCATCATGGGATCTCCATTGCAATTTAGAATTCACCTTCATAACAGGTTCATACATATTCTTTTATAGTTAACTTTTAGGGAATCTCATCAAATCACGTATTGCTTGACCCCAGTAACTTTCTGGGACCTTAGCGGAATTCTCCACAACCTCTTGTGTTTTATATGAACATTGAATACATGTTTCATATTGACATACTTGGAAAAAGTTTCTCTCTCTCTCTCTCTCTCTCTCTCTCTCTCTCTCTCTCTCTCTCATCACTTATATTTGTTGAAGTTTTGTGTCCTGTGCCTGGATGCTTTTATTAGCTTTGTCATTACTGGAAATTCTTAAATAAAACAGGCTTAAGCTTTAAAAAATCCCTAGCATTCAAGATACCCAACAAGCAAGGATCCATTCATTAATTCTTTCTCTGTTCTTGACAGAGGATGTGATGCTTTAAGTTTCTGCTTTGACTTCTCCACAATAATGGACCTGGAATTATAAGTTAAATGCCTTTAACCCCTAAATTACTGTTGGTCAGGACATTTTACAACAACAGGGATGAAAGTCAAACACATGCCTTCTTTGTCATGATAGACTGCATTCTCTCAAACCCTATGCCTTCTTTATCATGATACACTGCATTCTCTCAAACCCTAGGCCCAAATAATCTTTTCATCCATAGATTGCTCTTGTCACAATTTTTCTTTCACATTAATGAGAAAGCAACTAATGCACAGTAAGAATATTCTCTAGTACTATGATCAAGCCTCAGTCTTAATGAGGCTGTACCTCTGGATTGTGAACCTAGGAGATGATTTTCATTTTTCTTTTTTTATTTTTTTTGTCTTTTTGAGACAGGGTTTCCCTGTAGTCCCAGCTGTCCTGGAATTCACTCTGTAGACCAGGCTGGCTTTGAACTTACAAAGATCCACCTGCCTCTGCCTCCCAAGTGCTAGGATTAAAGGCGTGCGCCACCATGCCCGGCTTCATTTTTCTTTTTTTACAGTGGAGTAGACTGGCAATCAGGGGCATCATTAGGTACTCTGGTTCTCCAGGTCAAGATGGATAGCGTAGGCTTCAGTTTAGCTTGAAACTAGTTGTTGTTCAAGAAGAAAGACTATATGTTTAAGAACTCACATTTTCTTCTTTTAATTTTATATTACTTTAAAATACTTCATATTTTAAAGTAATATAAAATTAAAAGAAGAAAATACACCCCTATACAGTAATTACAGAGTCAGAAAATAAGTGGTGGGTTGATTCTAGAGCCCATTAGGAGATTTACATTATGCAGGACATTTATGGCAGAATGCATGATCTGGGGTGGGGTGGGGGGAAGGGAAAGGGGAATATTGTCTAAACTGAACTGAAAATGATGTCTGAAATACAAAAAACATCAATAAAAACATTATATTAAAAAAGAAAGAGTATAACACTCTGATATATTTCAAAATGGTTATTTTTAAATATGCCTTACTAAATCAGAAAGGAACATTTCTCTGATAACTTACTGTGATAAATTCAGTTGAGCTCCTCAGTGTAAAGTACGCATATCCAAAGGTGCTCCTCTGGCCAGGTATAGGAAGATCCAGTGTGAATTGGGGACTAGTTCTCAGCTAGCACCTGTCAGGGCCCCATGTGGGTGGGTTTCAGGGAACTTCTCTGACTGCACCCCAAGAAGGAGCAAGTGATATGGCCCAGGTGCATGATGCTGGGTTGGGGCAGCCAGGTCCCCTGGAGCACAACTACCACACTTGCTCACATTGAGAATCCAAACAAAAGCAGACATTCCTACCCCACCCAGCTTGCTTTGGTGGTTTCTGCTCATGAAACTGCATTAGTATCATTGACACCTCATGCTCATCAGCTCCTCTCTCTAATCCCTCAGTCAGGCAAGAAGAGTTGTTTCACACTGTGTTTAGCATTTCATATTTGTTAGGTCTGTGACAACTTCTAAGCTTTTATATGCAGAACTAGAAACCAAGTCCTTTTTAGTGAAATTTGGTAACATACATATTTCCTCAAAATCATTTACTGGAGTGACACTTTCACATTTATTAACATAAAAATGTAAACGAGTAATACAGTTTTAAATAATTTCCGAATCTTTAATTTGTGTCAGGGTGTTTGCCTGAGTTCAATGAAAAGCACTGATAATGCTTTTTAAAGTAATAACATAAAGTTAAGATTGCAGAACATCAGATATCCCAAAATTAGCACCTTCCTTGTGTCAATTCTTGTTTTGTGACTATGACCCAGTCACTGATTTCCATGAGTTTTTTTCCTCCTTTCAGACAAACATAAGAATCCCTACATATAATGTTAAAAAGAGCTTGAAATTAAAGAGAAACTGAAAGAAAGGCAAATAGTATATAAATTTGGGAACAAAGCACAAAAAGAACTACTAAGCTATACTTCCTAAATATTAGTTTTTGCTGTTTTAAATTATAAAATTGATTATATTTTGATAATGTGCATTATTTTTTCACATTTTTTATAAAAATATTCTACTTTATGTTCTTGGTAAATTTACTTTGAATATTGGACATTATTTAAATATTAACATTAATTAATATGGAAATTCTTCACTAAGCAATTTCTTTTTTTTTTTTTTTTGTCCCTCTTTGCGGACAGGGTCCCCTGTTAGCCCAGCTGTCTGCAAAACTCACTCTCGTAGAACCAGGCTGGCTTGAACTCATAAAGATCCAACGCCTCTGCCTTCCCGCGTGCCAGGATTAAAGGCATTGCCACCAAGCCCACCACGCCTGACTCACTAAGCAATTTCTTAACAAGAACACAAGCCAAAGCAGAGAAAGTCCTAATGTTCACCTTTCAAAGACGATATTTATTTTCTTCTGGGGGCATCTGCCTTTGTTTCTACTTGGACAGCCGATGATGTAGGTATCTTCACCCATCCTTGCCTCATCTCCATTTGGGCTTACTTCTGTGATTTCATTCCCTAGAATTTCATACTTATCAAGTCATGTCCATAAGAATTTCAACATTAAACATAAAAGTATTTGGAAATTTAGGTCTGGTGATAGGTGATTAGTGTGTTTCAATAATTTCATCAAGCAACAATATTTGGTCATATGACAAGTCTTTAAAGATATTTGATCCTAATGTTTTTGTCTTACTGTGCTCAACCCTTACACCAAATTGCCTAATAAAAAGCACCACATCCTGTTTGTGAATAGTCTGTGGTATAATACTATACAGAGGACATTACCTTTAAGAAAACAGTGTGCGGGCTGGAGAGATGGCCTAGTGGTTAAGAGTGCCGACCGCTCTTACAGAGGACCCGGGTTCGATCCCCAGTACTCACATGGTGGCTGAGAACCGTCTGAAACTCCAATTCCAGGAGAACTCCAGTTCCAGGGGAATCCAACACCCTCTTCTGACCTCCGCGGCATTGCACGACACGGGTGCACAGACTTGCATGCAGACAGTACATTCATACACATACAGAAATAAATAAAATTAATAAAAAAATTTAAAAAAAAGAAAACAGTGTGCTACTGATCAGTATTATAAACATCGATTACATATGTCATATCATTGAAAATTCTTATTTTATTTTCTGATAATGGATGAGAGAATACTAAAAGGCTATTCATATTCATCTTTTAATTCTTTATTAATTAATATTGACTACACACTTTATAGTTTTCTCATTTCCTCTATGACATCATTCACTGACTCAGGAAATAGCCATTACTATTTAAATTTATAAATATCTTTGTGTATTTTGATACAAAGATATTTTTTCCTCAGATACTAAGAACATAGTTAATGATGCAAAGAAAATATTCAGCATTGATTATTTAGAATTTCAATGATAGTGAGGAAATTGATGATAAACTGTTAGAAGAATTGGAAAAGAAAAAATGGAAAACAAAGCATGTGAGGTGAGTAGATAGTTGGGAAGTGCAATCTGTCACTCTAAATGAAGTATATAGCATATTCAAAGAAAAGTTTGGCAATTATAAGTATAGAGCTCAATGAGTTTTCAAAATATGAAAACATGTACGTAACTATCACCTGGATCAATAAGCAGAACATTAGGAGATATCAGTCTCTCAGGCCCCACTCTAGGCAGTGCCCTATTCCCTGCACCCGCACCAAGGGTAACACACACTTATGTTTACATTGAAGTCCCACAACACTGGAGCCTGACACATAGCAAAACTGAATGTCATGATGCTTTAGTCACTATACAGCATTGAGTATTGAGATCTAACCATTTCACAGTAACAATAAAGAATGTTTAACCTGCAATTTAACATGTGATCACAAAGTAGAACAATAAGAAGGGATAATTTGTAATTACCCCACATTTAGAGTTGTGGAAATTGAGAGCAAGTAACCTTGCCAAATCTAGGTATTCTGGAAGAGCCAGGGATACAGCAAAAAGAACTCTGGTTCTGAAGCATGATTTTTAACAGGCTTATTCTCACACTCTCTCACTGACACCTGTGATACTGTAGAAACTCTCTCTTTGTTTTGCCTTACCTGCTTCACTTTCAATGATTCATTGCAAAAATCTAATTAGTCATTTGACTCTTTCGAAGGTTAATGTAGAAGAAAACAAATAGAAGAAAGTGATAAATGTGATCCAATAAAACAAATGTTGCAAATATATTCATGCAGAAGTTTTCAAACTCGATGCTGGGGTATTTCTTGGATTTCACCTATTTAAAAATCAGATGAGAATTTCTTCTTAGTTATGTTCCATGTCTGGAATAGCTGTTTTATAAGACAATGGTATATTGTAGCTTCTGCGATTGTTTGTATTCATCTGTGTGTGTGTGTGTGTGTGTGTGTGTGTGTGTGTACCTGTGTGTTGCTCAGGATTATACTCAAGGCGTCCAGTATGGCACACATGCTCTTGACAGATACTCATATCTTTAGCTCTATTTCCTTAATATATGTTATTGATGTTTTGTTTATTTCAAACATCATCTTTCAGTCCAATGTAGACACATTCCCCTCTCCCTGCCCTCTGACCACACCCCAGTTCATGCATTCTGCCATATGTCTTGCATCTTTCTCTCAGTCTTTCCAAAGTTTTCCTCTGCAGAGGCTTGTTGTTTTGGGCAGTATTTAACTGTATCAGTCAGTTCTTTGACCCAGTTCTTATGTTGTTGTTGTTCCCTACCCTTTGTATTGCTCCAAATATGCCTATATAAACATCACATATGTATCAAAGTTATGACCTCCGAGGATAAGCTGTATGTTAACTCCAAAATATGTTTTGGCATTCACATTTTTCCTTTTAATTTTATATTACTATAAAATATGAATACATATCTTCCACCCATACAGAGTAATTACGATGCCTGAAAACAAGTGGTAAGTCAATTCCAGAGCCTGTTAAGAGGTTCACATTATAAGAGCAGAGTTGCCTTCAGATAAAAAGAAATATAACAGCATTGCTCAGCTTGCTTTTCAAATGGAGATATGGTGTTAGCGTCCGCAAATGAGGGAAACCATTCTCCCATTGTTTTTCTGGGACTTTGTTAATTCTCACTTAGCATTTACCTCCAAAGTTCATGATGCCATCTTCCTTTACCACTGCATAGAACTCCATTGTGTACATGTACCACATTTTTGTTATCCACTTGTCAGTTGAGGGAAATTTGGGTTGGTTCCAGCTCCTCACCATTGTGAAGAGAGCTGCAATAAACATAGATGTGCAATTTGCATGTATCTCCACAGTAGGAGTGGTATGGCCGGGTCAGGTGATAGGCTTATTTTGAGTCTTTTAAGGGTTCTTCACACTGCTTTCCACATTGGTTGTATTGAGTTTACATTCCCACCAGCAGTGGATGAGTGTTGCCTTTTCCCCACAACCTCTTCATCTTTTGGTGTCTTTTGTTTTCTTGATCTTAGCCAGTCTTATTGGAGTGAGATGATATCTCAGAGTGGTTTTAATTTGCATTTCCTTCATTATTAATGATGTTGAACACTTTTTAAAATGTTTCTTAGCCATCTTTACTTCCTCAATGGTGTCTTTACTCCATCTTTTGAGCTGGTCATCTGTTGCCTTATTTCTTTGTTTTTTGAGTAGTTTATATATTCTGGATGGTAATGCTGTCAGATGTATCACTGGTGAACATTTTTCTCCCACTCTGTGGGGTTTCTCTTCACTTCTTTGTTTCTTTTGCTATACAGAAGCTTTTGAGTTTGATGAGGTCCCATGTCTCAACTGTTGACCTTATTTCCTGTGCAGCTGTTGTTTGATTTAGAAAGTCTTTTCCTATGTCTTGTAGGTTGCTGCCAAATTTTTCTTCTAACACTTTCAAGGTTTCAGGTTTCAGGATGAGATCTTTGATCCACTTGGAGTTGATTTTTGTACAAAGTGAGAGGTGGGGGTTTAATTTTGTTCTACAAATGGCGATCTAGTTTTGCCAACACAGTTTACCAATACAAGATGCTATTTTTCCTCCATTGAGCTTTTTTAGATTTGGGGATATTTCCCTCTGCTTCTATCCTTCTGAACAGTTTGAGTAGCAATTATTGTAAGACCTCTTTAAATGTTTATAGAATTCTGCTGTGAAACCATCTGGACCTGGGCTTTTTTTAGTTGGGAGTTTTTTTTTTTTTTTTTTACGTTTTCAATTTCTTCAAATATATTATGGGTCTGTTTAAACTCTTGTCAATCTCTTCTTGATTAAGCTTTGCTCCCAGGATTTCAGAAATTCATCCATTTGTCTTAGGTTTTCAAATTTAGTAGAGTGTAGGTTTTTGAAGTATTATTTCTCATATGATTGTCTGGACCTCTGTCTGTTGTGATGTTTCCCCTTTCATCATGAATGCTATTGATTTAGAGTTGCTCTTTCTTTCGGCTAACTGGGCTAGAGGTCTGTGTATTGTCTTTATCTTTTCAAAAACCTAGCTTTTGGATGATTCTTTGTATTGTTTTCTTTGTTTCTATTTCATTGATTTCTGCCTTGATTTTTGTTTTTTCTTCTTGTTTGATGGATTTAGGGTTCATTTGTTGTCTCTCAAGTGTTTTTTAGCTGCAGTGTTAGATCATTTGTTTCCTTTTTTTTTTTTTAATGTGGGCACTTAGGGCTACAAATGTCCCTCTTAGGACTGCTTTTAAAGTAGTCCACAAGTTTTGCTGTGTTGTATTGTCTTTTTCATTTAGTTCCATGAGTATTTTTATTTCATCCATTTCATTATTTTATTTTATTTCTTTCCTGACCCATTCCTTATTCAGGATTGTGTTGCTTAATCTCCATGTTTTCTTGTAGCTATTAGGGCTTATTCTGGTGTTCATATTGAGCTTCATTGCACTGTAGTCTGATAGAATGCATGAAATACTTTCAGTCCTTTTTATTGACATTTCTTTTGTGTCCCAGCATGTGGTCAATTTTTGAGAATGTGTTGATTAAAAAGTATATTCTCTGGTGTTCTGGTGGAATATTCTGTAGGTGTCTGTGAGGTCCATTTGGTGTATCATATTGTTCAGTTCCAATATCTCTCTGTTTATTTTTTGTACAGTTGTTCTATCCAAGGGGTTCAATGGGGTATTGACGTCCCCCACTGTTAGTGTACTAGGATTAATCTGTGTCTTGAGATCCTACAGAATTGTGTTTATAAAGTATAAACATTTAAGATTGAGAAAGCTCCATGGTTATATGTGCCTTTGATAAGGATTTAATGGCCCTCTTTGTCTCTTCTGATTAATTTTTCTCTGAGGTCTATTTTGTCTGATATTAGAATAGCAACTCCTGCTTGATTTTTGGTACCATTTGCTTGGAATATTTTTTCCACCTTTTCACTCTAAGGAGGTGTCTGTCCTTGAGGGTGAGATGGGTTTCTTGTAGACAGCATATAGGTGGATTTTGTTTCCTAATCCATTCTCCCAGTCTAGGTCTTTTGATTGGGGAATTTAGACTGTTAATATTTAAGGTTATTATTTAAAGATGTGTGTTGCTTCCTTTCACCCTAATTTTTATTTGCATTCTTGGTCTACATTTGAATTTATGCTGTTATGATTTTGATAATTTCTTTCTTTAGTAGCTTGGGAATAGTTGTTCCTTTCCTCTGTTCTTTGAATTGCTTCAAGTATTTTCTGAAGTGTTGATTATTTGATATGTATTCTTTCATTTTGTTTATTTCATGAAAGATTTTTCTTCCTCCTTCAACTGTAATTGACATTTATGCTGGGTATAGTAATCTGGGTTGGCATCTAAAGTCTTTTAGCACTGGGAATACTTTGGTTCATGTTCTTCTTGCTTTCACTGTTTACACTGAGAAATCAGCTGTAATTCTGATGGGTTTCCCCTTATATGTAACTTGTTTTTTTGTTTGTTTGTTTGTTTGTTTTTCTCTTGTGTGTTTCAGTATTTTGTCCTCGTTTTGAGCATCTAGTGTTTTTACTATGATATGGCATGGGGAATTTCTTTTCTGGTCTTGTCTATTTGGTGTTCTATGTGCTTCTTGTATTTGTATGGGATTGTCTTTTTTTTCAGTTTGTGGAAATTTTCTTCTACTATTCTGCTGAAGATCTGATCAATACCATTATCTTGGGATTATTTTCCTTCCACTATCCCTATTATGTGGAAGTTTAGTCTTTTCATAGTGTCCCACATTTCCTGGTTTTTCCACTCTTGTGTGATTTTTTTTAATTTTTCATAATCTTAACTTGAGGATTCTAGTTGCTCAGTGTTATCATGCAGGTCTGATATTCTTTTCTCTGCTTTATCCATTCTGCTTCTGAGGCTTTTTTCCATCCTATCCTGTTGATTTGATGAATGTTCTGTTTCCTTTTTCTTTTCATCCTGTGATTTCTTCAGTATTTCCACTTCCTTTTGGAGCTCATCATTCTCTTCTTGCAGCTCCTTGCTTTGCAGTCATTCTTTTTTTTTATTTCAACCTGGAATTTTTTCAGTGTTTCCACTTCCTCTCAGATTTTGTCATTCTCTTCCTCTAGTTCTTCCTGGAGTTTATCATTCTTTCCTTATAGTTTCTTCCTGAGTTTTTTATTTTCTATCCTTAATTCTCTGATTTGTTCTTTGTAATCTTTGATTTCTTTGAATAATTCTACAATTGTTCTTCCAAGCTCCATGTCTTGGTTTCCTTCCAGGGAGATCTCCTTGTAGGGATCTTCTATAGGACCAGTAGAGTTTGGTGTGGATTTATTATGAGCTTTTCCCATGTTGTTGCTTTTCGCCTTGTATCCTCCGCATGTGGATCTGTTATTTGCTTGTTTGTTTGTTTGGATTCTGGTGCTAATCTCAAATGTTACTATGGAGGCCTGGTTAGTCACTCACTCACTCTGCTCCTGGCCGGCTTGTTCCTCAGCATTGGCTGTGCAGCCTAGAATCACTAACACTGAGCCTTCTGGCTCGTACCCATCACAGCACCAGCAGCTTGAGCAGGGGAGGCGGGAAGTTCGCTCCTTTGTGCCACTACCTTGTCTTTGCAGGAGGCCTCAGGCAGGTCTCTCTTACCTGGTCTGGCATCCTGTGCTGGTGTCTTGTTGACTGCCTGTCTAGCTCCATGCACATTTACCTGAAGTGGGAGGTCTCTTGGTGCTCCCAAGCCTCCAGGGGCTGGGATGGGAGTGGGTGGGATGGGATTACACATAAGGCAGGGAAGCAAGGCAGGTCCACATCACCTGGCCTGGCCATCACACTGGTGTCTTTCTGGCCACCTGTCTTGCTCTGAGCATGCAGCTCTGCTCTTCCTTAATATTTTTATTAATGAAGTTCATTTACATTTTTATTAATTTTATGGAATACATTGTTCTATAAATTTAATTTTTGATTAAAAATCTGATAATTCCCCTCTTTAAATTATTTATTTTTCATTTTAAATGTATGAGTGTTTTCCATGCTTTCATGTTAGTGCATTTTGTCATTGAGTGCCTGTAGAAATCAGAGGAGGGCATCAAATCTCCTGGAACTGGAGTTACAGACAGTTATTAACCACCATGTGTGTGCTAGGATCTGAACCCAGGTCCTCTGCAAAAGCAGGGAGTGATCTAAGCTGTTGAGCCATCTCTTCAGCCCAAAATGTAATTTTCTTTTTTTGATGTATAAAAACTTTCTAATGTAACACGTGTCTTAACAATGGCATAAGAAGATCAGAAGACAATACTCACTGATAACCCAGAAAGGAAAAAGATACACGTGCTAGGTACAGTACTAGGTTACATTTCTATTATATCTGATAATTTCATACATTGTATTTTGATCAAATTCACTCCCTCTGCCCCCACTTCTCCCGGATCCACCTCCGTTTCCTTTTTTTTTTTTGGAAAATTCTCTTGATTTTCTTAATACAAAGCTGATAACTGGTTGGGTAGCTATCACAGAGATCCTTCCTTATCTCTCTCCCTTGTGCTGGGATTAAAGGCAGGCACCAACACACCTGGTTAGGACAGATATAAATATTGAATTTTTCACTGAACTTGTATTTTCTGACTTGCTTTTTTTAATGCAGCTCCCAACTTTTTATGTTCACAGTTGTTCAATTTCTTCATTAGACTCATGTCCTTGATGGAATAATCATTCTCATTTGAACTCCATTATTATGAGATGTGTTGGTCTCCTTTTCAGTTTTTTTTTTTCTGTTTTGCTGTTTAGTTGGAAATATGTTTTACTGAATTTTTATGGATTTCATATAATACATCTCAATCATATTTAGATCTCCCTTTCCTAACTGTACACCCCTATAGCCCACCGACAGGATTTCTTGCATTTTGTCATAAATATCAAGGCCTATTAGGTCAAGCCTATGCATCCAGAGGTCTCTGTATGTGAGTTCATGCCACCTGTCTAGCATCACTCATTTAAGATCAACTCTTCTTCCCCAGCAGTGATCAGCTTCCAATAGTTCCTCATCAAAGCTGTGACCTCCTGCCTATTTCTTCAGTGCTATGCTAGTTTTGGTCTGAGTTTAGATGAGGTTTTTGCATGCTGTCAGCATTGCTGTAATTTCATGTAAGCAAGTTCCCAGGGTTCTGTAAGACTGTTTCTTTGTGGCCATAAGCCTCCTCCCTTCCCTGACTCTTACAGTCTTTCAACACCCTCTTCTGCAGTGCTCTCTGAGCACTCTGTCAGTACATTTTAATCAAGTAGTACTGTCCAGGGACCCACATCTGAAGTCTAATTCTCTGCAATTTAGAGGTTGTGGTCTTTTGTGTTCATCACACTCTGTCACATGAGAAAGCTTCAGTGGTGAGACTTGAAAGATGCATTAGCATTCTCTCTACTCCTTATTCCACTATGTTCTGTGAGTCTTGGGTGTAGTTTTCTTTCTAGATGTTTCACTTGGTGTTGGGCATCTCATGCACACTTATTCACTGTGTGTGACCAGTTGTGAAACTCTGTAATAGGCTCTACCACAAAAGTAATTTCTTTGATAGTGATTACTCGTATATTTGTCTACAAATATAAGACTCCATATTTAGCATATAGTAAAAATTATATTCTTCTAAGGAAGAGACATCCTTAAAGTTTCCTCTAAGATCTATTACTTCTCTCTATTCATGGGTATTTGGCTATGTTTATAGTGTGACATGAGTCACTTTCTATTGAGCAGCTTTAAATCCAATTAGGTAACTGTTGATTACCCCCAAGATAAAAATGCCACTACTGCTCCATTATAGTTTGCTGTGCTGGTTATTGTTGTGTGTAGGCTTTAAGTCTGGTGTTGGACCATTTATTTTCTCCCTTGACAGCTTGCAGTCTTCAGGGAGGAGGCTTTCGGGTCATTCAGACACCACTGCTCCAATTTCTATGTCTGAACTATGTCCAATCTTGAGCTATAGAATCTTTCCTTCAAGTTCCAGGAGATAAACAAGGGCTGTGGCAATAGCCTGTGTAATTTGAGGAGTTTCTTGGACTACCATGACAAACAACCCGAAGGTAGGTTTCTCTTGTCTGGCATTGCGTTTCTTGTTATATAACTTTCCAGTATACACATGTATTCATGTTCAGATATTGTATTTGTATTTTTCAGTAGGCTTTATTTCCCTTTGGCTTTTCACACCAGCTAAATGCATTTACCTCTCTCCCTATCCAGCTCTCCCTCCTCTCTCCCTAGTTGAAGTACTTCCATTAACCCCATTTTCCCCTTGATAATACTTGTCTCCTATGGTCCCCTGTCTCTTGAGCTCTTTCTTTCCCCATGTTTCCTTGTATATCCTGCGGTTTCATCTTCCCTCCTGGTTAAATATTCCCATTTTACCATTTCACCCTTGGAGATCTCTCTCTCTCTTTCCCTCTCCTTTCCCTTTACCTCCATGTTTTATTCCCATTTTCCTAGCTCCTACTACTACATCAGGATATATACTCACATATAAGGATTTGGTGCTAAGATCCATAAATGAGGAAGAACACATGCCATTTGTTTTTCTGAGTCTGTGCTACTTTACTTAATACATTTACACAATGATGTTCTACTCAATAGTCAAGAAAGATAAAATTATGAAATTAGAAGGTAAATGGATAGAACCAGAAACTGTCATATTAAGTGAAATAATGCCGAATCCAAAAAATGTGAATATTTTTTAACCTAGGAAGATAGACATTTCAAAAATTAGCTTCAGCTGTAACAGCATAAACAGTAACCTAAATTAGCAAATAAATAGCTAGGCAAATGAAAAAAATGTATTTTGCTCATTGTGGTTTACTTAATACTGTGATTCTAGAGAACACAATATGGTTGCTTTGTGAAATATGAAAATGTCCTGACAGTTCAAGTCCAGGGTAACAGGTAGAATCTGATAGAAATTTTTCCACAAAGTCAAAGTCTTATGTTATTCCTGATCCATTAATATACTATTCTTTGTGCCTTCAATTTACATAGTCTTTAAGCAAGAAGAAAAGCTTATTAAAATTAATTTTCCCTTAGGACTATTCTGGATTTTCACACACATTACACAAATGAAATGGCTTTTTAAAACTCATGGTTTTTCTCATCCTAATTTCATTGCATATCTTGGCAACTTTTCACACCCTGCATAATACAAGGGTTCGTTAGGAATCATTAATAGAAAATATTTTTCTTAGGAATACATTAGAGCATTTGCACATTATTTTACACCATTTTCAGGAAAGCAACGAGGTAAATTGTGACTAACCATGATGTAAAAAGGGTCACTTAATGATCATGCAGGACTCTCTCAGTAACAGTGCTTCAGAAATGAAAACTTGATGAGACTGGAAATTGAACCATCATTCACTTACAATAAAAGTTTAACATTATTTTTCTTTGATTGATTTTAGCTATTAAGTTATTAAGATTACTTGTATTTATTTTAAGTGTTATAAGAAAATAATGAGTGAAAACTTCAAAGGTAAAATTAATGTTGCCAAATGGCCCTTTATACAAATATCATAAATATGGATGGAAGGGGAGTGAGACTGGAGGGAATTTAAGATAAATTTGGCAAAAGTTACTTTTATTTGGAATTTTGTTGAAGGAAGAAAAATGACAAGTTTTAACTTCAGCATTGCTACTGTGTAGGTCATAAGAATGAGGATAGCTCATTATATACCTACTTTGTAGATCCAGAAGTAGCAGAGTTGGGTCCTTAAGAACAACAACTAAAATAAATCATTAACATTGAAATCATACACAAATATATTTAAAGAGCAAATAAAAAACATTCCTTAGTTTTGCTGTTTTGAAGTCATATACAATTACAGGTGTGCTTAGAACACTAAATCAGCCATTCAAAATCAAATCCTGACCATGTCTTTACCATCTCCACATTGAATAAGCAATAAAATAGATTGCTAAATGGATTGTTGAATTCCAATGAGAAAAGCAACCAATAATTTACTTTTGATCAGATGATGACAAAGAATAATCTTAGCTACTCTGATGTGGCTCATCATTACCTAACTTTGTGTGTGTGAGTCAAATCAACAGAAGTATTGTCCAGTCCTCAAGTCACATCTTCCATTTTGGAGGGTGAGATGGTAAGGATATATTTATTCATTTCTTTACACATCTATTTATTATTCCATTAAAGAAAACCACTGTATTTATAGAAATGCTACCAGTTAGCATGATATAACGCCATCTCATTTTCTCTGTTATAACCATCACATACAACCATGGTATATTTATCAGAACTAAGAATTAACATGTACAATATATTAAATAAATACTGTAAAAGAGTCCTTGTTTTTTTCAGGATGTGGGTATTTTTAAAAAATAAAAGTGGGGCTGGAGAGATGGCTCAGAGGTTAAGAGCACCAACTGCTCTTGCAGAGGACCCAGCTTTGATCCCCAGCATCCACATGGTGGCTGAGAACCATCTTTAACTCCAGTTCCAGGGGAATCCGATGCCCTCTTCTGACCTCCATGGCATTGCACGACATGGGTGCACCAACCTACATGCAGACAGTATACTCAAACACATAAAAATTTAAAAAATATTAAAATTTTTTAAAAAGAAAAATAAAAGTCCAATATTATGTATAAGTACCCTTAATTATAGGTTTGCCTGCTGTTTCCTAATTGGGTTACAGGATTTTAAATAGAATAACAAAGAATTGATACTCTTTCCTTGTTCTATCATGAGTTCAACCCTTTCTATTTAAACAATTGAATTTAGTTTCCATGGAAATGTATATTTTTGTGACATAGACTTATGGCTGTAGAAAGTATAGCTGCATACTTGCCTTTTCTCAGAATACTAAAAACAATTGAAAAACTATATGAAGTCAAGACAGTTTTGTGAGCTGTCTATTAGTAAATAGATATTAATAGTAATAGGGCCTAAGAAAGTCTAGAAATTGTTTATGGAGTGCAAGAATCATTTTCTATTAATTTAATTGCACATGTCCACTATACTGAATTGGTACCCTATGAGTTTTTTCAAATCAATTAAGGGTGTCATAAACAATCACCATACATTTCCACTGTTTATAACTAACTGAAATTTAGTGAGCAGTCTCATTAAGATAGACTATATCAAGAGAGAGGCAATGATTAATTCAATATTGGCTAAATATGGCCTGAGAAATGGGAAGTAGATTATGTTCAGAGACATTTTATGTTGTATAACATTGACTGAAAACATACTATATTTAAGTTTTTGTTTACAAATAAGTATTGGTTTCACATGACTTGGTTAGGTTTTGGATCCATACTGCTTGATGATTCAATTTTTTTATAGAAGCTTTCCTTGTTTCAATATCCTTTTCTCCTTGGGATAAGATTAGGTTGGTTGAGTCAATGTATACAAAAACCCTAGAAATAGAGGCTGCTTCATGGTAAATATGAACTAAATGTAAGGCTCTGTCATTGTTTTACAAAGCTACCATGGCTTATTAGTAATGCTGTGTATCATATGCTAGCCTGGAGAAAGAAGGACAGAACTTCTTTCGAGGGAAGGAATTGTGGTTACAATGCCAAGGTTTGTGGCAGGGCCCACTTAATCCCAGGACATTTTCAAGCATTTAGATTGGTATTTTTACCTGTGGGAACATACAAATCTCCTCCCACTGTTAGTTTCAAGACCTCAAAATTGAAAATTTATCAAAAGGTTTGGAATACAGAAGGAATATTATACCACCTCCCTCTTTTTGTTTTTTAAATTTTTATGTTTTGACCTATAGATGCTTAAGCTGTATTACACATACCCATAAACAGGAACCAAGGCATAAGTTTTCATCAAATTCACCCAAATTGTTTATCATTGACTGTATGCTATTTATTTGGGAAGTGAACTTAAACTTAATTTTTTTTTAATTGTCCTACAAGTAAGAGAAAAATGTTACAAGGTGATACTGTATAACACAGAAAAATATAAAGACCATTTGTGTACCTTAACCCCAAAGTTATTGTTGGAAATTCAATACAAATTATAAATAAAACAATTAACATTTTATATTCCCAACTAGTTTAAATGTATTACCATTTCTACCAAAACCTTCAACCAAATTTAACTAATCTAAACATTTTTACTGAGACTTTTACTAAGTCTACTAATATCCTATAATATGTAGACAAAGCTTGGGCAAAGTTGAATACCTGCCAAATAAATTTTACCCAATATACACTTTGTTCTTTAAAACTATATGACTAGACTATGACTCCAGAGAAATCAAGTCCATTAACTTATATGGTTTATTTTTTATTTCTGTATAAATCTCTACTGAAATACCTCTCTATATAAATATATGTTATTTTTGAATATACCATTTTAAACTGCAAACCTTATAAAGCAGATTTTAATGACTATCTTCTTCCAAGCTCTTGGCCTTCTCCCGGCCTGGCATGAAAACCTGTTTTAAAGACTTTTCAATATCTAGCTCTCAATAAAATTTTCTTTTACAGTTCTTATGCCCATTAGTTAATTAAAGACTGGCTAGATACACCCGTGAGAAGTTGTTACCATCATTACCATCTTGATTTTTGGTTTGTTTGTTTGTTTGTTGATGTGGGAGCTTCTAGGAAGCTTCCTTTGTGACGAGCAGGTGCAGCTCAGTCCTGCTAAGGGAAGGGCGACAAAGTACCCACTTTGTGGACACTGTGGGGAACTGGCCCCATTGCGTAGAGGTCAGTTGGTTATTCCTCTAACCTGACCATAGAGGTAACTTCCTACTCAGGTCCTTAGCCTGGGACAACGAGACATGTTTCCCACTCTTGGCCATGACTTTCCACCTGCCCAAAGCCAGGACAGGAATTTCACACCAGCTACCCAGGTTGGTGGTCCGCAAAGGGAGCCTTTTTCCAACCCATTGGCCACCCAAATGAAATGCAGGCCTCAAAACCAGCGACCCACTGGTCATCTGAACAAAATGCAGGCTGGTCTTAGCCTGTATGTGTGCAAAAATTTAAAAAAATGGCAGCCGTGAATTCCGCAATGATGTTAATTGGAATTCACATTTTTTTATTTTCTAAATTTTTAAATTTCTATATTTTTTTATTTTTTATTTCCAAAGACCCAAAAACTTATTAACAGTTTAATATAATGAAAACCTGGTTGCATCTTTGTTTTAGATGCTGAAAGGTGGCAGTGTAGATCCATTATTTTAAAATTTTTAATAGATAACCCATAACCTTTGTTGAAATTGAATTATGTTTTGGCTGTTTAATATAAATTTGTGTCTTGAGAAGGAAGGGCCACGTTCCAACTCAGAGGCAATGTTTTTACTGATATCATGGCTGTTAACATTAAAATATACTTAGAACACAAGTACATGCATCCATACACACGTGTGCATGCACATACACACATACATACATAAGAAAGATTTGTTGAGTTAACCTGTAAGAGAGGAAAGCCATATTGTTTGATGTTCAATGAATAAAGGTCATTTACACAATTAAGGTTGGGCTTGAGTCTTTGCAGAGGTCCACAGTCTGTCTCCCAAGTATTGGAATCAAAGCTGCACCTTTAAAACACAATGAAAGACACAGCACTGCCCCTGGGCAAAAGTGCCCAAGACTTTATGTTTCCCTGTGAAACACAGAATACTGTAAAGCCAGCCCTTCCCCACCAACCATCTGCTATTTCCAGAGCAGGAGAGGGGCACAGAACAAACATTGGATGAGATTAACCAGAGTATCTACAAACAGTTACAAACTGCAAAATGTAACAGCTTCTTATTTTGCCTTTCTACTTTTCAAGGCAGGGCTTTCTTACAGTCAGAGCCAGCGGGGAGGTCCCTCAGTAGACTAGGCCTGCCCGAACTCACAGACATCCCTTTGGGTTAAAGGCCTGGGCCACCACTGAGCCTGGAATTTACAAGCTCAATTTGCATCATAGAAGACTGGCCTCTAGAAGAGATCTTGGGGGAAGTTTAGCAGACAAATGGAAACTTCAGCAGAATTAAGCACTATTTTACACTATTTAACACTATTTACAGAAAATTGTTTAAGGAGGACAATTTTTAAAAACACATTTAGACTGTGGCTGTCTTTTCACAAGCTTCCATGCAAACAAATGTTGGTAGATTAATTCCTGGGTGGTTGCCTCTACGATCCAAGCCTGTCTGAGCAAAGGTGCAAATGAATGCCTCTATGGAAGGCTCCCCACAAAATGCTTGCTTGCTCCATGGGCACGCACATCCTTCCAGCCTCTGTGACCTTCACCACCTGAACTGTGGCCAGAAGGCAGAAGTCGGGACCCCAGGCTGCAGGGCAGGTTCCAAGCACATTTCAAATCCCCTAGAATGCAGAGACACCTAAGACCAGAGGTCCTAGAACCTGCTCTACCAAGCATAGCCTTTGGCTATGCTAAAGCAGGCCACCACTGATTACTCAGGAATCTTTCGCCTCGCCCCTCACCCTTCTGGAAGCCAGATTCCAGATTCTGACCCACCCCACTCTCACTGAATCCCACTCCCACCTTCCTTAAATTCCCAAGCCAGATGCCATTCTGTGCTTGGCTCTTTCTTTCCCCTGAGCCTAGCCCTGGCTACCCTGAATTAAACTTTGCTCCGAAGAACTTAGACCTCGTGGCCTTTCATTCTGGGGGGAGTGCGCCATAACCTTACATTCTGGTGCCGGTGACTCGGATCACCTTTTTTTCCTGCCTCCCCTGCCCCTCGGAGCAGCTTCGGGGTAGCTGGTAAGCTGTATACTGAGTGCAGGCTACAGCAGCATCCACCAACATTCGGCCAAAGGTACCTTCTCTCCTCTCCTTTTCCTACCCTACTCTATTCCCGTGTGACTGTGCATGAAAGTTAAGAGTGTGTGTTATGGTTCCACAGCTCTTGGGCTATGGAATCTGATTGGGCCCTAATCCACGGTTCCGCCGAAGTCATTTCACCTCATCGGGCACTCATCACACTCGTGATGACCGAGCATGGGGTTTATACATGTGGCCCTCATGGTAAGATTTCCTAAGTTGCCTCGCGGGCGGCCGGCCTGACGGGCACCTGAGTGAGGGGAGATTCTTATCTCCCACCCCTACCTTCTGTGTAACCCTGTGTATGTTCTGCCCCCTCTAGCTGCCCCCTCTGCCTCGACACTTCCTGTTCTGCTTTCCATCTGCCTTCTCTCCGATCCTCTTTTCCTATTCTTTTTGGTCTCCCATTCCATTCCATTTTGGATCCCTGAGTGCCGGCCAAATCAGGATCCCCTCCGATTTTCCCTGTCCAGTTTGCTATCTATTACCAGGACGCTGGGGACAGACTCTGGACCCGAATTTTGGCCTCCTCTGTGATTTTTGGGACGCCAACTTAACAGACGTGCAGGCCCCGATTTCAGAGATTCCTACACTGGTCACACAGACCTGGGGTCTCTGAGTGCCCACTTAGAACTAGGGCGGATGTGCCTTAGCACTCGGTGGGTGCTTTCTGAGACTAAAAAGAATCTATTTTCCTTCCTACAGACCTCTTCTCTCTCTCTCTCTCTCTCTCTCTCTCTCTCTCTCTCTCTCTCTCNCACACAGCTTCCCACACCATGAGGTTTCTCCCCCCTCTGCCACCACCATGCCACTCTCTGCGCCACTACCCATGGGCTTTTTTCAAACAGAAGGGAGAGGCAGCAGCCCATTCCTCAGCTCCATCTTGAGGTTGGCTAAGCTGTCCACATTTATCTTCTTGCTGAGCCCACAACAGACCACGCCCCCCCCCCTGGCAGCGAAACCCTAGGAAATTCACAATCAGACCTTACGTAATAACTAATGCTAATCTTATTCTAATTCTTTTACAGTTTATTTATTGGCATGTTCTGATCCTCTCACAATTTTGGTTTTTGGCTTTTATATTGGGACAATAGTTGTCATTTGCCAAATTTATTTATTAGCGAACCTCTATTTTTATGAGATGCATGAAGTTACTGGTTCACTTTTAGAATTCTATAATGTATTATTAATAGATTATGGCATTAAAGAATTGTGTTCCATCTACCAGGCACTATATACCTAGTTACAGCCTCAAGTAAAACAGACATATATAGAGTTGTCCATACATTACTTATAAATTGTTTATGTATCTGTTATATTTTCACCATGTTACTTTTAATATCTTTAAGTAGAAATTAGGTTTATTCCAGCGTGACCACACGGATAGTTGGAACTGTAACCAATTTAGGTGAGCCCTAAGTATTATCTGCCTGCTGCTAGGTATTGTGACAATGCCTCCCACTTCCTTTCCTTTCAATCTATAATTCAAATCTGGGGACAAGTGACATTGGCATTCATTTGAGAACCTGGGTACTGGTTTTAACCTTTTATTATTCTTAGAGGGTTTGTTTCATGGCTATGTTGTTAGAAACTTTTCGGCCTTGCATGGTTTTAAATTCATTGCTACTTTGAGCACCTAATGACCTTCATGAGACCTTTAAAAACAAATTATATTGGCTTACTGGAGGTTTAATGTCAACTGATACACCTGAGCTGAGAAACCTCAGTAATTGCCTTCATTGGACTGGCCTGGCCCATTGTGGGCAATGCCATTCTTGGCCAGATATTTCTATTTGTATACAACTAGGCTGAATTTGAGCCAGCAACACAAGTCAGTAAATAGCATTCCTTTCCTAGCCTCTGCCTACAGCGTCACTACCAGGCTCTACCATGAGTTTTTTTATTGGTTCAGAATTATTTTTCACAGCAATTAGGAATTTATTAAACCCATTGCTTTTAAGTGCAGAATGTTCAAGCTTACTTAGGAGTGTTTATGGTAATAAAGTACCAATTAATTCAAATCAATCCTCTTGGAGGTTAGCAACCACACTTAAACTCCAATCTGATTTGGATAAGAGGGATTTAGGGGACAATATTTTGGCCATACCCTCTGAGGTTGACGTTGAGGTCCTCAGGGTCCTGCATCGTTCAACTTTGTGCATTTGCCTGTGCAGTAGTCACCAGTCAACGCACCAGGAAGTCTTGGAGATTCGACTTAAAAGGATCATCTGGCCAGTTTCAGGTCAAGGAGGAAAGTCCATATAGAGGAGAAATTCTCACCCTTCGAAGAGAAGCTCTGGTCAAGCAAGTACTGACTTTGTCCTCACAAGGATGGAACTGATGGAATAGAGCCAGGCTCAAGGCCTGAGTGCCCCTTAGGACAGAACCTCAACTGACCTTAACACCAAAACAGACTTCATTTATCTGAGCTAACTGTGTGATTTTAAACACCAACAAACTGAACTTAAAGAAGAGAAAATGAAATAGGTTATTGATCAGAGAGATTTGGGTGAGAGACCTATCTGGTGCCAAGTTAGGAAACTCTACTATGTCATTGTTTAGAAACAATCTCAGAGATAGATGACCGAGATATTATTGTGCCTGCCCAGAAAAATACTACTCTTTTATATTCTCATGGTTACACTGCTCTTATTCTGGAGCCCTGAATATACTGGCTCATTCTGGAGACTGCAGCTGGCCCTAATTCATAGAGCTCTGCATACTAAAATTTTTTCTCAATTTTCAAACCAGTGTACATGTCCTTTTATCCCTCTGCATTTCTCATAGACCGGGACTCTCATTGCTAATGCACCCAGTAGCCCCTGTTGTGTACGGTGAAGTTCCCTGCACTGGTATACTTATGTAGGACTCAACCAGCTTTTGTCTTTTCAGTTGCAGGGAAAATCGTCCACTAAAGTACTGGCCCCTTCGATTCCTTGGGGACACACCACCAGGCAGAAGCCACCCCAAGGCAGCCAAAATTGGGAAACAGTTCTAACCCTTCAGCCTGGACACTTGTTCCCCCAAGATTTTGCCCCGCGTTCAGCTCTGAAGCAATACAGAAGAGCAGAACCTCTGCCCTTTTTCTCCTATAGAACAAAAGGTCTTGACTGTCAGGATGTGAGCTCCAGAGCCCATTGGATGCGGAGACACCTAAGACCAGAGGCGCCCAGGAACCTGCTCTACCAGGCAGCCTTTGGTCATGCTAAAGCAGGACCACCACCGATTACTTATCGGAACTTCACTGCCTTCAAGCCATTCCCTCCATGAAGCTGTTCAGATTCCAACCCCCACTCTCACTGAATCCCATCTCCACCTTTCCTTCCCTTAATTCCCAAGCCAGGTGCCATTCATGCTGGCTCTATCTCTCCCCTGAGCCTAGCCCTGGCTACCTTGAATTAAACTTTTGTTCCGGAGAGCCCTTAGACATCATGGCCTTTCATTCAGGGGGGGGGCACACCATAACCTTACAGGTTTGACTTCCCATTTTTGTTAGCAGGGTAGCCTGTAAGTGAATTCTTTAAATGCATAGTTTGTGCTTGTGATATATACCAGAATATTGTGACATTTCTATAATTCTAATATGAACTTTTATATCTAAATGCCATTACTAGTAAGGGGAATTTTAGGCACCAGGAGCCTTAATGTCATAAATACAAACAGGATGCGAAGGTAGTAAAATAATAGAACTGAAAGGAAATTTAAAGTAAATATAATTCAATCCATAAAGGAAACTACAAGCCAGCAATGTCACAGCTTGCTAAAAGCTCCCTGTATTAAGCATAGGGACTAGTCCAGGTTTCCCAGCAATCCTAAGGGTCACACAGCTGCCCATTCCATCCAGAACGCCATCCTCTACCCTCCCACTACCGAAGCCCCATCCCATGAGCTATAAAGGGTGGACCCAGCCACCTCATAATCTCTCTCTATTTCCTCTCTTGTGCTCCTCCTCTGTCCCCATTCTCCCCCACCCGCCCTGCCATAGCTGCCGTGGTCCCACCACGTGTCTGCAGTTGGCTCACTGCTGGCAGTCCCACATGGAAGTAACATGTTCCTAGTATGACAGCGCCTATGTTGCCTTTTATGGTTCCATGCTATTTATCTTAAATGAGTGACCTGTGTTGTGATCCCTGTGGAATCCAACATGGAAGGAGAAAACTGACCCCAAAAGGGACTTTTTACTTCCATATGCATGATATGACACATTAAAACCAATAACACATGGACAAGATGACGAAGAAATTTAAGAAACCAAATTAAACATTGCATTTTTGAATTTGAGAGGGGAACACACACAAATGTATACAATTAAACAGATGGGAAGCTGTCTAAGATTATGTTATCTCTTGCCGGCGCTTTGGTGGCTCATGCCTTTAATCCTAGCAACTTGGTGAAGCAGAGCTGGGCAGTCTCTGTGAGTCCAAGGCGCTAGCCTGGTCTAAGAGCGGACGTCTCAGCCAGAGCTTACAGGGAGAACTGTTCTCAAAAAGCAAAAGAATAAGAAACAAAAGACGTCTTTTATAATATCCCTTTGGAAAAACTTAGTTTAGATGGGTGCTTCTAAAGCGAATGGGCACCTCCTTGGCCAACCCATGGGGTGGGATATAGTGTCAAGAAGGTTTAGGATTTTGCTTTGAGATTGAGTCTGGCTGCATATATAAGCAGACAATTTTTGCAAAAAGCTCTCTCTGCATTTGAACCATCAACATGCGTCACATTTGTGCTTTCCTGCTTGTGTTTCCCACATGGGTTGTCCTGTGATTAAAGTGGCTCCGCTGCAAACTTCAGCACGCTTACCCACAAATGTGCCACAAACGTGGGAATAGAGACCAGTTTGGTAGCAGATCTCGCGACGTGGAAAAGACACCTTTAAGGAAGCTATGTTTTAGGAAGGAATTGTTTTGTCATGATGGCATGTGTTTGTTGACTGTGTGCACTGCTTGTTGCTGTTGCTAGTTGTGTTTCAAGTTGTGGCATGAGAGTAGCATCTCCAAAGTCATGAAGGCATGACTAAGGATGAACACAGAGGAGATTCTATTGATTCTGCTGGTGGGCCTGTGGATGCCACAGATGGAAAATTGGCCTGTGTGCTGGAGAGCCTTTTCTCTGATAGGCTTTTGGAAGCTTGCATTCTCTTATGAGTTTTCACTCACTCAGCAGGACATGATTATGGAGCCCTTGGGTGCTGTTTTGTCTTCCTTGGATTAGGGGCACTGTTGTCTCCCCAGCCTTCCCAATGTGGCATGTGTATTCAGAGAAATTGTGAGAGGAGGCCTCCTCTCCAGTCTGTAAGGTTATGGCTAGCTCCTCCCAGAATGAAAGGCCATGAGGTCTAAGTCTTGGAGCAAAGTTTAATTCAGAGGTAGCCAGGGAGCTAGGCTCAGGGGAAAGAAAGAGCCAAGCACAGAATGACATCGCTTGGGAATTTAAGGATAAGGTGGGAGTGGGATTCAGTGAGAGTGGGGTGGTGACTTGAGAAGTCTGGAGTCTGGCTTCCAGAAGGCAAGGGCGAGGGAATGATTCCTGAGTAATTAGTGGTGGCCTGCTTTAGCAACACAAAAGCTATGCTCTGGTAGAGCAGGTTCTGGACCTCTGGTTCTTAGTGTGTCTCTGCATTCCAATGGTATTCTGGATCTACAACTTGACATTCCAGGCCTTTTTGTCTATAGGAAAAAGGTGCGGAGTTCTCTCTCTTGTATGCTTCCAGAGCTGATCAGGCGGTGAAGTCTTGATGCGGAAACAAGCTGTCAGGCTGGAGGGTTAGAATCCAGTTGGTTTCCTTTTGTGCTGGGTGCTCTGCCCGGTGGGTTGGTCCAGATCAATAGTGGCCAGTACTTTAGGGGACGTTTTTCTCTGCAACTGAAAGACAAGCTGGTTGAGTCTTACATGAGTATACCATGTGCAGAGACTTCACAGATACAAACAGGGGGCTACAGGGTGCATTAGCAGATTGGAGGGGTCCTGTCTAGGGAATGCAAAGGGAAAAAGGACTGTACCTGGTTTGAGAAATTGGAAAAGTTTTAGTACACAGAACTCTAGAATGAGGGCCAGCTTTAATACACGGGCTCCAGAATGAGAGCCATAACTATGAGAATAAAAAGGTGGTTTTTCTGGCATGGCACATTAGATCTGTCACTTATCTCTGAGAATTTTCTAACATTGATCACACGCTGATGACGTGCTAACTTTCGGCATCAAGGTAGTTCACCACACTAATATTATCTAGATAAAACCTATTTCATTTTCTTTCTTTTAGATTATCGTTTCACTGTTAGAGGTGTTTTAAAACCACAGTTAGTCAGATAAATTAAGTTTGTTTTAGTGTTAAGGTCACGAGGTTTCGATGGTTCCTAAAGGGAGTCACTCAGGCTTGTGCCTGGCTCTTTCACCAGTTCCATCTATGTGAGGACAAAGTCTAGGCCTTGCTTGACCAGAGTTTCCCTTTGAAGCATGAGGGTTCTCTCTCTATATGGACTTTTCTCCTTTGACTGGACACTGGCAGGATGAAGTCCCTTTAAGAGAATCTCCAAGACTTCCCTGGGATGACTGGTGACTCTGCCACAGGACATGTACAAAGTTCGGATGCAGGACCCTAGGACCCAAGGTACCTCAGAGGGTGGGGGCCAAAATATTGTCCCATCAAATTCCTCTTGCCAAATCGATTGGAGCTTTAAGTGTGGTTGCTAAACTCCAAGAGGATTGTTTGAATTATTTGGTACATTAATTCCATACAACTCCTAAGTAAAAACTTGAACATTGACTTAAGCTACTGTTAATAAAATTCTTAATTGCTGTGGCAAAAATATTCTGACATAATAATAAAGTCCATGGTAGGAGCCTGGTAGTGGCTGCAGCACAGGCTAGGAAAGAATGTCTATTTACTGGCTTGTTTGCTGGCTCATATTCAGCCTATTGTTACAATATAGAAATATCTGCCAAGATGGCATTGCCACAATTGGGCAGAGGCCAGTCAATGAAGGCAATATTGAGGTTTCTTAGCTCAGGTTATCAAGTTGACATTAAACCTATGCAGTAAGTCCTACAATTTGTTATCAATGAAGGCCATGTCACTGTCCCCAGATTTGAATTATAGCTTTGAAAAGGAAAAGGAAGGGGGGCATGTCACATACCAGCAGCAGGCAGATAATACTTAGGGCTCACCCAAATTGGTTACATTTTGCACTGTCCGTGTGGTCACGGAAGCAAAACCTAATTTTTTTCAAAGATATTAAAAGCAACATGTGCAAAAGTTAACAAGATATACAAAACAATTTTAGTAACTCTTATATATGTCTGTTTTACTTGAGAATGTAACTAGATATATAGTACCTGGTAGGTGGAACAATTTTTTGTATATGTCATAATGTACATTATAGAATTCTTAAAAGTGAACAGTATTCATGATACACTCTATAAATAAGGTTCTAATAAATTTGGCGATGACACTTTGTAAAGGTTGTGCTAAGCAAGGCACATGCTATTGTAATCATACAGATAGATCTTAATATGTGTTTAACAGTGTCATACACACACATTTATGTACACAGTTTCTTTAAGAGATTTTTATCCTAGCAGTTGTATTAATCCATCATATGCATTGGAAAAAACACTTTAGAAACATTATTTAAAACAGTAGCTCTGATTAATTGTGCTGCCAAGGCTACGATGACATCTTGTACCTTTGTTTTAAAACTATGATCTTATTGAGAATACTTTAACAAGTGATGAAAACAGATTATATAATAATTAAAGAACAAAGTGTAATTAGGCTGTGTTCTTCTTGAGGAAGGATTGCAGGGAACAATGTGCCACTGTCCAAGTACAATATGAGAATGAATCCAAGGATTTTTTAAAAGTGGTCTCTGGTCAGAAGGACGGTGGCATAGCACAGGAGAAAAGAAAAATCTGTTAGTGAAAAAATACTTTGGACAGAGAAGAATAAAACCTTCAGATATAAAGTGTAGAAACCTAGGAACCGGGTTCAAATCAGGCCTTTGAAAAAAAAATTAAGAGGCATGCCCAAAAGTAAACTTAATTTTAATTTTTGTTGTGAGGACCAGAACCTCAACTGACCTTAACACCAAAACAAACTTCATTTATCTGAGCTAACTGTGGTTTTTAAACACCCCAACAGGAAACTGTAATCTAAAGAAGAAAAAATGAAATAGGTTATTATCAGAGAAATAGGTGAGAGATCTACTGTGCCAAGTTAGGAATCTACTGTGTCATGTTAGAAAATATCTCAGAGATAAATGACAGATCTAATGTGCCATGCCAGAAAAGACCACCTTTTATATTCTCATAGTTATGGCTCTCATTCTGGAGCCCCGTGTATTAAAGCTGGCCCTCATTCTAGAGTTCTGTGTACTAAAACTTTTTCCAATTTCTCAAACCAGGATACAAATCCTTTTTCCCTTTGCATTCCCTAGACTGGGACCCTCCAATTGCTAATGCACCCTGTAGCCCCCTGTTTGTACTGTGAAGTCCCTGCACAGGTATACTCATGTAAGACTCAACCAGCTTGTCCTTTCAGTTGCAGAGAAAACATCCACTAAGTACTGGCCACTATTGATCTGGACCAAACCCACCGGGCAGAGTACCCCCAAAAAGAAAAACTGGATTCTAATCCTCCAGACTGACAGCTGTTCCCTCAAGACTTCACCCCTGATCAGCTCTGAAGCAGCTACAGAAGACAGAACTCCGCCCTTTTTCCTATAGGAACAAAAGGCTGGAATGTCAAGTTGAGATCCAGAAGTCCATTGGAATGCAGAGACACCTAAGACCGGAGGTCCTAGAACCTGCTCTACCAAGCATAGCTTTGGATATGCTAAAGCAGGCCACCACTGATTACTCAGGAATCTTCTGCCTCGCCCCACGCCCTTCTGGAAGCCAGATTCCAGATTCCAATCCACCCCACTCTCACTGAATCCCACTCCCACCTTCCTTAAATTCCCAAGCCGGATGCCATTCTGTGCTTGGCTCTTTCTTTCCCCTGAGCCTAGCCCTGGCTACCCTGAATTAAACTTTGCTCCAAAGAACTTAGACCTCATGGCCTTTCATTCCGGGAGGAGCATGCCATAACCTTACAGACTGGAGAGGAAGGGCTCCTCTCACAATTTCTCTGAATACCTGCCACCTGGGAAGGCTGGGGAAGCAACAGATGCCCCCAAGCCAAGGAAGACAAAACAGCACCCAAGGGCTCCATAATCATGTCCTGCTGAGTGAGTGAAAACTCATAAGAGAATGCAAGCTTTCCAAAGCCTATCAGAGAAAAGGTCTCCAGCACACAGGCCAAGTTTCCATCTGTGGCATCCACAGGCCCACCAGCAGAATCAATAGAATTCTCTCTGTGTTCATCCCTTAGTCCATGCCTTCACTGATTTGGAGATGCTAAAATTTCTCCATGCCACAACTTGAAACACAACAGCAACAGCAAACCACAGCACACAGTCAACAAACACATGCCATACATGACAAAACAATTCCTTCTGAAACATAGCTTCCTTAAAGGTGTCATTTCCCATCGTGCAGAGATTCTATCTTACCAAACTGGTCTCTATGTCCCACGTTTGTGGCACCATTTGTGGGTAAGCTGCCGAAGTTTGCAGCGGAGCCCACTTAATCACAGGACAACCCATGTGGAAAACACAAGCAGGAAAGCACGTGGACGCATGTTGTGGTCCAAATGCAGAGAGAGCTTTTATTGCAAGATGTCTGCTTAAATATCCACCAGGACTCAATTCTCAAAGCAAAATCCTAAACCTTCTTGACACTATATCCTACCCCATGGGTGTGGCCATTGAGGTCCCATTCATTTAGAATGCTACCCATCTTAACTAAGTTTTTCCACAAGGGATATTATATAAAAAGACTCTTTTTCTTTTCTTTTGCCTTTTTGAAACAGGTTCTCCCTGTAGCTCTGGCTGTCCTGGAACTCGCTCTGTAGACCAGGCTAGCCTTGGACTCACAGAGATCTGCCCAGCTCTGCTTCCCAAGTGCTAGGATTAAAGGCATGAGCCACCACGCCCGGCAAGAGAACATATTCTTAGACAGCTTTCCCAGTCTGTTTAATGTTATACATTGTGTGTGTTCCCCTCAATTTCAAAATGCAATGTTTAATTTGGTTTTCTTAATTTTCTTCTCATTGTATGTGTATATTGGTTTTTAATGTGTCATATCATGCATATGGAAGTAAAAAGTCCCCTTTTGGGGGTCAGTTTTCTCCTTCCATGTTGGATTCCAGGGATCACACTCAGGTCACTATTAAGTATAAAAAGCATGGAACCAATAAAAGGCACATGAGGCTTAAGTCACTCTAGGAACATGCTTTACTTCCATGTGGGACTGCCAGAGTGAGCCACCTGCAGACACGTGGTGGGACCAGGCAGCATGGCAGGGGGCAGGGTGGGGGGAATGGGGACAGAGAGAGAGAGGCACAGAGAGAGGGACAGAGAGTTATGGTGGCTGGGGTCCACCCTTTATACCTATGAGGCAGGGCCTCAGGTAAGTGGGAAGGGGTCAGAGGATTGGCAGCTTCTGGAGGAACTGGGCACCTGTGTGCCCCTTAGGATTCTGGGAAGCCTGGACCTAATAGTCACCATGCTTACATGACAGGGACTTTTAGCAGCTGTGACATTTGCTGGCTTTAGTTTCCTTTATGGATTGAATTATATTTACTTTAAATATATATCCTTCTTTCAGTTCTAATTTATTTTACTAACCTTCGCATCCTGTTTGTATTTATGACATTAAGGCTCCTGGTGCCTAAAATTCCCCTTACTAGTAATGGCATTTAGATATAAAAGTTCATATAGAAATTATAGAAAATGTCACAATTATTCTGGTATATCATAGCAGCCAAAACTATGCATTTAAAGAATTCACTTACAGGCTACCCTGCTAACAAAAATGGGAAGTCAAACCTGTAAGGTTATGGTGTGCTCCCCCTGAAATGAAAGGCCATGAGGTTTAGGCTCTCCGGAACAAAGTTTAATTCAGGGTAGCCAGGGCTAGGCTCAGGGGAAAGATAGAGCCAGCACTGAATGGCATCTGGCCTGGGAATTTAAGGGAGAAGGTGGGAATGGGATTCAGTGAGGATGGGGGTGGGTAGCACACTTTGCAGGAATCTGGCTTTCGAAAGGAGGTGGAAGATTCCTGATTAATCGGTGATGGCCCGTTTTAGCATAGCCAAAGGCTAGCCTGGTAGAGCAGGTTCCTGGGCGCCTCTGGTCTTAGGTGTCTCTGCATTCCAATGGGCTTCTGGAGCTCACATCCTGACATTCCAGCCTTTTGTTTCTATAGGAAAAAGGGCAGAGGTCTGTCTTCTGTAACTGCTTCAGAGCTGATCAGGGGCAAAATCTTGGGGGAACAGCTGTCAGGCTGAAGGGTTAGAATCTGGTTTCCCATTTTGGCTGCTTGGGGTGCTTTGCCTGGTGGGTTTGGTCCAGGTCAATAGTGGCCAGTACTTAGTGGACGTTTTCTCTGCAACTGAAAGGACAAGCTGGTTGAGTCTTACATGAGTATACCAGTGCAGGGACTTCACCGTACAAACAGAGGGCTACTGGGTGCATTAGCAATTGGAGGGTCCCTGTCTAGAGAATGCAGAGGGTAAAAGGACATGTACCTTGGTTTGAGAAATTGGAAAAAGTTTTAGTATGCAGAGCTCTAGAATGAGGGCCAGCCTTAATACACAGGGCTCCAGAATAAGAGCCATAACCATGAGAATATAAAAGGTAGTATTTTCTGGCATGGCACATTAAACCTGTCATCTATCTCTGAGATATGTTCTAACATGACATAGTAGATTCCTAACTTGGCACAATAGGTCTCTCACCAATCTCTCTGATAATAACCTATTTCATTTTCTCTTCTTTAGATTACAGTTTCCTGTTTGGATGTTTAAAACCACACAGTTAGCTCAGATAAATGAAGTTTGTTTTGGTGTTAAGGTCAGTTGAGGTTCTGGTCCTTAAGGGGCCACTCAGGCCTTGAGCCTGGCTCTATTCATCAGTTCCACCTATGTGAGGACAAAGTCAGGCCTTGCTTGACCAGAGCTTCTCTTCGAAGGGTGAGGAATTTCTCCTCTATATGGACTTTCCTTCTTTGACCGAACACTGGCAGGATGAAATCCTTTTAAGTCAATCTCCAAGACTTCCCTGGTGCGGGATGACTGGTGACTCACTGCCACAGGACATGCACAAAGTTGCAGATGCAGGACCCTAGGACCCAAGTCAACCTCAGAGGGTAGGGGCCAAAATATTGTCCCTTCAAATCCCTCTTACCAAATCAGATTGGAGATTTAAGTGTGGTTGCTAAACCTCCAAGAGGATTGTTTGAATTAATTTGGTACTTTAATTGCCATATAACTCCTAAGTAAAGCTTGAACATTGACTTAAGCATGGTTAATAAATTCTTAATTGCTGTGGAAAAATAATCTGACCAATAATAAAAACTCATGGTAGGAGCCTGGTAGTGACTGTAGCAGAGGCTAGGAAAGGATGCTATTTACTGACTTGTGTTGCTGGCTCAAATTCAGCCTGTTGTATACAATATAGAAATATCTGGCCAAGAATGGCATTGCCCACAATGGGCACAGGCCAGTCCAATGAAGGCAATTACTGAGGTTTCTCAGCTCAGGTGTATCAAGTTGACATTAAACCTATGCAATATAATTTGTTCTTTAAGGTCTATGAAGGTCATTTAGGTGCTCAAAGTACAATGATTTAAACCATGCAAGGCAAAAAGTTTCTAACAACATAGCCCATGAAACAAACCCAAGATAATAAAGAGGTTAAAACTAGTACCTTCTCAAATTAAGGCCATGTCACTTGTCCCCAGATTTTGAATTATAGCTTTGAGAAGGAAAAGGTGTGGGGGCATTGTCACATACCAGCAGCAGGCAGATAATACTTAGGGCTCACCGAAATTGGTTACATTCCAACAGTCCATGTGGTCACCGGAATTAAAACCTAATTTCTCTTAAAGATATTAAAAGTAACATGTGCAAAGTATAACAGATATATAAAACAATTTTAGTATGTATGGACAACTCTATATATGTCTGTTTACTTGAGGCTGTAACTAGGTATATAGTACCTGGTAGGTGGAACACAATTTCTTGTATATGCCATATATTATATAATACATTATAGAATTCTTAAAAGTGAACAGTACTTCATGCATACTCATAAATAAGGTTCTAATAAATAAATTTGGCAATGACACTTTGTCCAATATAAAAGCCAAAAACCAAAATTGTGAATGGATCAGAACATGCCATTAAATAAATTGCAAGAGAATTAGAATATAGAAATATAGCATTAGTTATTACAAGGTCTGATGTAAATTCAGGCTTCCTGCCACGTGGTCTTGTTGTGGCTCAGCAGAAATGGGGCAGCCTCAAGATGGAGGCTGAGGAATGGGCATGACTGCCACTCCCTTCTGTTTGAAAAAAGCCCATGGTAGTGGCGGCAGAGAGTGGCATGGTGGTGCAGAGGGGGAAAAACCTCATGGTGGGGAAGCTGTGTGGCAGACTTGGGAGAGGAGAGAGCTGTAGGAACGAAGTAAAATTTTTTAGCCTCAGAAAAAAGGGGAATGGCATGGAGGATGAGTCCTCTAATGGGAGGTGGTGTGGAGGAAAAACGTCCTCTAATGGGAGGCTGGTCAGAGACTCCAGGTCTGGAGTGTCTCTGAAGTGGAATGGGAGGCTAAAATGAAGGAAATTTCAGAGGGAAGACAGGTGTCCTAGTTTGTCTTCCATTGCTGTGACAAAACACTCTGACCGACACCAACTTGGGGAGGAAAGGGTTTATTCAGCTTACATCTCCTGGGTCACAGTTCTTTACTTAGGGAGCCCAAGACAGGAACTCAGGGCAGGAACCTGGAGGCAGGAGCTGAAGCACAGGCCATGTTCACCAGCTTGCTTGTTCTCTACTGGCTTGCTCTCTGGCTCATGCCCAGCCTGCCTTCTTATACTGTCACTGCTCAACAATCAAGACAATACACCACAGATGTGGCCACAGGCCAATCCAATGGAGCCAATTCCCCAACCGAGGCTCCCTCAACCCAGGTGTGTCAAGTTGACACCAAAGCTATCCAGCACAATTGACCCCTTGTCAACTTGACACACAAAACACATCACTATTAAACCACCTTTCCAGTTCTTATCCCCAAAGTATGATGTTAACACTAATCACAACCTAAGACAGTACATCCTTAAAAGCCCCACAGTCCTTAAAATGTCCAAACACTTAAAAGTCCAGTCTATTAAAAGTCTCCTAACTGTGGGCTGCTGCAAAATCCAAAACAAGTACTGTCTTATTTCAAAGGGAAGAATCAGGCACTCTCAAACAAAACCTAAGTCCAGCAAGTAGCTCAAGATGGACACCTGGGATTAACTCACGATCTTCGGGCTCCAAAGGGTCTCGGGCAGCTCACCATCTCCGACTCTGCTGTCCATGGCACACGCATCTCGCAGGCCCAGGCCGACTCCATTCCACACCTATCGCGGCTCTTGGTGGTCGTCCCAGGGTATCCGCATCTCCAAAAAGCTGGGTTGGGTTGCCCACTGAAGCTGAGGACCTCTTCTGGTGCAAAGCCTCAGCGTCTCTCCATGACCATGCAACTTCATGTGTCTTCACAGCACACCGAGGTCGCACTTCCCACAATGTATTTCCTGGACTCCTACATGCCAAGCTCGGCTGCTCTCCTTGTTGACCCCCCCTCAAATTTCACCACCAGACACCATATCGGAGCTGCTACATGCTACTCAAGTCCGAAGCTTCTGGATTGCGATGAGAGGCCAGGTCCCGTTTCTGGGTCACAGCTTCTGTGTGCTGACCTTGAAGAATTCTTTCTCCCAGAAGATTTCATCAGTGATGCTGGTCTCTTGTTATTACAGCTGATTTTTCAGCCCCAGCTAACCAGCATCAATTGCTCCAGTACCACAAAAATTTTCACTTCAGTTCTGGTCTCTTGTTACTTACAGCTGATTTTTCAGCCCCAGCTGACCAGAACCACAGATTACACAGTCCTGATGATCTCTGCTCTCCTTTGAAACTAGAAACTTCACAAGCCAGGCCTCCATCTTCTACAAATCCTTCAGCAAAACTGCTCCAAGCTCCACAGCAACAATCTTTAGGCATTCAATGATCTTCCCAGCCAAAATTCCAAAACGCCTCCACAATCCTTCCCCAAAACACCAAGGTCAGTCTGTCACAGCCAATACCCCACTCTTCTGGTCAGAGACTCCAGGTCTGGAGGTCTCTGAAGTGGAATGGGAGGCTAAAATGAAGGAAATTTCAGAGGGAAGACAGGCGGGGAAGAGGGGAAGAAGAAAGAGAGGGAAGCGGAGAAAGTAGGAGGATCAGAGAGTACCACCTTTGCATGGGAACCCAGTTCAAGCTTTGGATTCAAAACAATGAAGGGCTAATGCTGAGAGAAGCGAGGGAGAAGGGAGGAGTACAAAAGAATGAAGTGGAGAAGAATAGAGAGAAGAGAGAGAGAAGAGAGAGAGACGGGGAGAGAGAGAGCGAGAGAGGAGAGCTGGCTGGGGTAGCCACAGCTGGAGCTGTGGGAGGAAGGGTAGGTAGAGGAGGGAGAGCTGTTGGGGTAGCCAAGGCTGGAGCCATGGGAGGAGGGATAGGGTCCAGTGGAGAGCCTAGGTCCGCCAAGTCAAGGTCAAAAGAAGAGGTGGAGTTCTGCTCTAGTGTATAGGGAGGGGGACAGGAAGCTTCCTTAGTTGTCTGTGCCGAACCTGGGTGTTGCTGATTTGGCAAGGGGAACCTGATGAGGGTGGCAAAGAGGAATAGAGAGAGGATGCTGAGCAAGGGCAAAGAATGACTGTACATACCAAGCATTCTGACCATTTACTGAGCGCTGGCAGAAGTCTCTCAACTGTTGAGAATTGGGATCTAGGGTACCGTCCTTAGGCCAGACAATATTGTTAGCTAATGATTATCCTGGCCAGAGAGTAGAGCAGAATCTCTTAAGGACTTTAGGGTAATTTCCTTGGAGAGGTGTTTTTCTTAAAGAGTGTAGGAGACAACTCCAAGGGTGTGAGGCCCAGGGCTCTCCTTTAGAGTGTGAGGCTCCCATATTAGGGGTTAGAAGATAAGGAAAGAGGGGAGAGGAAGGAAAGAAAGGGAGAAGAGAGAGAGGGAGAGAGAGAGGAGAGAGTTAGAGGAGAGAGAGAGAGAGGAGAGAAGAAAGAGGTTGTAGGAAGGAAATGGATTCTTTTTTTTTTTATTAATTTTATTTATTTCTGTATGTGTATGAATGTACTGTCTGCATGCAAGTCTGTGCACCCGTGTCGTGCAATGCCGCGGAGGTCAGAAGAGGGTCTCAGATTCCCCTGGAACTGGAGTTCCCCTGGAATTGGAGCTTCAGACGGTTCTCAGCTGCCATGTGGGTGCTGGGGATCGAACCCGGGTCCTCTGCAAGAGCGGTCGGCGCTCTTAACTGCTAGGCCATCTCTCCACCCCCGGAAATGGATTCTTTTTAGTCTCAGAAAGCACCCACCCAAGTGCTAAGGCGTGTCCACTCTAGTTCTAAGTGGGCGCTCAGAGACCCCAGGTCCATGTGACCAGTGTGAGAGTCTCTGAAATCGGGTCCTGCAGGTCTGTGAATTGAGCATCCTGAAATCACAAAGGAGGCCAAAATTCGGGTCCAGATTCTGTTCCCAGCTTCCTGGTAGATAGACAGCAATCCAGATGGGAAAAATCAGCGGAAATCCCTGATTTTGCTGGCACTCAGGGATCCAAAAGGGAATGGCTATAACAGGAGACTAAAAAGAATGGAGGAAGAGGATCAGAGGGAAGGCAGATGGAAAGCAGTAGTTAAGACAGGAAATGTTGAGGCAGAGGGGGTATCTGGGGGGTGGCAGAACACACACAGGGTTACACAGAAGGTAGGGGTGGGAGATAGAATCTCCCCTCACTCAGGTGCCCAGCCAGCCAGCTGCCCATGAGGCGACTTAGGAAGTCTTACCATGAGGGCCACACGTATAAACCCTGTGCTCAGTAATCACGAGTGTGATGAGTGCCTGATGAGGTTAAATGACTTCAGCAGAAACGTGGGTTGGGGCCCAATCAGATTCCATAGCCCGAGAGCTGTGGAACCATAACACGTGCTCTTAACTCTCAAGCACAGTCACAAGGGAGTAGAGTAGGGCAGGATAAGGAGAGGAGAGAGGGTACCTTTGGCCAAATGCTGGTGGTTGCTGTCTTTAGCCTGCAATCCATACACGAAGCCACCCTGAGGGGTGGGGGGGAGGGCAAAATGGCGATCCAAGTCACACCACAATGTAAGGTTATGGCATGCTCCCCCTGAAATGAAAGGCCACAAAGTTTAGGCTCTCTGGAGCAAAGTTTAATTCAGGGTAGCCGGGGCTAGGCTCAGGGTAAAAATAGAGCCAAGCACAGAATGCCATCTGGCTTAGGAATTTAAGGGAGAAGGTGGGAGTGGGATTCAGTGAGGGTGGGGGTGGGTAGCGCTCTTTGCAGGAATCTGGCTTTTGAAACGAGGCAGAAGATTCCTGAGTAATCAGTGATGGCCCGTTTTAGCATAGCCAAAGGCTAGCCTGGTAGAGCAGTTTCCTGGGCGCCTCTGGTCTTAGGTGTCTCTGCATTCCAATGGGCTCTGGAGCTCACACCCTGACAAAACCCTTGTAAATAAGCCCATCAAGATTTGCAGAATGGGGCAGGAGAGTTGGCTCATCAGGTAAGAGCACTGGCTGCTCTTGCAGAAGGCCTGGGTTCAATTCCCAGCACCCACATCAAGGCTAGCAATCATCCGTATTAACTCCAGTGCCAGGAGAATCTGTTTCCCTTTTCTGACCTCCACAGGCATTGTACATCATGAGTGTACTTGCACACATGCAGGCAATATACTCATAAACATAAAATAAAAATAGTAAACAGAATATTTTTTTAAAAAATTTGAGGAATGGGTAATGAAGGACTGTGTAATAGCTTTCTTACTGTGACAGAATGACTGAGGAAAATTTCCCAAGTTAAGAAGGATTTATTTTAGCTCACTGTTTGAGAGGTTTCAGTCCAGGATAAGCTGAATCATGGCATTTTGGTCTGTGGAAAGCAGAAATATGATGACATCATGATTGAAGAGCATAGTGAAGGACAACTGTTTGCTTCATACTGGCCTAGAAGGAATAGAGAGGAGAAGACCATGACTCAAAAAGGTGAATACTACTACATGGGGACCCAGTTGGAATTAATGACATTTTATGGGGAATTTGGCAGAGATTGCTGAGAACATTCATCCTCATTTTTCTAGAGCATAAATTATATCTGCTATATGTTTTTGTACCCACCATCTATGCTCTTCCTGTATTCTCTCCCCCATCCTTCCTAGCCTCGAGTAACAGCTGAACAACTATCTGCTTCTATGGAATCAAATTTTTGGCTTCTGCAAAGCAATGAGAACAGTCAGTGGTCAAGGAGAGCAGAGGACAGAAGAGAGTAGAAGGGAGGGGAAAGGAGAGGAAAGGAAAAATGAAAGAGGGGAAGAGGAGGAAGGATTCAAGGACAAGGCATATTCTTTAAAGGTATGCATATAGTAATTCAGTTTTCCAAGTAGTCCCCACCTAATAGCTTGCTCAGTTTTGAATTTATCAATGATTTAGTTAATCCAATTATTATCAATTTCCTCTGTGTACCAGCTGAGGACCACACAAGATTTTGGTGATAGAGGTGGAGATATTACATTTAAACTATAATATTATGAAATTACAACATTGATTACAAATACCATATGTTAATATTTGAAAGAAATTAGAAGAGGGCATAATCTTAAAATATGAATTGAATGTGCCTTTCTGGCAGGGTAGAGAAGGAAGGCCTCTTTAGTATGGTGGTACTTTAACTGAAGCTGTAATTATGAGAGGATGTAGCCAGGTGAGTGTCTTAGAAAAGAATGTTTTAGTTAAAGATGATAACAATCACAAAACCTTGAAGAAAATCTAGGCTTTTTTGAATAAGAGATGGTTGGACAGACTTAGAACCTTGTGAACAGGAACAAGACATCTGAGATATTGTAAAGACACTGCCATGAGTCTCTCCAATCATAGTGAGGAGTTCAGATTTTATTCTGTTTAACCAGAGGTAGGACTGGGTTTTAGATGGGAATTTTCAAGCCTGATTCCAATAGAAGGATGCAGACTAAAATCTGGGGGTTGGGCAGAGAAGAGGAGAGAGCAATATAAAGCTTCCTGAAGTCTATCTTGTAATCTCACATTCGTTTATCTTCTCCAAATCAACTTTTGTCTTCAAGCTGTTGTATGAACTTGATTTCACCTACAAAGCTAAAATAGAAATTTTACTCAGAACTAAATCATTTAAAAAGTTTAAATATCACATTGTAGAAGTGTACTACCCCAAACCCTGGAAGGCATTTAAACAGGTAAGAGATGTCGCTGCTGTCCATGGGGTAGATATAAAAACAGTATTACTGAAACTGAGTCCCATGTAAAAATAGACTACTTATTTCTGGGTCTCAGGGAAGAGGAAGTTTCAACACAGGCATTATTGATCTAATGGTTCATGGATAGTTGATCCTTATTCAGAATGGGTAAAATGAGGTACTTTTTTTTTTTTTTAGTTTTAAAGGAAACAGATGGCTGTTGTCATTCTGTTACTTGAGAGCTGTCACTCAACATTTTGGCATCACACATGTTCATTCCAAAAGGTACCAAAGGTGAGAGATTAAACTTATTCATGAAACATACCACTTAGAATTTATGGACAGTATGTTACATTGGTCTGTAACTCACCACAGATAATGTGAGAACATCAATTCCTTGGAACATAAGTTTATCAAGAAAAAGGGAAATGAGGGGCTGGTGAGATGGCTCAGCAGGTAAAGGCACGTGGCAGCAAGTCTATTAATTTGAGACTGATCTGCAAGATCCTCATCGAGGAGGGAGAGCACTAACTCCTAAAAATTGTCTCCTAACCGCCACAACGCATGCATATATATGAACACATTCTCTCTCTCTCTCTCTCTCTCTCTCTCTCTCTCTCTGAGACACACACATATAAATAAATAAGTAAATGTAATAATTTTTCTAAAATAAGGATATTACAGGATAATAAAAACTCTAATGTCAGCATCATTATTACAGGACAATTATTTACTAGGTGAATACCATTGATTCAAAATTCTGCTTCATCATCAAAGGGTCTTCTTTTCACTTTCACGATTAATCAGATCACACTGAATTCACTGCTATTTCAAGTCCAGAGAAATCTCAAAACCAAAAAAGGACAAGGTCTAAAAGTACAGAGAACATCATCATACAAGACTTCAAGATACAACTGCTTTAGGAAGAAGGAAAAGTAAGATCAACATATCTTAATTTTAGGTTAGAGATAATTGATTCAAGTGATTGTATGATTTGAATGGTTCAAAATATTTTTGCTTGAATTTCTCCCAGAGTCTTATGTGGTAAAGACTTGATATCTGGGCTGATGCAATTTGGACTTTGTGGAATGTGTAATAGGTAAGAGCTACAGGGATATCTTCAGGGCGTTGAAGATGTGCTTCCTCAGGGACAAGGGAGGGGGATCCAGGTATCTTCTTGCTATCCTTTGTTTTCAGCCCTAATGTCTGAGGTTTTGATGTGCATACATTATCATCAGGTTATAAGCAACAGGACTAATCTACCATGGAATGAGACCTCCAAAACCAGGAGCCATAATCAACCCTTTCCTTTTTTAAATAAACTATTTCAGCTATTTGTTATGGTAATAAACCTTAGTAAAATAAATTTTCAGCACTGAATCATGGGTCCGTTTTTCACATGCATCTAATCTATTCTATAGTATATCATTTTTTTAATTTTAGAAAACCCAAATTAATAAGTTGTAAATACAATCTTATAAGTTAAAGTATGGAAGATAAACCAAAACATTTCTGAAGAGCTCAAATCACCTAGATCAGCTGGGAAGCATTCTAAATAAGAATTTTGTCATGGCCTGCACCACAAGTTAGAAGTGACTACATTTTTTCCACAGCTCCAGCTGTCAACTGCATCCTCCTCCTGCATAAAAATAAACATTTTTCACAATAAAGACTTTTATGAAAGCAATGGAAGAACTCAAGGGAGCATTGTTATCATGAGTTAATCATACCCTTGGGGAATTAGAGACACTTAGCTGCACCCAGTGTCTCCCAGCACCTCAGGGCTATGATTATCTCCTGATAACCTCCTAGGCTGTCAGGTCTTGAGGGTTAATTAGATAATATTTCACTTGGTAAGTCTATGTTTGGAGATTCTTTTGGAAGTTGCATAAGCGAGCACAGTTTATAAAACATTGACACCCCCACACACAATACCAACACAAATTTAATAATGAGTATTTTATCCAAATGATCTTAGGTTTTCAGAATTGAAAATAACATAAAGTCCAAGAACTCCTGATGCAGTACTTTAACAATGAGTAATTCTGATTAATTTGACCCAGGAAAACTTTGAGAGAAATTGACAAATATAAAATATATTTTGTATGCAATCAATAACTAATTGTTATCCCTTAATCTTCCTTTTGCATTCCTCTTGTTTAAAAAAAAAAAGCATATTAACAAGCACATATCATTAAGCAGTTAGTCCAGCACTAATACATGCATTTGTGTGGTAAACTTTGTCATAATAAAGCCTGTAATAAGATGAAACAAAAACCTCAGAAACACAGTTGAAAATTGCACTTATTTGATTACCCAAAATTTTTAATTATTTGAACACTAAAATCAATAAATTGTCCTTATTATTCATAGTCCAAATGAGTTTACTGTGCCAGGTAAATTTACCTTCCCTGGATTGAATGTATGTCTAGAATGTCATAAATATGAAATTATATTAATA
The DNA here is from genome assembly GCA_009823505.1 of Rhizomys pruinosus. NCBI lineage: Eukaryota > Metazoa > Chordata > Mammalia > Rodentia > Spalacidae > Rhizomys > Rhizomys pruinosus. The sequence continues at coordinate 433,824 of VZQC01014632.1, read as the reverse complement.
CATGAATAAATATTTTATAATAGTTACTGGAAGACTGAAAATATTCCATAGCTCTATCACTTTTCATAAATACCAGAAAGTAAATAAAAAAATGGTTCAGATGGATTTCTTTGCATTCTGTGGTAACTTAATATGAACAAATTAGATGCAGATGATGATCAGGATTCCTGGTATATTTTAAGTTTGGAAATTTAGTTGGTAATATATTATGTTCAGCAGTATGCTAATGATGGAAAATGGGATTTTAAAGGAAAGGAGTCAAAATTTTCATCAAGTAGCTAAATGTGAATGAAAGGATGAGATATTTGAATGAATTTCTGAGAGAATGTATATAGATTTTTTTTCTGGTGTGCATCATCAAACTGTCAAGACACAAAGCAGGATTTATTGAGTTATGGTTATATGCAAACACACACACACACACACACACACACACACACACACAAGCACAGAGAGATTTTTAGACCCCCAAGAGATTCTGACTTAGTAGATTGATGGAGTGAAATTGTTTTAAGTCACACTTACATCTCATATTAAAAAGTATATTTATGTGGTTGAGAGATGGCTCAGTGGTTATGAGCACTGGCTGGTCTTGCAGAGGACCCAGGTTTGATTTCTAGCACCCACATGGCAGTTAACAACTGTCCATAACTCCAGTTCCAGGGCATCCAACAGAGACCATCTTCTGGTCTCTGCAGGCATTGCACAACAGAAGTACACTTGCATACATGCAGGCAATAAATACACTCATACACAGAAAATAATAGTAATAATAAATAATAATAATAAACAAACCCCAAACCTATAATTTGAAAATGTTTGTATATTTGAGGGAAATAATAAGCAAAAGTGGAATATTCTGAACCTAGAAATCTCCATAAATATAGGAGAGAAAGAAAAGAAGTTTTCATTGAATTAGAAACAACACTGAAGCCATGCGTGGTGGTGCATGCCTTTAATCCTAGCACTTGGGAGGCAGAGGCAGGCGGAACTTTGTGAGTTCAAGGCCAGCCTGGTCTACAGAGTGAGTTCCAGGCCAGCTGGGGCTACAGGGAGACTCTGTCTCAAAAAGACCAAAAAAAACAAAAACAAAAACAAAACAAAAACAAAAAAAACAAACAAAAAAAAAAAACAACACTGAATGGGATGCACAAGACATAACTCAAATGACTGCAAAGAGTGAAGGAAACCCCTCCACTTATACACTGAAGCAGATATTTGCCCCATTCTAAACAATAGCTTTAAAGGCAATTGACAACACCATTTATCACATGTATTTATTATAAATTTGCCTAGTAATTGGATTCATATGAAGCTAAAACAAACATATCTTTATGACAGGAGGAAGTGCTGAACTTGCAGTGTGGCAGTCTCCAGTTAGTTCCCACCCTCCCACACAACCTCAGAGTTGGAGGTTTGCTGTCTTCTTTGATGCTTACACGCCAAAGAGACGTTTTCCAAGCTTTAGAGAAATACATTTCTGAATTGTAAAACTGCCAAGAGGCTTTTAAAATGATTTAGACACATCCCCGAGGGGCAGAAAAATAATTTTTAAATATGAGCTTACAAGATAAAATGTTCTAAGAAGTGACAAGGGGAATGTCTAATCTATTTTTTTTAAGAAACTGGGAGAATTATATTTTTTTGAACTATCCATCATTGAAAAAACATAATGCAATCTCATAATCTAAGATGGCCTGAAAGAGCATAACCAGCGAAGGGTAATTATAATGTTTAAATAATATTTTAAATCTAAGACCCAAAGTACTATACTTTAATGCCATAAAAGATGAAGGGAAGGAAGAGGGGAGGGAGGAAGAAAGGGAAAAATGAAGAGAGGGTGGAAAGGAGGGATGAGCAATGACTGTTCCTTGCCATAAGTAGTCTGAAGGACATGGTTACTGTGTTTCTTTCATGAACTCTTGCAGGAGATTTCAGCCTTGGACAGAAGTTGCCATGTTCCCTTTCTCCTTCCACTGATGAGATTCTTGCAGTTACAGTGCACTCTCTTCCAACATGAAAAGTGTTTCAGTGTTTGAAATGGTATACTATTAGATAGGTATTGGATAATATGCTATTATTACGGGAGAAACCACCTTTCAAGGTATGGGTCATTGGTTTCAGCCATTAAGGTCTTCCTTTTAAGTAACAGAAACATTAAATAACCATAAATTTTAAGGCAAAGTTAACTTTAAAATATTTTTAAATACAATCATACCCACTATGATACTGTTGAACAATATTGTACTCAAAAAATAATAATCCATATTTACTCTCCCTGGATGCTAACATTTTTACATGTTCAGAGAATACATTAAATATATAGTTAAAACACACTTCTAATATGAGTATTTTGAGCCTGTTGTCAAGAAGGTAACATTTAAATTCCAATCCATTTGCAAGTGTAATTAAAAAAATTATTTCCAAGTTTGTTCTGTGAATTTACTTTTTAAAGTTTATTCACAGGGCTAGAAAGATGGCTTGGTAGTTATGAGCACTGACTTCTCTTGCAGAAGACCGAGGTTCAATTCCCATAACCCACATGGTGGCTAACAACCATACATAATTCCAGTTCCAGAGGATCTGACACCCTCTTCTGCCTCTGCATGCATTGCATGATATGGGTGCACTTACACACATGTAGGCATTACACTCAAACACATAAAATAAAAAATCATAAGAACATTTAGCTTCTTCATTGGAATATACAAATTAAATAAAGCAAAGGTTTTCATGTGACATTTTCATAGATGTATGTAAGATACTTAGATCATGTTTTCTCCCTCCATTATTCATATTTACTGTCCTTCCTCTTTTAATAATAGGAATATTTTTAATGCTTCTTTTATTTTCTCTTCCCATAAAATTACAGCTCATTTTTCATGGATTATCTCTTTTTCTTCACTAAGGAAAAACAATATTTATGAAGAAGAAATAATAAATACTTTTAGTACCAGACAGATTTATTCCTGAAATGATACAAAACTGTAGCAATCAGCCTTCTAAATTATTTTGTATTTTGGTAATGTTAGTTCTTTAAATAATTTGAGTGAGGGTTTGCATGTAAGTATGTGGTTTATGCATGTGTGCATCTCTGTGTGAAAATGTACCCATTCCCACCCAGAACCCCATAAGCTTTCTTGTCTTTTTATATGTGACTTGATGAATTTCATTAGTTCTGTTTACAGGAGTTTGGGTGAGAGTTAGTATATAGGAGCCTGATCCCCTTACCAGTGGCTACACCACTGAAGAAAATCTCTCTCTCAGACTAACGATTAACTGCATAGACATGTTCAGGAAGGGGTGCACCCCTATGAAATCCCTCCACTTTCTATGACAGGGTGTTGATGGGTCCAGTCTTGTGTACATCGTGCGAGGTTCCATAGCGTAACCCACCAGAACTGAATCATAAAACCGTATTCATAAAAAGCCATGGACTTTGAATGCAGGACATGGAGAAATCAAGCTGGATCTGGGCTGGAAGCTTCCTCTCTGCTGGCTAGCCAACTTAGTGCCAGAAGGTTTTCTTATACAAGCTGCTGAATAAGAATGGTTATCAACAGTCTCACTCAGTTGTGGATGCTATGTACAATAATGTTCCTTTGTCCAGAAAGATGATTGTACTGGTACAACAGTGGCAAGTTTGTTGGGGGATACAAACTGATTTCTAATTATATTTGAGACCTGTTTCTCGGGAGAGATTTCTATCTGGTACTGTAAACCTAGTCAAAAGTCCATGGCTAAGAAAATCATAGCCCCTAGAGGGGAAGATATTGCTGTTATTTTGCCAAGGATACTTGCTGTCCTTCTAAACGTTTGCCTTCTAAATAATGTGTTTATGCCCTTAGAATTGTGCTGCTGTCACCTTTGGTCAAATATTTTTTTTTTGCAGTGGTCAATAATGACTGAAGAGACTCATAACTGTTCCAAGTATTAAGAATAAGTGAATGTTTCATACTCAGCCATAAATGAGACATGTATATATCACCCTTGGGAGACTGCAGCAGGCACAACCATATCTCAAGAACAAAATATAGTGCCTTAATAGTGGATTTGTTTTATAAGATTTCTTTAGGCTACTGTGAAAACAGGAATACAGCCTTATTGTTTTTTAACAAGTGTAATAATCTTCACTTACATTGGGAAATATTTTCTAAGACTGATAATGGATATCTGAAATGATATAAATTACCAAGGTCTATGTATAAACATTGTAGTACCTTAAAAACTGACAACTTAGCCAATGACTATTGAATGACTTAGAAGTTGGCAGCAGACAGTGCCATATGTTGAACCTCCTGCTGGGCAAGGTGGGGTGTGGTTGCAAGAGGCCTCACTCAGCATACCATGCACCTTAGAACATGAATTTCATGTTTCTGAACTTTTGCATTTAAAATGCATAACCATGTTTTAGGTAACCGAAACCACACAAACCAAAGCTGCAGATAAGGGAACTTTTGCATGTTTAATTGTTTCAATATATTTAAGCATAACAAATGTTTGGTATAGTCGAAATAACATAGTTATCAACTCATATAGACAACTTTTTGTTTTTGATAAAAGTAACTAAAATCTACTCATTCACCTTACTTGTGATCTACAATATGAAATTATTAACTAGGGCCACATGCTGTGAATTAACTCTTTAGTCTTACACACAAAAGTCATTTTGTACTCTTTCCTCTACATAACCTCATTCCTCATATATCCCCATGGAAATCCCTGCTGCACTCTGCTATATACATTTGTATTGCCTTAGATTCTATAATCCATGCAGTGTTTCTCTTTCTCTCTTTGACTTTTCTCACTTAACATAAAACAAAGATTAATGTTATGGTGTTATAGTACTTAACATAAAACAAAGATTATGTTATAGTGGCAGAATCTCAATTTGAGGGCTGGATAATATTTGATTTTGTATATAAATATTTATTTATATGTTATACTTGCTTTATTCCTTCAGCTTTTGGCAGACATATAGATTGAATCTGAATCTTGTTGTTATTATGAATAATGTTGCAATGTGTGTGGGAAGGAAAATATTTCTATAAAGTGCTGATTCCTTTACTTTTAACTATATACACAAAAGAGGGGTCGATATCTTTTTCACCTTTTGAGCAACCTTTATATTGATATATATATATATATTAGAGAGAGAATATACATATTTTCCAAGTGTGTAGATTATATGCACATATACATATACTATTCTATTAATTTCTTTCAGTTTGATTACCAAGTCTTCCTAGCACTGTTTATCATAGATAATCTTTTTCCATTGTGTCTTGATGCTTATGGGAAAAAAGTAGTTGATGATATATGTTGAGCTTACATCTAGGCTTTGATCTGTTTCACTAGTCTGCTAGTCCTTCTATGTTTATGCCAGTTCTATATTATTTTGATTATGATAGTTGTAAATAAGGAGATGGGCTGGAAATAAAGGGAGAAATGTGTTAGATGATTGGGGAGCTAGCAACCAGAAGCCATTACATATGTATGTGAAATTTCCAAAGAACAAATTTATCAATAAAACCCAACAAATTTATCATTGATATTTTGAAAGGGATTTCATTGAGTTGGTAAATCACTTTGGGTAATATGGGGATCTAAACAAATATTACTTTTTTGATGCATGAACACAGGCTATCATGCCATTGATTTATCTCTTGGTCAGTTACTGACGCCCACTGATTTGATCTGTTCAAAGATCTCTCTTATTCTTGGTTAAATGCATGCCTAAGAACATTACTGTATTAATGCTATAAGAAATAAAAATGCTTTTAATTTCTTTTTCAAGGAAGTCATTACTAATTTTTAAAATAACACAAGTAATCTTGCTTTATTGATTTTATATTCTCTAAATTTACTGAATTTATCTATTAGTTCTTACAATGGTAGTGATTTGTGTGTGGGGGGTGAAGTCCTTGGGATTTTCAATATTTAAGATCACATCTTATGCAGATAAGAAATTTAACTCCTTATAACTAGTTGTTACATGTAGGATCCACAGAGGGGTTCGATGTTTATGGCAATCTGAGGCTTTTCTTCCTTTGAATGTTCATACGGGTCAGCCTTTCCGTTGCCACTTTTTGGTACATCCTACTCAATGCAAACCTGTATCTTTTCTTTCTCAGCCGTTAAGTTGGTGACGTTTTGTCCTGTTGGAACAAACAAATCTTTTCCCATAGTTAGTTTTAAGATTTGAATTGCAAGGGTTTGATGAAAAGGTTTCATGTCTTTCTGTATCCCCCCCCCTTTTTTTTAGCGTATGAGTTTCCAGAAGACAGTTGTATTATACATGACTATAGAGTGGTGTCAAGGCACAGATTTCATCAAATTCACCCATGTTGTTTTGGGTGACTATATATGATTAACTTGGGAAGCAAACTTAATTTTTACGTTAAATCATCTTAAAGAGAATGCTACAAGGTGATACTGTACAACAGAGAAATTATAGAGAACATTTGTATGTGTCAATCCCAAAGTTCTTGCTCTACAGATTTTATGTAAAGCAAATGTGGGCAACAGCGAATTATATCTCCATTTAATTCAGATGCATTACCATTTTTATCAGATTCTGTAAACCAATGTTGTTTAATATACACGTTTACTTTTACTAAGTCCTAAAACACCATGTGTCCTGTAGACAGTGTCTAGGCGAAACTGGGTACTTGCTGAGCTCACGTCAATTAAATATGCCTTAATCGAATATACACCCGTGTCCCTCTCCCACCCATCCCCCCTTTCCAATTCACCATTTCATAATGAGTCCTAATGAAACTTACCTTCTAGGTGCCACAAAGGTTCTGATATGAGAGACTTTCTTGCCTTCCCCCCATAGAACAAGGAGAAATATGACGATGATGAGGTCATTCCCCAACTGTAAATTGGAGACAACTATTGTAGAGGTAATCTCTTATAAAACCGGTAAAACTGCTTTCTTTAATTGACTACTAGACATGGGAACTGTGGAAGGGATTACTCTCTGTTCAGAACCAAATATAATACTAAAGTCCTAGGGCTATGCACTCAGGCAAAATATATTAATACAGGAGCTCTGACATCAGCAATGGATTGTTCTACCAGGTGGATGTTGGCCAGGGGATCCAAGGCCCCACAAAAGGTAAGGGCTCCTTGCCTCTAAGTTGGGATACCTACAGGAGGAGAGGCAATAAGACCCTGCTGCCGAAGACCTGACGTTAACATGGGAGGGATGTATTGAGACCACACATGCAAGTGTACAGATGGCCTCTGGAATGCCAGAGAGTGTTACCAAAGGCCACTAAACCAATAAAGCAAATATGGGTCTCCCTGAGTCAAGCAAGACTCCACCGTCAGCACCAGCTACACCTCACCTGCCTGGAAATACTGTGCAGCAGAGGCAGCCATGTGCCTGTATATCCCAAATCTAATTGGCTATTGGCTCTCCCCTTGGAGAAATAACCCATGGCTGATGCCACAAGCTTACATCCTCTACAGGTTAGGAGATGTTATAAGCCACAGTAAGACCCTGTCATATTTAACAGGGGGGAAAATTGTAATTCATGGATTAACATATCCAAACATGTGTCTATGCTAAAGTAACCTACCATAACTATTAGTGCTGCTTAAATACCTATATATCTAATTGCTTGTTCTTCATTAGTAGGATCGAAAGGTTATTCCTGGACAAACTGTCAGCCCATGAAAGGAAACAGCCAGAATTGACCAGAGTCCAAGTCAACAGCTCCAGAGAGAGTGGACTGTTTTACCTCTCATCCACCTGTGCCCCTTTTCTAAGCCTAGGGAACAACCTGCGGAAGAGGGGGCATGGTAGAATGTAAGGGCTGCGATTGGGGTGAATGGTGAAACTACAGCAATGTAGTCTGGACACTCATTTGATAACTTGATTGAACAAACAACCTGTCACCCCCCACTGGATGGTGGGGCTGTAGGTGTTTGGGCACAACAGCCTGCAGATAGGTTTTGCATGAAGGATGCTTGTACTCATGGATTATCACTTATACCTAAAAATGAAAAAAAAAAAAAAAACTGAGAGAAAGATGCAGGACAGTTATGGCAGAATGCATGATCTGGGATGGGGGTGTGGGGGGGAGAGGGAAAGGGAAATAAGCCTGAACTGAATTGGAAAAAATGTATGAAATGCACAAAGCATCAATAAAAACTAATTTAATTAGAAAAAAAAAAGAAATTTAACTCCTACTTGTTAAATTTAGTACTTTCAAGAATATGTTTAAAATAATTGATCTGTCTTATGCTAGAAATTTAATGAAAATGTTTTTCTTCTCTGGTTGTCATAAAGGACATTTACTGTTCAAATTATATTTATTTGTGGTGCTTAATTAGTTTAGAGCTTTTATGAAAGCATGGTAAACTTTATTAAATGTATTTAATTACCTATTTATTTATTTATTTGTGCAAGTGATTTAATCTTTTATTTTCCAAATGTGATGCATAACATTGGTTGATCTGCCTAAGATTAGTCAGGCTTGCATCTTAGTGATAAGCCTCAGCTGACTACGGTGTATAACCTTCCCCATGTGTTATTGAACTTGGTTTTTACATTTATGTTCTTCAGAGTTATAAGTCCATAGTTTTCTTTTGTGGTGACTTATCTAGTTTTGCTAAGCTTGTTAAGAAGATTTTGTACCACTGTTTCTTTGAATGTTTAGTAGAAATGGGGCATAAAACCACCTTATCCTTGGCTTTTCTTTATTGACAGGTTGGTAATTACTACTTCAGTGTCTTTTTGTGTCATTTGCTTACTCTTTTATTCTTGACTCAATCATTGCATAAGGTTAGAAGCATGTTAAACTTAGCTAGATTACCTAGGAAGATAAGGAAAAGAATTAAGTTAGTAAAAGTAGAAATGTAAGTGGACAAATGACAACAAATGCTTTAGAGATTTAAAAAAAAATGAATCAGAAAGGACTACTATGAACATGCACTACCTGAAGTGGACTCTAAAGTGACCAAGGGAGGCACTAAATCTCAAACCCAGCTCCTAGTGAAGGACTTCATCTATATTTGCTCTGTAAACACTTAATGAGATCAAAGGTGGATAAGATCTTCAAGGTTGTAGAATTTGAAGAGGTCTTAGAAGTCTGAGAAGGAAGATATTATCAAGCATTGCTTTCTTCTCCTCACATTAGCATCTTTGTATTTCTTTTGTAATCGTAGGTACAGATAAAAATCTCAGATGTCACTTGGTAAGTGTTGTGGTAAATAGTTGATTTTCAAGTGAAAGTAAATATAGAAATAGACCCTTTGTAATTTGTAGAACTTTCCCAGGAAACCAGTGAACACAGAGCCTCAGACCCAGCCACCCCAGGTGTTCCCTGATCCGTGCCCATAATTCTTAAACTGGAAAACTGGAAACTTGAACTTATGTAATATTCTAGTATAATATTCTATTTTGTTTCATCACTACCACTACTACTCTGTCTTAAATGCAGCATCTTACAACTCTTTTAGCTGTTTATTCTGAAATCAAGTCAAGTATCCCTAAGTAATATATTCATAATTAATAATGATACTATTAATTTGTTACAGATTGGATGTGTCCCCTTCCAAAGGACTAAGCATTGTGAGAGTTTGTAAAACCTTTAGGAGGCTGGGCACAATGTCTGGTCCTTAGGAACATGTTTGATTAGAAGAGATTAAGGCAGTCCTCAAGGGACCGTAACCTAATTATCCTGTAGAAAAACTGTATTAGAGGCTACACCTGGCCCCTGTATTGCCTTCTGCTATCCTACCTTCCAATGGAATGTTTCTCTTTCATGTGCTATATCCACAGCGAGACTTATAACAGAGGAAAACTTAGGTTATACCATGCCCTGGAACCTGGAGAACAGTGAACCAAGAAAGCTGTTCTAATTCAGTTACCCAACTTTCGGTATTTTGTTTTAAAAATAAAACAGACTACTTAGAGTTTTAGAGAAAAATCACAGGGCAGACAAGCTGTATATCAAAGCCGATGCTGGAAGGAAGGAAATGGAGAAGAGGAGGTCATGCATTCGGGGTTAGGGTTAGCAATAGTTGTCCACCACGGTGGTCTGTAAGCTGCTATAGAAGGTGATTCAGAACTTCAGAGAAAGCAGTGAGAAGCCCAGAGCGTCAGGGCAGACATGCTTAGTAGTCTGGTCAGTGTCTAAAGAAGCGGTAGACAAGGGAAAAGAAAAAAAGTTAGATTTTTGAGCTAGAATTCAGAAAAGTAGTCTGACCTTAACAGTGATGATCTGTAAATAACTGCCCCTGAGAGAGGGGCACCTGAGACATGTAAGTACATTATCTAACTGAAGATTGTCCTAGTTTCTTTCTGTTGCTGTGATAAAATCACTGACAAAACCTACTCAGGGAGGAAAGGGTTTGTTTGGCTTACAAGTACAATCTATCATCAAGAAAAGCCAAAGCAGGAACTCAGGTCAGGAACCTGGACCATGGACCATGGACCATGGAGGAGTGCTACTTACTGGCTTGCTCCTCTTGCCTGTGCTCAGCCAGCTTTCATATACAGTACAGGACCACCTGCCCAGGCATGGCACTGCCCATAGTGGGCTGGGCCCACCCACATCACTCAACATCAGGAAAATGTCCCACAGATATGTCCACAGGTCAATTCAGTGGAGAAAATTTCTCAATTGAGGTTATCTCTATCCGGGTATGTCAAGTTGACAGCTAAAGCTATCCGGCACAAGGGGAATAATTATCAGTTTCTTCTCCTTACCATATCTTCAGGTGTATTAGCTTTCCTGAGGGTTAGTCTTCTGAATAGGTGATTGACAGGTCCAGCTGGATTTTTTTTTAATTTTATGGTATGAGTATCATGCCTGTATGTATTTAAGTGCACCCATGATTCGTAATGCACAGAGAGATCAGAAGAGGGTCTCAGATCCCCTGGAACTGGAGTATCTGATGGTCGTTAGCCATGATGTGGGTGCTAGGAACCTAACCCAGGTCCTCTGCCAGCACAGTCCTTGCTCTTAGCCCCTGAGCCATCTCTGCAGCACTAGATACTTTAAGGAGGGCCTAACAGTGGTATACAATGTTGTAATCTTTGGGACAGATCAGAACTCCATGGCTTCTCCCAGGGCCAGATTCCATTATTTTGACCAGGAAGTAGCTTTCCCTTAAAGGGTCTTAACAAAGCCCTACATCTTCACCTTTTCACATGGAAAATGGGAGGTGGGGGTCAAAGCTGATTATGAGGAAAGAATCCATCCCTAATTGTTTCCAAGTCTAAGAATGCTAATTAGCTGTCTAACACCCCAAAAAGAAGAAGATGAAAGGGCAGTGACACTGGGGTTCCTTGAAGAGTCATTGTCCAATACCAGTTTTCTTCCTTTAACTGCTACTCCTCTGTTTAATGTATGTGCACTTTTCTCTCTAGTAGCTATTCCCATTAAATTACAGTATATTGTTTTTATTGTTAGAGGATTCCATGGTACTTTCTTTTCACTTCCCAACATTTGTTTTCCACTTCTCCTAAACACTTCACACTTCACACTTCTGGTTTTTTGTTTTGTTTTTGGTGTTTTTGAGATAGGGTTTCCCTGTAGCTACAGATGTCCAGGAACTCAATCTGTAGACCAGGCTGGCCTTGAACTCATAGAGATTCCTCGGCCTCTGCCTCCTGAGTGCTGAGATTAAAGGCGTGTGCCACCACACTGGGCTCACTTCTGGTAATTTTACTTTTACTTTTCAAATGTTATTACTTTTACCGATTAGTAATAAAAACAGAAATGTAAATACTTTACCAGAAATCTTTCACAGTCAACCCCATCTGTATCTGCTCTCCTTTGTGTTCATCATTAAAAATCTCAAATATAAATGAGCAAAGTCACAATTTATTTCCAACCAAAAGTTATATTACCAATTATACTGTGTTTATTTGGTACAATATAGAGTTTTAAGTGGAAAATCATACAAGTTTAAGGGAGGGTATTCTGGATTCAATGAACAGTATCCTTATCATTACATCTTATTGTATTAGAAAGCCAATTGTGCTAAAAATCTTAATGAAAGGTATGTAAATATAACTGAAGCATGTGGATAATTTATTGTTTAACATCTACTCTGCAATGATAACATATCCTGCATTTATAAAATGGCTTTTGGTAAGGAAATAGAAATATGTTTTATAAAATATTTTATTCATTATTTTTATTTTATGTATATAAATATATTGCCTACATGTACATATTTATGTATGTACTTCCTGTTGAGGAGTAATGGTGGAGGTCAGAAGAGGATGTTGGATTCCCCAGGTCCTGGAGTTTTAGACATTTGTTAGTCACCATGTGGGACCTTTGGAAGAGCAGTATTAGTGTATTAGTCACTTTTCCTGTGATAGAACCACCATGACCAAGTTAATTTATAAAAGAGTTTATTTGAGCTTATAGTTGATGGTTCCAGGAGAATTAGATTCCATCATGTTGGTGAGGCATGGTGGCAGGAAGTATTGGAGCAGGAACAGAAAGCAGAGGCTCATATCTTCAAGCAGGCACAGGAAACAGAGAGAGGCTGGAGAATGGCAAGGCTTTTGAGCCTCTTAAAGCTGACCCCAGCAACGAACTTCCTCTAGTACGACCACACCTTCTAAGTCCTCCCAAAATAATGCCACTAATTTGGGACAAAATGTCCAAATACTTGGAGTCTATGCAGGACATTCTCATTGAAATCACCACAAGCAGTCTCTCCGGTCCTGAAAACACGTTTTAAACATAGCTTCAACATACTTATCATGTTTTAATCATACAATAGACAAGAAAAATGTATAGTTTTAAAGTGTTTTTTATCACCTCTTTAATACAGAAATGGTATTTTACAATAAAAGTATATTTTCTATAATTTTCAATTACCTGAAGTGGGATCCACATAAATAACTGCATTTAAAATAACCAGCTACCAATAAGTGTGTGGCATACTTTAAAAGTTTCACCAAATTCAAAAATATACTTTAATCAATATTTTCCAGACCCTGGATACTTTAGATTTTCAACCAGGAAAAATGCTGGTAGGTCAACAACTTAAAATTAAAAGAATATAATGTATTTTTTTATTTATTACCTTGATTATGCTAACCAGGGATCAAGAATGTTGAGGACCATATTTCATGCATCATACAAAATAATATCTACCATAGTACTGACTTACCAATGCTCTTACTAGTTTTGGAGTTATGCTATCCAATTTGAATAGCAAATTAGACTCTATTGCACTCTAAATTTAGTAGCAGTTACTTTGCTCCACATCTTATGCACAAATACCTGCTTCTTGGACAGATTCAGATTCAGACTTTTTTTTTTGGTCTTTTTGAGATGGGGTCTCCCTTTAGTCCCAGTCTGTAGACCTAGAACTCACAGCCTCTGCCTCCAGAGTGCTGGGATTAAAGGCATGCACCATGCCCAGCTCAGGTGTTTCTTCTTATCAAATGAATACAGAGGGGGATAACTGACCTTGAATCATCTTGCTAAGATTTTAGCAACAAAATGCCATGAGGTACACTTCCAGAATTATATTCTATAATTGGAGAGGAGTTGGACAGGGATGCTTTAGAACAGGTGTGAGACTTATGCTCATGTCCTAGAAGCAGGCCAGTACGGGGCCCTTCCCCTCCAGTGCTACCCAGTGGCATCCAGGGATAGCAACCTGGCCAGCAGAGCACTTTAGTTACATGCCTAGTAAAGGAAAATATTTGTGCTCTTTCAACATAACCATGGCTCGCTGACCTCAATATTAAGAAGCTAAATTTAGAGGCAGCACAAATGCAAAGTAGCCAAGCAAATTTTCCTCTGTTCTCTGATTCAGCCTATAGCTGGAAGAAGAAAATGAAAACTGAGTGGATAAGACATTAGCAACGCAATATGATGAGAGTGCACTGAAAATCTATTAAAAATTCTTAAATCTGAGATCCATCAAGAAAATAAGATTCAGCACAGAGCAAGCCAGAGAAGTGATTAATGATAAAAAATAAAATAAGCTTATGTTACATTTTACCAAGTTAAGCTAGTTACACAAATCAATTCAAAGATGATGATATTGAGGTACAGAATTATATTTTGACAGGTCACCATTTTCCTTGGAATTTGATTTTTAAAATTCAGAGAAAGTTGTTAACTCATGATAGCAATGTGGGTTGTGATATCATTGTAATACACTTTCTGAATGTCTGTGGAGATACCTACAAAAGAATTTTTAACTATTTCAGATTATCAAGAAAATTTGACCTCTTTATTTATTTATTTATTTATTTATCTATTTTGCATATTTTCACCCATTCTATAATTTACTATGTGTTTATTTTTAGAGGAAATTTTGTAGATAATTTTTAGCAATCATATATCTGTTAACGTTACTCCTAAAATGCTATTTTCTTAATGGTAGCAACATTGTATGTATTGGCATGATATATCCCTAGATTCATGCATATGGTAGATACATAATAAATCTTTGTTGAATGGCAATGTGACTTGGCCAAGAATATTGCATAGAATCATCACCTAACAATTGATACATGATAAGACCTAAGTATTACATTTATTTTATGCTCACCAACATTACTACAAAGTAATGTTGGCCTTCTGGGCCACATTAAAGAAACTGAATACAATTTCTGCTTAACCATGAAACTGATGTACAAACTTCTAAGAATGTATCAAAATAACAAAATATCATTAATTATCAAAGTAGTAGTACAGAAGTGCATTAAATGAATAAATAAGTTCCAGGTGTTAAGATGATTATGATGTTCATGGTTTTCAATTTCTACCTCAATTTAGTAAAATGAGTTTTAGTTTCATTTTCTATTTCATTATAAATGTTCATTTCCTTAGCCGGGCGTGGTGGTGCACGCCTTTAATCCTAGCACTTGGGAGGCAGAGGCAGGTGGATCTTTGTGAGTTCGAGGCCAGCCTGGTCTACAGAGTGAGTTCCAGGACAGCTGGGACTACAGGGAGACCCTGTCTTGTAAAGACCAAAAATAAATAAATAAATAAATAAAAATAAATAAATGTTCATTTCCACAAAACTAGTATGCTTATTTAAAGGTACATTACTGTAATTTATTCTTCTGCCCCTTTTAATGAGTTTTGGAAACAGAATTCTTTACGGTAGAATTTGATTTTCTGAATATTTCCATGTAGATCTAAATTTGTCCTGCTAAGGAGTTTCATGAATCTTTACACAGATATTCTATATAAATGCGAAATTACATGTTTTTAACTTTCAACATGGTTAGTGGCAGAAATTATAAATATCACTCAAATATTTTCAGGTGACTTTTTATGGGAAGGGCATCCTCAATATATAACTCTATTTTAGAGAAGAAAAGTAAATACCAATTTAAGTCTTCTGGAAAACAATATTTTTTTTCAAAACTCATTTTAAGTATATTGTACTAGAGGAATAAAATCTCATAGTAAAATCAAGAAAGAAAATATCTTGGCCCAAGTTTGAAAAGTAAAATCTAACACAGAGAACAATAGTCCTGAAAAATACATTTCACTTGTATGAATATAAAGTTAAATATTTGAAATATGGTAACAACTGATTATTTCTCTTGGTCTATGATAAATATAAGAACCATAGTACAAATATACAATTATTTATATATACCTGAAAGAAATAAAATACTTTTAAATACTTCACAATATTTGACTTAACTTCCAATGACCGCTAGATGGCACCTCGTATTTGGCAACCTTAACAGTTCCTTAATTCTAGAGCTTAAAATAGCTATAGCACAGGTCAGTTCTGACAGAGTGAAAAATTAATCTTGCCACAGATATGCAACACCTCCCTGTCAGATATCTAAATTTAAAATGCATGTGGTTTCCTGGTCAACAAGAAAATATACAATATCATTTTATTGTTCCTGTTACATTTCATAATTTTCCTAATGAAATTATGAGATTTAAACTTTCTTATATAGGACACTTGACACATCCTTTTAAAGGAAAGATTGGGAGAATTTTGTGACAAGTATGCTCCATTCTTGAAGCATTAGTTTTATTTTTCCAAGGCCAAGTGGAGAAAACCTTTAATGCAGATGTTCAAATGGAAATGAGCCAACTGCAACCAATATTTATTTAGAGTAACATAATCATAATCCTTGCTATATTCATGCGTTAATTCTTCAACAAATGTTTTTGAATGATATATTTTTGAAAAAAAAGCCTGTGCTATAGCATCTGAATGAAATACTATTTATCTTTCCAGAACATTTTATTTGAAAGAAAAAGAAAAACAAGTATCTATTTAGATGTATGTCAAATCTAATAAATTATCTAAGAAATGGAGAAATCCAAAGGATTATAGATTTATCATCATCAATGAATTCAATGTAATGAGAATTGTATTAAAATAAAGGGGATTAAAAAAGAATATAGTTCTTTGACATTTTCACAATCACAATTTAAATATTTATCTATTGCCATATGGTTGTACATCTTCATAACCATAGTACTAATGCTTTAAAAACCACCATTTTAAATAGGCATGGTAGTGCATGTCTTCAATTCCAGCACTGTGGAAGTAGAGGCAAGTAGATCTCTTTGAGTTCAAGACCAGACTGATCTACAAAGGGAGTTTAAGGCCTGCCAAAGCCACAGAGGGAGGTCCTGCCTCAAGCAACATTTTTCTTTTGGCTTTTCACCGTCCTTTGCTTTATAATTCCTCTCTGTACATTTTTCTTTTGGCTTTTCACCGTCCTTTGCTTTATAATTCCTCTCTGTGATTATTGACTTGGCTATTTGACTTCTGTGGTCATTTTCTCCTCTTCTGCTTAAGCTCTGCCTATCTCTTATGGTTTCTGTCTATAAATTTGAACTTGACTTTAATGCTAACAGTTCTAACCATTTTTATCCCTTCTGCTTCTTTTCAGATCTCCCCACTGCCTTACCACTGCCCCCAATCTTTGCCTTTTGACACTGTGTTCTATTTTCAAAGTTTACCTATTTGTGAGAGTGTCTAATTGGACTTCTGAAAACAATAAAGAAATATAGGAAAATACTCAAATCCCTCATACTGTACACAGTAGCAGTCATGGTGAAGTTCTACAATGTATTGAGTGGAAAGAGTGAGACACAGAAAGAGAAGTACTACAGCTCCTGTCTTCATGTGTTGATGCTAAACATAGTTGATCTGACTGATGATGATGATTATGAGAGTTTGGGAGGGGTAGCATAAGCCAAAAGAAAACAAAGGGAGGCTGGAATATCACAATGAACTTTGTAAAGGTAGGCAATTAATTATACAGATAAATCATAAAGTAAAATATTTTTTTACAAAACAGATTACTGATACAAATAAAATTTAATTTTTTCTGCTAGTTCAAAGAAAGAAAACAAATTAGAAAGGGCAAAAAAAGCACAGATAGAAAAATATAAGGTGAAAAGAAAGACAACAAACTTAAATGAAAATATCCTGTCCACCCTTTTAAGATGCAAAAATATTCAGTTGCCAAGAAATAGAGTTGAAATATAAAGACAAGAATAGATTTTAAGTAAAAGTATGATAAATGTACTTAAATGTTAAATCAAAAATACCAAACTGCTGTATTAACATCAAAGTAGATTTCAAGTTTACTACTATTATTGTATGTGTATGCGTGTGTGTGTGTGTGTGTGTGTGTGTGTGTGTGTGTGTGTGTGTAGAAGTGAGGTCATGCTACAGCACACATGTGGAGATCAAATGACAACTTTTGAGAGTTAGTTTTCTCTCTCCAGCCTGGGTTTCAGGGATCATATTCAGGTCATCAGTCCTGTCCAGTCAGTGCTTTTACCCACACAGCAGTATTACCAACCCTCAGAGCAGATTTCAGAACAGAAAATGATAAGGAAGATGAGGAAAATAATTTTGCTTTTTCATGATGAAAAAAGTACACACAGTCGGGGCTGGAGAGATAGCCTAGCGGTTAAGAGTGCCGACCGCTCTTACAGAGGACGCCGGTTCGATCCCCAGCACCCACATGGCGGCTAAGAACCGTCTGAAACTCCAATTCCAGGAGAACTCCAGTTCCAGGGGAATCCGATACCCTCTTCTGACCTCCGCGGCGTTGCACGACACGGGTGCACAAACTTGCATGCAGACAGTACATTCATACACATACAGAAATAAATAAAATTAATAAAAAAAAAAGTACACACAGGAATTCTAAACATTTATGCATCTCATAGCAGAGTTCAAAAATCTATTTGAAATATCTGAGTGAAAAGCAAGATAATGTCCATAAATTCAAAATAAGGACAGATATGTAGATACTACACTTAGTAAGTACTAAAGAAATTAAGCAATCAATATGAATATAGACAACTTGAACCCCAACCTCAACTGATTTGACATTCATGTAACATTCTATAGGGCACAAGACGTGTTCTCTTTATATGTAGGTAAAACCAGAATAGTACAGAATGCAGATCACATGCACCCTTCAGTAATTGTGATGTTAAAAGAAAGCTCTTTTCTAACATCTGTGTTCATTTTTATCCAGTACATTTACATCATAACCTATAATCTAATGTACATCTCCAGATAGAAGTGAATGAAGATACTTGTTTCCACTTCATCTGATAAGTTGCTGGATTTGAAAAATACCTATTATAGCATTTATAAAATATTACAAAGTTTCTATTTCACTGTACTTCCAGAAATATTTAGGAGATTAAATTTTATTAAGACTGACCCTTCTTTTAAAAGGCTGCTGGGTAGAATCCTTCATTTCCAGCTGTATTGGAAGAAACTTACGGAAGCAGTGATCATAATAACCAAAATCATTATTGACTTCGTTCTTCTTTTTAAATGTTTTAATTTATTTATTTGTATATGAATGTGTATCCATTTGTGTGTGTGTGTGCCATAGTATGTATCCAGCAGTCAGAGGACAACTTGTGGAACTGCCTTGTCAGTCCCAAGAATCAAACTCAGGTAAAAAAAAAAAACAAAAACCCTCAGGTCATGAGGCTTGGTATCAGGGCCTCTCGTCCAGTGAGCCTTCTTGCTGGTCCCTTGACCCTGGGATTCTGTACAAAGTGTTGCCATTCATATCACAGATTTCTGAGACAGCAAACCAAGTCTTCTATTTATACCTGTGTGGTTTAAACAAGTTCACTTTAATTTTCTAAGTTAAAAGTCTTTAATCTTTAAAATAGGAATAATGGTGAGCCCCGGGCCAGCTAGGATGAAAGGGAGACCCTGTTTCAAAAAAGACCAAAAAAAAAATAGGAATAATGGTAATAATTTCTACTTTATATTTGGTTTAACAATTAAATAATATAATGTATAAGTAATATATAGCAAAGTACTTAATAACACTTAGGAGCAGCACTGGAGTGCACAGTTATCATTACTGTGATTGCTTGATTGCTGTCCTTGTCCCCAAGAAAGATTGTCTTTTCTAGTAGTAGAAGGAAGTGGAGTTTGCAGGTCGTCTCCTTCAGTCCTGACCAGGGCTCTGGAGGAAGGAGTGCCCCTCTCTGTCCACTCCAGTCTCACTAACCAGCTACTATTACTTACAGTTCTTAACAGCATTGGACCTCATGCTTCTTTCAGGCACCACAGGCAAAGCCACTCAGTATCATTCAGGTGTCTTTCTGGCAGCTACAAAACTCCTCATTCATCTTGGTTTGCCTTCTCCAAATCTCCTGTACAATTATTTATCTTGCTTGATTTCTTGGTATTTTTGACAGTATTATAGTGCTTCTATTAAGTTTACCTTTCTCATCACAATGCTAAATAAGAACATATCTGTCAATACTCAGTCTAGAAAAGAAGGCGGAGACAGCAGCAGCAGGCTCAAAAATAACAAGGCAGGTTTCATTTTGTTACAATCCACTTGCTCTTTTCTTTCTTGCATGGCATTTACTCTTCTAACTTCCTGGTCTCCTTGTCAGAACAGATTAGAAAACAGGCTTAAGTGTCTCTTTCTCTAAGATTCTCACTCCTCATCTAATACAGCATTACTACAGTTAATTTTTCCATTTACATACTTCTAATCACTCAAAAAAACATCTCCAGTCTATCTTCTATGTTTACATCCGTTTCTTGTAAGATCGGGGGATATTTACAGAGACAAAGTTCCTAGATGAATAAAGTAGACTATCACCCATAAAGTGACCACAGGTTTGTCTGAGTGGCCCAGCTTTTCCACTCTCCACTCTCTGGATGAACTCCCATTTGGGTAGAAACAGCCTCAGGAATTTGAGAGAAAGCATCTCTTAACACCCCATCCTCACCTAAGCTTTGAATTTTCAGCAGTATCTCCTTTGAAAAATGTTCATCAGAGAGATTCACCTAGATTTACCTTCTCTGAGGTCAATTGGGGCTTCATTGGTTTATGCAAGTATAGAAATAAATCATATTATGTTCACTAGTCATGAAGGGAAAAGAAACATCCAGGCCAGCTGACTCATAAGGAAAAACTTGTGTCCCATTGAAACTCATGCTGGAGGCAAACTCCTCAAGTCTCTGATTTGGTACTGAAATTAGACGATGCTTCCCTCTAGCAAAGTGTATTGCTCAAAACTGATTCTAAGACCTTCTGATGCCTGTTTCTTCTACTTTATGATTGTCATAATTTTTCTAGCATCTACATATGAGGAAAAATATGATATTTGTCTTTTGGGGGGGAGGTATTTCACTTGACTTGTAATCCCCAGTTCCATACATTTTACTCCAAGTGAAATGATTCTTTTTTTTTCTTTGTAAATGAATATATATCAATGTCATTTACTGCTGTGACAAAACACTGACCATCAGGAAGTTGGAAAGGAAAGGATTAAGTGGATCCTACTCTTTCAGTGGCTGTCCATCACTGAGGAAGCTAAGGAAGCTAAGCTTAAGCAGGGCAGGAACCCAGGGGCAGGAACTAAAGCATGGACCTTGGAAGGATGCTGCTTACTGGCTTGCTCCTTGGACCTGTACTCACCCTGTCTTACACAGCCCAGGATCAGAAGGCCACACAGCTCACAGTGTGCTGGCCCTGCCATATCACTTAACAAACAAGAAAATTTGATAAGAAAATTCCCCAATTGAGGTTCCTTCTTCCCAGGTGTGTGGCTACTGAAGCTATCCAGCTTACCATCTAAATAAGGAAAAGATACAATTTCATAATTCTGATACAGTGAACAATGCCACAATAAACACAGGTAGGAATATATCTCTTTTGTATGCTGGCTTCATTTCCTTTGAGTATATACCTTGGGTGTGAAACTGGATCATATTATAGTTCAATTTTATATCTTTTAATGAACCTCTGCACTGGTTTCTATTGTGTTTGGAATAACATTCCCACCAAAAGCAAGTAGCATTTCATTCCCCCTACATCCTCATCAGCATTTGTTAGCTCTGACCTTTTGCTAGTAGCCATTCTGACTGGCTTGAGATGGGATTTCAATGCTTCCTACTTGTGGAAAATCATGTGAATCTCTCTGTTACTCCTTGCTTATTTATTGACTAAAGGTAATAATTCTTGAGACATTTATTTGAAAATTAAATGAATTAATACATATGAAATATTTAGAATAGTAACTATCAGTAAATATTAGATGGTATATTTAAAAATATTTCTTTTAAAGAACATTATGTGTTAAGAGAACATTTTAATAAGCTCCTGAATATGTAAAAGGAGAGAGTACAGCAAAACAGTGGAACTGAAATTATGACCAATATTAAGTAACCAGATTTCTCAGAGCATATGAGAACAATGACAATATCCTGACTGAAAGAAAATTTTCTGTCTACCCACTTGTCTCTGTACTTTTTTCTCATAAAATTTTTATTGTTTTTTTTTTTTTAACTAGGTAATTGGCACTAGCATCCACAGATGAGGGATACCATTCGTCATTTGTTTTTCTGGGACTGTGTTACTTCACTCAGCATGATATCTTCTAGCTCCATCCATTTACCTGCAAAGCTCATGATGTCATCTTTCTTTACTGCTGCATAGAACTCCATTGTGTAGATGTACAACATTTTCTCTATCCACTCATCAGTTGAGGGGCACTTGGGTTGGTTCCAGCTCCTTGCTATTGTGAAGAGAGCTGAAATAAACATGGCTGTGCATGTATCTCTGCGGTAGGATGAGTCTTGAGGGTACATGCCCAGGAGTGGTATGGCTGGGTCAGGTGGCAAGTTCATTCCAAGTCTTCCAAAGGTTCTCCATACTGCTTTCCATAGTGGCTGTATGAGTTTGCATTCCCACAAGCAGTGGATGAGTGTTCCTCTTTCCCCACAACCTCTCCAGCACTTGGTATGATTTGTTTTCTTGACCCTAGCCAGTCTTATTGGAGTAAGATGATATCTTAGAGTGGTTTTGATTTGCATTTCCTTAATGATTAATGATGTTGAACACTTCTTAAGATGTTTCTCAGCCATCTCTAATTCCTTACTGGTGAAGTTTCTGTTCAGCAGTTTGCTCCATCTATTGAGTGGGTCATTTGTTTTCTTTCTTCTTTGTTTTTTGAGTAGTTTATATATTCTGGAAATCAATGCTTTGTCAGAGCTGCTGTCTGATTTAGGAAGTCTTTTCCTAAGCCTATGTCTTGTAGGCTGCTGCCAACTTTTTCTTCTATTGCCTTCAGAGTTTGGGGTTTCATGCTGACGTCTTTGATCCATCTGGAGTTGACTTTTATACAGGGTGAGAGGTAGGGGTTTAATTTCATTCTTCTACAAGTGGTGATCCAGTTTTGCCAACACCACTTACTGAAGATGCTGTCTTTCCTCCATTGTGTCTTCTTGGCCCCCTTGTCAAATATGAGATGGCTGAAATTGTATTTGCTCAGGTTTGGATCTTCAGTTTTGTTCCATTGGTCAACAGGTATTTTTTGTGCAAGTACCAGGTTGTTTTTATGACCATAGCCCTGTAGTATAGTTTGAAGTCTGGTATAGAGATCCCCCCTGTATTGCTCTTTTCACTCAGGGTTGTTTTGTCTCTGTATTTTTCATTGCTGTTTTCAGAAAATTTACTGCCTGTATGATACACAATGATAGCTACATGAGTAGGAAAAACCAGAGAGGTTGGTAGAGCTCCAGAAGGATACTCTGGATTAAGAATGTTAAGTGAGCTGCCTGGTGTGGTGGTGCACGCCTTTAATCCTAGCACTTGGGAGGCAGAGGCAGGTGGATCTTTGTGAGTTCAAGGCCAGTCTGGTCTACAGAGTGAGTTCCAGGACAGCTGGGGCTACAGGGTGACCCTGTCTTGAAAAAGACCAAAACAACAACAACAAAAAATAAATAAATAAAAGAGGGAAGAGTTCATTTGCTTAAGGTTCAGAGGATTAGAGTTCATTATGGTGATGGTGGCCCTAGCAGAAAACCAAGTGATCACATAAAAAAGGAACAGGAAACAAAGAGAGACTGGAAAATTTGGTAAGATTGGAAAACTCTCCAAGTCCATTCCCAGTGATATGCTTCCTCCAGCTAGGCCACACCTAAAACCTCTGAAAAATAAAAAGCAACACCAACTGGAACAAAATGTCCAAATATTTGGAGCCTATTGAGTGTGTCCTTATTCAAACCATGTCAGTATATTCCTTGGACCTCAAAGGTTCATGACATAAAAAAGGCAAAATGCATTTATTCTACTTTCTATAATCCTCATAATCTTTCCAGTCTCAATACTATTAAAAAGTCCAGAGTCTGTACTCTCTTTAGAAACTCAAGGCAATTTCTTAACTGTAAGCCTCTATAAGATCAAAAGATAAATTACACACTTCCCACATACAATGGAGCAAATTATGCATCCCCATTCCTTTGAAAAGAGAAGAATAAGGGCATACTGAGGAAACTCTGGGCCAATACAAGACTAAAAACCAGCAGAGAAAACCCCAAATCTTTTAACTCCAAGCCCGACTTCTGGGACCTGACTTCCAGAAGCCTTAGATTGCTCAGGCCCTCCATCTTTGACAAATGCAACATACATCTCTCTCAAGCTGATATCACACTCCCTGTATGGTATGAGGCTGGCCTTGGCAGATGTCTTACAGCTCTAGAATCTCCAACATCCTGGGATCTCTACTGCCTGCCAGCTTCACTCAAAAGACTGTGAGGGTCTCTTGGCCTGTCAAAGCCTTTTTTATGGAGGGACACCTCTGCTGTGTTCTAACTGGCTTTGGAGGCTCTTGGAAACTGCAGAGGAAGAAACAATGCCCCCCTCATCACTGATGTGAAAGATGTGGCATCTTTCAGGCTTCTAAGTCAGCATGATGTGAACAACACTGTGAAGTTCAACAGCCAGGCTTCGATGGAAACTGGCCTACTTCAACCATATTAGCATTTTTTCTATTCTATGGTTTTCTAGGCATATAAAACTCCTCTGGCATTTTCCTTTCACAAACTGGAGGCTAATCTGGCTATGTTCTTGTACTGAGGGTACTCTTTCCATTGTTTAAGTGTAAATAGGACCCTCTCCTTAATTGCTCTAATTGTCTGATCAGAGTGCCTTTCCTTTAGCACATGCTTTGGCTACAACATTAAGCTTCTTAGTGAACTTTTTCAATCCAATCTTTGCATTCTGCATTTCGTTCTGACCCGTATGGTCTGCTAAGCTCTGCTTGCAACATTTGCTTTTCTAGTCCATCCTCCCCAAGTCCTCCAAATCCCTCCCAAATCCTACATTTGGGTTCCCCACAAAAATACCTCACTCTTCTGATAGCAACTTCTGCATTTGTTATTCTTTGTTGCCATGATTAAAAAAGTGAGCAAGGCCACCTATAGGAGGAATGTTCATTTGGGTTATGGTTCCAAGGGTTACCATCCATGATGGTGGGGTAAGCTTGGCCCCAGATGTGGCGAGAATAGAAACCTGAGCAGTCACATTGCCAAGGAGACATAGGATGCAGAAAGAGACTGGAAAATTTGGCAATCTCAAAGCTTGCCCCCATTGACATGCTTCCTCTAGAATGGCTATAGGGAAATCCAGCTTGAATTGCAGACTAGCTTTCCAGCTGGCATACCTCAGGGCACCTCATGGCCAAGAGTCTGGCTCAACCCCAAGGTGGAGCAAGCAGCATGGCCTGAGTGTGTGAAGTTGGGTGGAGCAGGTGTGCAGTGGCACGGAGTTGGGGGGCTCATGACTGGTCCTGGGAACTGACGTCATTTGGTTTAAAAAAGCAAGCTGTGGCATTGAGTAAATTTTAATTCCATAATAACATCATCATGGGATTCCTGGCCATTATTTTTTATTAATTATTGCATGCATACAAGCTAAGGTAGGCCTGCATTTTGTTCGGGTGGCCAGTGGGTTGGGAAAAGGTTCCCTTTGTGGACCACCAACCTGGGTAGCTGGTGTTGTGAGTGAAATTCCTGACCAGGCTCTGGGCAGATGTGAAGTCATGGCCAAGAGTGGAACACGTGTCTCAGGGGTCCAGGCTAAGAGCCTACGTTGGTATTATCACTTAGGCTGGGCTATGGGAAGTAGCAGGCTGATCTCTGCACCCAGAGGCCAGCTCCCCACAGCAGCTGTGGGCAGGTGCTGTGTCCCCCTCCCCCTTAGCAGGGCCAAGTGGTCCCTGTTCAGCATAAAAAGAAAAGCTTCCTACACGTGGCCATACCTCCTAAAACTTCCCAAAACAGTACCAGCAACTGGAGACAAAATATCCAAATACTTGGAGCCTACGAGGGACATTCTCATCCAAACCACCACACTCAGTGAAAAGATAAAGAGCCTATGAGAAAAGAAATCTTGGAAGAACATAATATTTCAGACACTTGGAAACAATTGTCCTGCCCAGTGGGGCATGTGCAAGGTATGGGAGGAAAACAGAGCCAGAGATGAATAGAGTAAGGTCACATGATGTTTACAAACAGAAGGGGTGAGACTCCAAGAGGAAAATCCAAGAAAATCTCTTTCCCATGATCGTGACACAAGTCTTTGTGTTTATCAAATTCTGTAATGTTTATTTCCTTTGTATACAGGATAATTACACTTTAGAATTAGATGTGAGTGGCTGGGTGGTTTTAGAGCAATAAGACTTCAGTAGAGGTAGTAATGCACTACCGAGAAATCCAACTGTCTACCCTGGGACAAACAAGCATTCTCCATTGTCTGCTTCCTGACTGTGGAAGAAATGTGACAAGTGCATCAAGTTAATAATGGCAGGGCTTCCCCACCAGGATGGACTTATGCTCTCAAACTATTAATCTAAATAAACCATTTACCCCTAGGTTGATTTTGTCATGGGATTTTATCAAAATAACAGGAAAAGGTAACTAAGACAGCTATTATTGAGGAATGTGAACGGGTTCTTGTAATTTTGATAGTTGCGTTTCTCCTTCTGCTGTTAGTATTAGTGATGCTGGCACCTATGGGGACATGATAGATTGCTCAAAACTTTCCTTCATTCATCTATTTCTCTCTTGATAATTTCTCTGTCCTATGTTCACCGGATCAAGCATGTTTTACTTCCTCTTCAGTGTAGAGAAGTCCTTTAACTACATTTATTTCAATATAATATTTTCTTTCTTAGTGTTGGTTCTAGAAATTGTCAGGTATTTCATATGAAATCAGAAAGTCACCATAATATCACCAAATGTGAGAATATGACCATTATAAAAGATGACATGTGATGTCATTAAAATATTTTAAAGCACATAGAATATAGACAAAATGAATATCAATAACAACATTAAATGCACAAAATGTCAAGACATGTAACAAATCTATGTTTCAAAGTGGTAAAGCAAAGTTCCTTTGGAAGAAACTTATAGCCCATCAATGTAAACATCACAGCCCTTTCAGACATAAAAGGGGAGACAAACAATAGATACCTGTAAATATTTCCTTAGGTCCCTTTTGTCTGTCTCATTTGTATCCCAGTCATATGTTTATAGTTAATTCTTTTTTATCACTGCCCATTCAAATTCACTTTGTAGAATTATTGTCTCCATTACTCAGATGGGATTGATAGGAAATCCCATGACTTTATTTTCATTGCTCATAGGTAGTAACAATAATATAAAAATTCCTTTGTTTATACCTAGTCATGAGGAGAAAGTCTCGCTTCTGCAATTAAAATTTCCTGTCCAAGTAATCTCAAACTTCCTCTACAATTATAATGCCTCTCTGGCCTCAGTTGACCTGATGTGGTTGTTACCTGCAGCAGGAAAGGGGTATTATGGGTTCTTTCTCTATATCCTATATTTCTTTGCAAATTCTACTAGGTGGTCTAACTTTAGAGTGGTGAATAGTTGGCAAATATTATCTTGGGGCTTTAGCCAAAACAGAGTCAGTAATAATTCAGATTTAACATCCTGTTGCATATCCTTGATAGCACAACTAAAACACATGATTTTCATATAGCTTTCAACTCCATATGCTGCAAGCTGAGCTGAGGAATTCAAGGGCAGGAGCTAGAATAACAAAATGGGCACGTTTGTGCTCTTTACAGGAAATACCTAACCACATATGTCACAATCAGCTACAGTGCTTCCTAAACTTTCCCACCACCTTGCCCAGAATCACTGAGAAAGAAGGCAGAGTTCTGTAAGACATGAGGTATTAGTCTAAAGAGGCATTTTTATGATGTTTTTCAAGAGTCTTGTATCTTACTAATTAAAGCACATGAAGTTTACATTTTAAACCATAATGTCTCTTTATTTTAGCATAAAAATTATGAGTTTTTCCTAGCCTTTTCTTAATACTTTTACTCAAGGTATATGTACATTTAACTCCTGTTAAATGCAAGGAAACTGTCCTCTTTTAATCACCATCAATCTATAAAATCATGGTGCTCATATAATTCTAAGGAGGCTTTAGGGTTTAGTTTTTCTTATATTTTCCTTGGTAATATACCATTTACGCTCTTTTGTGCAGCAGAGAATTTTAAGTTCTTACAAAGAGGAAAGTAAATGTTTGTTTTCAGAGGACACATTAACCAAATAAATACCTGAACCCTTTCCCTGAACATTTCTCTTTTCTCTCATTTCTTCTCTTACTATAGCCTCTTAAAGTTTCGATTCATCTCCAGTTTCAGGAAGGACTCGGCTTAAAATAGAAATCAGCAATGCCGTTGAAAAGAGAAATACAACTTTCTTACTCATTTTAAAGGAAATTGGTCCTGCAAGGGAACCAAGCTAAAAGTCGTGCTGAGTTGAGAGCACACTTACAAATTTATTTCATTCGAGCTGTTCTGTTACACTGTTGTGAATCCATTTACCCTAAGAGGTCTATCTATAGTTTTTTCTGCCTGTAACTCCAGCTGTAATGGGAATCAGGGGCTCCTTACCCAACTCCATAAGCCCAGTGCTGATACTCTAGTGATATGGGCACTCAAAGATAAGTGGAAGCTATTCAACTCCATTTCAGTTCAAAAAGCTAACTTCTACCATTCCAGGATAAACATCCCTGAAGAGTTATTGGTGAAGTTAATATCATACTGGGAGGTGGATGACTTTACGACCTAACTGAAAAAAATAGGCAGAGTCTTAAAAGGAAAACAAGAAAGTAAGATACTTGGCTGGATTTATTTTTTAGAAAAAAAGGTCAAAATCCAGATTAAATGTGGATCTAAGAATATTAATGATCTAATATAGTGAAAAGTCAGCTCAAATCTGAAGTGTTTCCACAGTTCCAACCCTAACACTTTATGCATCAGACACATAGTGAAGATATAGTCTTCTGAGCGTATTGAAAATGCAAACCAGGCGTGGTGGCACGCGCCTTTAATCCTAGCACTTGGGAGGCAGAGGCAGGAGGACCTTTGTGAGATCAAAGGCCAGCCTGGTCTACAGAGTGAGTTCCAGGACAGCTTGGGCTATAGGGAGACACTGTCTCGAAAAGACCAAAAAAAAAAAAAAAAAAAAAAAAAAAAAAAAAATAGTAGGGGATGGAGAGATGACCTAGCGGTTAAGAACACCAATTGCTCTTGCAGAGGACCCGGGTCGATCCCCAACACCCACATGACGGGCTGAGAACCGTCTGTAACTCCAGTTCCAGGGGAATCCAACACTCTCTTCTGACCTCAGCGGCATTGCACTACACGGGTGTACCAACCTACACGCAGACAGTGCATTCATACACATGAAAAATAATAAATAAAAAAATTCCAAAAAAAGAAAAAGAAAATGCAGACTTGGGCATATTGAAAACGTTCACATAGAAAACCCTTATTGATGCCAAAGTTGGGAAAC
Source organism: Rhizomys pruinosus (assembly GCA_009823505.1). Classification (NCBI taxonomy): domain Eukaryota; kingdom Metazoa; phylum Chordata; class Mammalia; order Rodentia; family Spalacidae; genus Rhizomys; species Rhizomys pruinosus. The sequence goes on along the minus strand of VZQC01014632.1, from coordinate 404,700 downwards.
CACTGAATAAAGACCTAGTAGGCCCATAATATAAGGAGGGTAATTATGAGACAGAGAATAAAATGGGTTCTTAACACTACAAAAGATAAATCAGGGCTTACTACCCCTGATCACTCTCATTAAATCTGCAAAGTACTTAAAATCAAAAGCAGCATCAAAAAAAATAGTAATTTATTTATCAGCAACTCATAATCTAATCTAAATTTATTGGCAAAAGTAACCTGTATTTATGTGAGATTATGTACAACCTCTGTGTCCTATTTGTACCTGTTTGTTTGACTGCACAGTCCCTGATAGGAACAAGTACTTGTAGTTAATTTTTAAGACTTCTTTCCGACGAAGAGGAAGACAATGCAAATGAATAGACATGAACCTACAGAGATTATTGGGAGGGAGACTGATATCTGAGAAAAGTGAAGCAGCAAGAGAGGCACAGGGATCCTTAGCACTATACTGAAAGGGCAACACTTGCAATGGAAGAGGGGAAGGGAGGGAGCATTGGGCTGGCCGAGCTGCACACAGTGGAGCATCTGTGAGAAATTTCAGCCAAACCAATGGAGAACCCTGAACAAAATTTCCCAGAAGACTCCTACAACAGGAAGAAATGACCTGCCCCTAGCATCCTACTTAGCTGACTGGCAACAGACTGAGGATTGTAGGGCCTCAACACCAAAGTCTTGGCAGATCCAAAGGAACAGAGCACACCCTGAGAGCAACTGAAGAAAACCTGAGTTATGTGTCACTTAACTTACTGTAAGGGGTTGGGCAGCTCTGAAGCCAAATGGGTCACTTTACAGTGAAGCACCATAGCAAAAGACATGCTTTTGTTGTGTAAATGTCTGTCTTATTAACTCACTTTGTTACAGCTACCTAATCTTCTAGTTCAAATCACATTTCTAATAGTCTCTCTACATATATGATGAAGAAGAACATAATTTAAGATTTGTAAAAATGTGAAAATCATAAATAAAGCAAGGGGTGGGAGGAGATGGATTACTATGGCCCAGACTTGCAATTGAAAGAATAGGATAAGAAGGAAATTGTTTTGACAAACAAGGGCCAAACCAGTATCTCTAGTCTTTGTTTTCCATAGCCCTGGGTGCATGAGATGTGTTTTCTCTCTATGTGTGTTACTTGGAGGAAATCCATATTTAAAGATGTTGCTATCATAAGTCAAGATAAAATACATGAAAATAGAGTTTATTAACCCACTTATGAATCCTACCAATCTGGACACTTTCATATCTTCAAGTACCTCAGGTTCCTTTTTTTTTTTTTTGAATAGCCACATAAATTCATAGTTCTTCAGGTGAATCTTATGAAGTATTGACAAAGAACATTGCTTAAATAAGGGGAGATAACCTGGGACACTCTGATATCTCTGTTACAAAGACATAAAGAAATTCTGATGTGTTTTAGTAAGGACCTTTCATAGAAGAGACAGATGAAGAATCAGTTTTGTTTTGTCTTGATTTTGTAACTTTTTCAATGGTATTTAACACTTTTTTCACCCTTGTGTATCTACTTACTCTAAATAGTTAGGGCCTTGAAAATCATACTTAAAAAATCATAAATGAAATTTAATGATTGATCTTGGTCTTGTTTTCATAGGTACTTTATGGGTTTCAGGTTAAGAAAAAGGAAAAACTTCTCACTAGTTGGTGCCCTTGCCTCAGAGTTCAATTTCAGTTGTTCTCGGTGACTTTACCATCAGGCTCATTACTTATTTATATTCTTATTTATATTTTCATTTTTTTCCAGTTTGCAGATAATTGCTACTTAGTTGATACTGCTTCTCTGCAAACCTTGTCACAAGACGCATTGCTAAATAGAAGAATCATTAATCTGTGTGTATGTGGTAGATTTCCTTAAAAGGGTAGCCGAAATAAGCAAAGTCATTAGCAGTTTATTTGCAACCATGCACTTGTGAAAAGCTCTGTGGAAAATACATCAACAGTCAGGATGTAACTGGGCAATTAACACAGGACTACTGTACTTTGGAGTGTTAGCATGGGAGTAAACAGCAGCAGCTGTGAAGTGTTTGTGCTGTTAGCATGCACAGTCTGTTCTGATATATGCAAATACCACTCATGCTTACAAAACCCGCAACCTCTATGGTACCATGACCTCATTGATGAAGCCCTATGACAGAAGTGCTTTATTTGCACTGGATGCTATTAATTATTAACAAGCCAATCCCACCTCTTCTTGCCATTAGTGCTTTACAGAAAGCCAGGTGAGAGCATGCACAAACAAGCAGACAACTCTCTGGTTCTCACCTTCCCTTGACTACTGCTCTCTGGCCAGAAGACTCCTGGAAAATAGAGAACAATTAATGGCAGAGAAAGCAAAAACTGCATCAAAAGAGGGACAGATGGTATCATCTGGGAAATCCAGACACATACTTGAATGGTTTTCTCCATGGCACAGAGGTAAATTCTGAAGTAATCCAAGGATTTATCTGCAAAGAAAAGTGAATGCTGGTCTGGGGTTTGATATGTATTTAAGAACTCCATTTACAATTTTTCCCCTTCCTTGACAGGTAGCTAGGGAATGAACGCTTACTGGAGCACTAGACCAACTGAAATAGAACTAAATAGTAAGCGTTTTTGTTGGTATTTCTTTAAAGGATAACTCTTACATTATATCCATACCAGTTGCTTTCTAGAAAACAAGATCATATGGTCTACAATATACTTTCTTTCATCTCACTCTCGAGAAATGCTAAAAACCGTTAACAAGATGCTATTTAAATGTTTCTTGCTCTATAGCCAAGGCTGCTCTGGCACTCAATATGTAGCCCAGGTTATCCCCACAAATATGTGTCTCCTACTTCAGATTCCCTAGTTTGGGGATTGAAGGCCAATGCCACATTCCCAGGTTTTTTCATTTTTTAATTATTATCATTATTAGTATTACTATTAAACTTTTTCCATAGGTCATACATCATTTCTTGATTGAATCTAGAGTCGCTTCCCTTTCCATGCCCCCCATCCCACCCAAGTCCCTGCACTCCGCCATACATGTCTTGCACCTTTTTCCCAGTCTTTCTAGAGTTTTTTTTCAGTTCTTTTGTTGTTCTCTCCAACTCGTATTGATACATTATATATACATAAGTATACATTGTTATATATATATATATATATATATATATATATATATATATATGGGATCAAGACAGGACACATACTTACTGGACTTCATTTTGGGGGACCATGGGAGGGAAAGACCCCAATGTGGAGCAAAAGTGCAGGATTGATGGTTGTTTGGGGTTGCCAAGGAGGAACCTTCGAGCAATTCCCAGGCTTTTATAGGTATTTCTAAAACCATGATCAAAGTGGGAACACTTCATATAAGCAACTGCCACAAAGTTCAGGAACTTTGTATTCTGTAAAAATACAGCCTGTGCAGTTAATTTGGCAAATAGGAAATGGGTCATAAAACTTACTAGGATTTCTTTCTTTCTATAAATTACAATAAAATAGAACTTTAGGAGGAGAGAGCTTTCCATAATTTTGTCATTTTATGAAGAATACTTTTTGTGACAGTGATTGTTGGGTGTTTATATATCGCAGACTTCTCATATATCCTACTATAACTTAGACCCTCTTTAAATCTACACCAGCAAAATGAATTATTTTCTTTGACAGAGATACTAGCATTTACAAAAGCCAAGATTTCCATCTTTCCTCTGTATACAGATATAGGTAAATATAGATAGATGATTGATAAATAGATAGATAGATAGATAGATAGATAGATAGATAGATGTATATAGATATGATTTACATAGGACCTAACTGAATCTTGTTTAGATAAAGGGATAAAAAATGCATTACAGAGTTATTGGATTGAAATCTTCTCTGTAAAAATGTAATCTGCTAAACAGGATATGAAGCAGATTCATCATTCTTCACTCATTCTATAATTAGGGAGAAATATAAATAAGAAATCTTATGCAAACTGTAAATCTTAATTTATTCATAACTGCATCCCCAGTTTTGAATATACGCCCTTTTTGGTTTAGTTTTCCAATTGCTGTCCAGACATTTTTTAATTTCTGATCATATTCAAGCCAGAGTTATCCACCCTACAGCCTGGCAGCACATGCCCAGGACAGCTGCAAAACCAGTCCATCCTCTTCACAAATGATTTCATATTGCTAAAAGGTTGAATACCCCCATGATATACTGAGTATAGTCCATAATAAAACAGATTAAAATATATTTTATCTATTGAGGAAGCACTTATATTTTAAAGAATATAATCTATGAATTTAGCAGTATTTTCTATGAAAAGTGTAAGAAAAGGTATTTAAAAGATAAAAGCATCCGGACATGGTGGTGCACACCTTTAATCCTAGCACTCAGGAGGCAGAGGCAGGTGGATCTTTGTGAGTTCAAGGCCAGCCTGGTCTACAGAGTGAGTTCCAGGTCAGCTGGGGTACAGACCCTGTCTTGAAAAGACAAAAAAAAAAAAGATAAAAGCAGGAAAATCAGAAAAAGATTTGTGCTGCTTAATATTATTCATGTTGCCATGATTTTTTAATTAATTAATTTTATGTGTATGAGTATTTTGCCTAAATACATGTAAGTACCTGCAGGGGTCAGAAAAGAGTGTCAGACCCCTGGAACCAGAGTTACAGAGAATTCTTACTGCCACATAAGTGCTTGGAGACAAACCCAGGTCCTCTGCAAGAAGAACTAGTGTTCTCAACCACTGAGCCGCCTCTCCAACCCCAGTTGATGTGATTTCTTGAACTAGCATATGCTCTAAAAATAGTGATTCTGAAAGGAAATTATCTAAGAACTAGGTTAACTATAGTAAGATGATGTCATTAAAATTGTACGAAATTACAAAAGGTCAATAAAAAATTTATAAAAATATTAGAGTTACAGAGGGGTTTGATGTTTGTGGCAATCTGAGGCTTTTCTTCCTTTCAATGTTCGGACGGGCCAACCTTTCTGTTGGCACTTTCTGGTAAGCCACAGTAAGAACCTGTCATATTCAACAGAAAAAAATGTAATTCATGGATTAACATACCATCCAAACATCTGTGTCTATACCAAAGTAACCCAATTAATACTGTTTAAATATCTATATATCTAATTGCTTGTGCTTCATTAGTAGGATCGAAAGGTTATTCCTGGACAAACTGTCAGCTCATGAAAGAAAATAGCCAGAAGTGACCAGAGTCCAAGACAACACCTCCAGAGAAAGTAGACTGTTTTGCTTCTCATCCACCTGTGCCCCTTGTCTAAGCCTAGGGAAAAATCTGCGGAAGAGGGGGCGTGGTAGAATGTAAGGGCTGTGATTGGGGTGAACAGTGAACCTACAGCAATATAGCCTGGCCACTCATTTGATCAATTTGATTGAACATACAAGCCCCCCCTGCTGGATGGTGGGACCCATGAGCTGTGTGGGTTTGGGCACAACTGCTTGCAAATTGGTTTTACATGAAGGATGCTTGTACTCACAGATTATCACTTATTGCTAAAACATGGGAAAAAAAAAAAAACTGAGAGAAAGATGCAGGACAGTTATGGCAGAATGCATGATCTGGGATGGGGTGGGGTGGGATGGGGGAAGGGAAGGGGAAATATGCCTGAACTGAATTGGAAAATGATGTATGAAATACACAAAGCATCAAAAAATAATAATAAAGTTAAAAAAATATTAGAGTTAGAAAAAAATCTTTCAACTGTGGCCTCCTGTAAAATGCAAACTAATTTAAGTACTGTTTTATTTCAAACGGGAAGAATAGGGCGCATCTAAGCACAACCAGCAAAGTACTTCAAAGTGGACTTCCGGGATTCACGCACAATCTGCTGGGTTCCAAAGTGTTTCAGCAGCTCCACTTCCCCGGGTTGGCTGCCCATAACACACGCAGTTCTCAAAGGCCCAGGCTGACTCTATTAAACACCTGCCATCCCACGGGCCAGGCATCACCAGTATGCTGGGGGCCCTACTGAAACTGAGGTTGTACCTTTAACAATGGGCCCTCCTGGCTTCTCCGGGTGAAAGCCTCAGATTCTCTACATGATTGACTTAATCTTGAAGGCCTTCACTGAGACTTGGGCTGTACTTTCAGAGTGCCAAACCTCAGCTGTTCTTTATGACCCCTTCATGCTTTCAAAAACCAATACCACGTAAGAAACTCTTACACATTACCAAGTCCTGCTTCCGGACTAACATTGAGTCTTACCTCTCCCTGCTCTATAGCTCCGGTGTGCTAACCCTGAGGAAATACTTCCCAGTAGATTTCACCTCAGTGATGCTGGTCTTGTGTTACAGCTGCTTTTTCAGCCCCAACTAACCATCGATGGACCCACTTCAGTGGATCTGGTACCTTCTTAATCACAACTTATTCTTCATCCCCAGCTGACCAGAAATCACATATTCTCAATCCAAAATATCATAAAAAGAACCCAGACAGACTTTGCTTTCCTTCAGTTCCAGAAGATCCAACACTGATCTCCATGGGCACTGCATGACACAGGTGCACTTACACACATGCAGGCAATATACTCATAGACATAAAATAAAAAGAATAAGTAAAATTATTCTTTAAATTGATATCATTTGCTTGTAGTTGTAGATGCAGTTTTATTTGGTACGGGGTTCTAAATGGGCGTAATCCTCTAATAAGACAAATTTCTCTTTTTTCTATGTGATGATGTTTGTACAATTTCAATAAGGAGAAAGCATGGCCTTTCTTTTGCTAACACTGTTTCAGAAGAACACTGATAATCAAGGCTCAGAATAGAGTGGATCCCATGCTTGGTTGTAATCACTGTTAAGGGTCAGGCTGTCTTTATTTAGGTATAGCTGTAATGTATCACATCACTACAGTCTTCTCCTTTTCTACATAATTCAATGAAGCAGTTGAGTTACTGAATATGATTTCATACAGAAATGGATCAATATCCATTGGACTCTGTATGGATAAGGACATGAACCAAAGAAGAGGAACCCTTTATCTAGACAAATTATGACCATTCCTGAACACAATGGATTCTTTGAAAAGTCAGGAGAGAGGACATGCATAATTTCTATTTTCAGAATCATGCTACAGCTTCTTACATGAATGGAAATGCCCTCATGTGACTCTCTCCAACTGTTACAAATCATTGCACATAAATTAGTGTTGGTGTGGCTGGCCTTACAGAAAAACCTGGCCACAGTTTGATTATTCTTTCCTGGATCTTTACTGATAAGTTCATCGGAAGAACAAATCATGGCTGTTGTATGTCACCCTCAAATTATGCAGTTTTGGTGTACCTTATTCTTGAAACCACCAGTCATGCTATGGAGCAAATACTACTCTTCTAGTGTTGTGGAAAGATAGGGTAGATTGATTGGATTGCCTGGGAACTGGATTGAGTCATTAAGACCCCTAATTGAAGCTACCTGTACTGAGATTCTATTTTATATTTTAGTGTAAAACTGCCCTACCAATTGATATACATGCTATTAGTATGGCATAATAATAAACAAATCATTTTCCTGAGAATCTGTATACCCCTAGTTTATATCCTTGTATTGAAGCCAGCTTCACTTTACCTCCTTCCCCAAATTTCTTCTGAGATATCGTCAGTAGGAGACTCTGAGTGTTTAAATAAATACTACCAAATGGATTTCAACATTACAAAGCTTTTAGGGCTCTCTAAAAACTTAGGCCACTCAAAGCTGCCAGGGGAAAACTTCCCAAAGATACTTGCTTCATCATTTATATTTAGTATCCATCCTATGATAGAAATTATCTAACTCCAAAACATGGCAAGAAATTTATACCTGATACCAGTTGAAATGATTAATGACTCCACTGAGCAGGCTTATCTTAGATGACAGAATTTGCCCTAGATATCATCCATGTATCAAGATACACAGACTAATGCTTTAAGCTTAGTAGAAAGGTCAACACAAAATCTTAAGGAGAAAGACACCTGGCATTAAGATAGGCTGCAGAGGTTGGTTGGTTGGTTATTTGGTTGGTTGCAGGAATATGTTAAAAGTTCCAGGAGAGCTGGGACTACAGGGAGACTCGGTCTCGAAAAGACCAAAAAAAATAAAAAAAATTGTTCCCAACTTCTGTTGCTTTGATCAATCAGAATAGGTGAAGGCGCTGTGCATTCAATGGAAGATTTGCTAAAAATCCAAGGCAGCTTAGAAACAAGATCATTGACAGAAAGTATCACTGGGTCCTATATTTAGACTTATGTTCAGAAGTAGGATACTGACTGCCATTTGCTCGAGAAAATATTTTAAAATATTTAAATGTAGACAAAAAATTTAAGACGAAATTAGTATCTTCACCTGAAAATAAAGCAGGTGACATAGAAATGCTTAGGAGACAGCAGTGTCTTTTTTTTAGAAGGAATGGTAGTTATCACATACCAAATACAATGTCTCTTTCCAGAACAAGAAGGCTCAACAATGCTTCCTCACCCAATGAAGTCCAATCCACACAAGTCTACAACTGGCAAAGCTGTAGAGAACAGGAGACTGCAGAGTGCACGTCCTTGGATGAGAGCCCTGTGATAAACCTCACCCACCTGCAGCTATGGGACCACTGCAGAGTGAACATCATTGGATAAGACCCTGTGATAAACATCATCCACCTGCAGCTATGGGACCACTGCAGAGTGTATGTCCTTGGATAAGACCCCTGTGATAAACCTCACCCACCTGCAGCTATGGGACCATTGCAGAGTGCATTTCTTGGATGAGACCCCTATGATAAAACTCACTCACCTGCAGCTACAGGACCACTGCAGAGTGCATGTCCTCGGATGAGAGCCCTGTGATAAACATCATCCACCTGCAGCTATGGGACCACTGCAGAGTGCATGTCCTTGGATAAGACCCCTGTGATAAACCTCACCCACCTGCAGCTATGGGACCACTGCAGAGTGAATGTCCTTGGATGAGAGCCATGTGATAAACCTCACCCACCTGTAGCTTTGGGACCACTGCAAAGTGCATGTCCTTGGATAAGTCCCCTATGATAAACCTCACCCACGTGCAGCTATGGGACCACTGCAGAGTGCATGTCCTTGGATAAGACCCCTATGATAAACCTCACCCACCTGCAGCAATGGGACCACTGCAGAGTGCATGTCCTTGGATAAGACCCCTATGATATACCTCACCCACCTGCAGCTATGTGACCACTGCAGAGTGTACGTCCTTGGATAAGACCCCTGTGATAAACCTCACCCACCTGCAGCTATGAGACCACTGCAGAGTGCATGTCCTTGGATAAGACACCTGTGATATACCTCACCCACCTGCAGCTATGGGACCACTGCAGAGTGCATGTCCTTGGATAAGACCCCTATGATATACCTCACCCACCTGCAGCTATGGGACCACTGCAGAACAAAACGACTGGAAAAACTGTGAGAGCCAGGGTCAATCCACAATCACAGGGAACCTGGTCATATGAACTTGCAATAATGGTGAAAACATTTACAAGACCTATGCTGATTAAATTGAACAAAAACCCAGCTTAGAACAAGGGAAATGAGCAGCCAGCCACAACCTGAGCCAAGACACTACTGTCAGCTGATTACTGCTGTGTGAAGGTGAGTAGATCTTCTTTAAGAGAGTGACTCTAGATAGGCCGACTAGACTCCAGTGGGTGAACTTACACTGACGGACATCTTGTTACAAATGCTTGACCAGAAAAACTTAACATATATGACAAAATGCACGAGATCCAGTATGGGGGTATGGGAGGTACAGATGGTGGAGGGGATCTAAATTTGATTAAGATTTATTTATATGAAATGCCCAGGAACAAAATAAAATGTTAAAAAATAAAAGAACTGTTTTTCTAAATTACAGTTATCTTTCGTTAATGCAGCCTTCTGCAGGTATATATATATTATCTGACCCAATTTTAATCTATCCTATCAGATTAGGGTACAGAACTTATTCTAAGGAGATATGTTATGTGCAAAAATGGTATTTATCAATAAGGTTAGTCTTTCTTACCTTGTTTAAAATTAAAATAATAAACCTATACATCGATCGATGTTACTAAATGTGGTTTATACAATGCAAACTTGATGGCTTTTAGTATGAACTGTTTAAATACATAAGTATTTGATGCATAATTCCATCTAGTGTACTGACCATAATCAATATATTGCAAGAGATAAAACTGTATAATAAACAATGGCCAGAAGTAAAATAAGCACAATGATGCATCCTAAGCCTTCAGTGAAGATAATGGGTGACCAGATTTTCATTTGCAAATGAAAATACATTCAACTTGGATTTGAAAGACAGACACTTTGAGATTTATATAACAATCCGTAGACAATAAATATTAAGAAACTTTAATAGAACCAATAAATGGGAACAGAAAGAATGTGATAACTTTAAGAGAAGTATTAGAGGGATATCAGCAGGACTGGGTAAGTCATTGGAAGTACCTATATGGATATAATTTATGGATATATGGATATAATTTAAAGCAAAATATATCATATTAGTCCAAAACTCTACTGACAAATTACACATACACTATCTCTACATGAGTCCATGTTCATACATGACAAGAAACAGTGCCAGACAGGAGAAACCTTCCTTTGAGTTCTTGGCCAGGGTAGCCCAAGAGACTCCTAAAATCATACAGGCTATTGCCACAACCCTTGATTGTCTCCCAGAACTTGAAGGTAAGACCTATCGCTGAAGACAAGGCTTAACTTCGGACACAGGATTTGGAGCAATGGAGCTGGAACTGACCTGGAAGGCACTTCGCGTGAAAGCTAGTTCCCACAGCTTTTATGCAGACTGCTGGGGAAGAACACCAACCCCCATACCCAGGTTTAAGGCTTAATAACCACAACAATGACTGGCACAACATGCTATATTGTTGTAGTAGTGGCACTTTCATTTTGAGGGTAATCAACAGCTAGCTAATGGGACTTAAAGCCTACTCAGAGGAAGAAAACTCACGTGAGGTACTATAAACATAGCCAAACACACATGGCTGGAGAGGTCATAGATCTTAAAGAAAACCCCAGGGCTGTCACATTCATAGATAGTTGTAATTTCTTATTATGTGCAAAATGTGGATCTTTATATTTGTAGACAAGTAACTCAGTCACCACTCATCAAAGAAGTTTCTTTTTCAACAGAGATTATTAGAGTTCCAAAATTGGTCATACATAGAGATTGTCAGTGAATTGCCCAAGCTTAAGTGGAAATTCTACAATGCAACCTCTACACGAAAGGCTCACAGAACATAGAACAAATGGTAAGGAAAACACTAATGCAGCTCTCAAATCTCCTTAATGATGCTCCCTGATGCAACAGAGGTCCAGGAATACAAAAGGTTACAAATGGCCAAAGCACAGAGAATGAGTCTGCAGAGGGTCCTTGGATAGTCTCCTATGTTAAGCTCAACCCACTCAGGACTAGGAGACCACTGGAGAGAGAAGTGAGGGCAGAAAGATTATAAGAGGAGGAGGTGTATGACCATATGAAGCTACAATCCTACAGACCCTTGGGACCTTGGTCATATGAAACTACAGCAATGGTGTCAGCTTGCACAAGACCCGTGCAAACTCAGGCAGACAAAAATCCAGCACAGAACTGTGGAAATGGGCAGTAGGTCCCAATCTTAGTCATAGAATTATTGGCAGCTGATTACTGCTGGGTGAGGAAAAGTTGATCTTAAATTGGGGGAATAGATAGTTGATAGATAGATAGATAGATAGATAGATAGATAGATAGATAGCCTATTGGTATAGATAGGGTGACTATACCTCAATGGACTTGCCCTGAGGAGTGCTAACTTGGGAAAATAGGCCTTAATATAAATGATGGAATGTACGAAATCCATTGGGAGGTATGGGAGGGTGCCAGTGGGGAAAGAGGTATAAAGATTATTATTAAATACACAAAATTCAATAAAAATTTACAAAAAGATAACCTGGAATGGTGGTACATGTTTTAATCCCAGCACTTGGGCGGCAGAGGCAGGCAGGACTCTGAGTCAGAGCCCAAACTGGTCTACATAGAAAGTTCCAGGCCAACTGTGGCTATAGGTTGATCCTTTCTCAAAAAGACAAAAAAATAAAAGATTTGTTAAAATAGCACTCAGGTCATCTGTGAATAAATTGAGATTTGAAGAAATTGAAGTGCAGCTCTCAGAGAATGAGCAAATCTTGATTAGATCACTAAGAAGTAATGAAACATATTATAAAGTTATCCCTAATTTCCATCATTGTTTTTTTATCTAAAAGGAAGACAGTTATTCTCAAGGTAAGTAATCATAGAAAGGCATAAATGTTCATTTTTTAAAAGAAAAAAAGAGGGCTAGATAGATAGTTCGAAGTTAAGAGCACTGGCTGCTCTTCCAGAGGACCAAAATTTGGCTGTTAGCACCAACATGGTGGGTAAACATGAACTGTAAATCCAGTTCTAGGGAATCTGCCATCCTCTTCTGACCTCCGCAGGCATTTTTTGACACAGGTACACTTACATATATGGAGGCAAAAATTCATTTATATATAACATAAAATAAATTAAAATTAAGATAAAAGAGCAATAAAAGGTGGAGAAGGAAGAACAGGAAGAGGAGGAGGAAGAAGAAGAAGATAAGGAGGAAGAGAAGGAGGAGGAGGAAGAGGAGGAGGAGGAGGAAGAGGAGGAGGAGGAGGAGGAGGAGGAGGAGGAGGAGATAAACATACAAATATTTAAATGTTCTTAAAGCCCGTCTGACTGGGAAGTCTATACAGAAGGCTCATTGAACCCTGGTTGAGTGCTGCTTTTGAGAACTGTGGTTCTCCTGACAGTTGAGAAGCGTTCTCAGAACTGGTGTGTACAGTCCATCCCTACTCTAGAAGTCCCAGATTTATCCTAATTTCTTTTTTACAGAAGTCTATATTTAAAAAATCATAATGCCCAATAAAATGAATATATTAAAATTGTGTAACTCTTTGACCTTCGTATTTGCAACATATTTGTTACCTAAGTAAACAAAAGAAAATTGGCAGTTTTGTGTATGGGATGATGTAATAGTTCAAAGACTGCTGTTTGAGTCAAGTGTCTCAAAATGTTTCAGAAAGTGAACTTTGATAACACACACACACATACACACACACACACACACACACACACACACACACACACAAACACAAAAGTGCACCAAAGAAGAAGTGTTTTCAAACTACCTCACCTCTGGCTCCTTCCACCAGGAATTGCATCTCAGATAGTAGAAAATAAGAGCACAGGGGTGAGAGCAGAGAAGCAGATTTGACATATCTGTGAAGAGTGATGTCAGGTAATATGGTTGTCTGTTTGATTTGGAAGTAGGTTCACTAGAGTATGGTAATTAAAAATTATCACTCCAATTGATAAATCTGATGAAGCAATGCACACTAATCTGAATTATTTCGTAGTCTACTAAGATTTTCACTCTCTCCTGTCTGTGCCCCTCTGACAATTTGTGGCATGTTCCAGATTCTTTCCCCATCAATTTTCTTCTTATATTTTGAAAGAGAGAAGCCCAAGTCATTTTCCAGACCTGGTACTTTGTGCTTACTCTTGCAGATTGCCTTTAAATGTGTCTGCCATGAAACTATGTGTGAAGGACAAGTGAGGCTCACCAGTAGTCTATCCATCACTTGAAGGATTTATAAAATAAAACGTTATTTATAGATCATGGTTTAAATTCTCATCATGTGCATTTCCTTCCCAGAGAATCCCACTTGGGTTCCTCTCCTCTTCTTTTTCCTTGCTAATTGAATCTTCCTCTTTTAATGTTTCATAGTATTATCTTGTCTATGCTTTCTTGGAAGAGAAAGTTAATTTTTTATTCTCATTTTATTTCTTTTCATTTATTCTCTGAAATAAATTGTCCCCTGTTTTGTAGCTCATCACTGTTTCAAAAATTCTCCACATCTTGTATTACATTAATTACAGTTTTCTGACTTTAATTTGGTCAATTACAATTTGTGTTTGATTACCTGGAATGCATAGACTGACACAAATTGTGTCATTCTAGCAGCTACAAATGCCATTGAAAATAAAAATTTGGTGTCGTTCCAATCAGTCAGCTCTCCCTTCTCCTTTTTAATTATTTATTTTATTTTTAAGGCTCAAACTTCTGTCATTATGAAGAGGGTTGTTCATTATTCCAAAAACTGCTAAGAGCAGGAATGCTACCCAAGCAGAAGAGAATCTGTTTCAAGTGGTAAGACATTTGGGTTGATTGTGGAAGTAAAAGGTGCCTTATCCCTTCACTTCACTGGTAGAAATGCTTTATTTTAGAATTCTCAGACCTGGCCCTTATTCACCGTATTCCCAAAATAGAATGTAGTGACATTTATAAAAGGGAGAATGAGAACTACTTTGTTTCTTTATAACCCAAATGCTTTAAAATTTAAACATTTCATGAAAAAAGATTAAGAGTGTATCTATTAACACTAATATAGTTAATTTAGTGGATTCTAGTCTGTAGAATGTTAAAACAATAAGATGAAGTGTTGAAAGAGTCATTCTAAATATTTATTTAGCCCCTTCTACCTATATCACTGTAATTGGTGATTCTCTGAGATACAAAGAAAGCAGGATTCAATTCAATTCAACAAATATTTATTAAATTTCTATTATGGCCTAGACACTGTGCTAAGCATTGTGTGGAATAAAAATATAGGAAATGTTCTCACTAAGCACTTAAATTTAGTTCTGCTTTTTCCAATAATATTTATTGAACTATACTGTGCTAATTTTTGAAAAAGGCAATCCATTTTCAGTATACAATGGAACTTACAGTCTAATAAGATGGGATTGATGAAGCCTCATATTTATATCCAAATGTGTGTAGGTGCTGCATATGTGTATATATTTATATTATTTCTGAGCCAAATATAATTGTCCCTCTTGTCAACATTTCATTAACTTGAAAGTGTCAAAACCTTAAGTGTGAACCAGTGAGATGCCTCAGTGTTTTAAGGTACCTGCCATCAGGGAAGATGACCTGAACCTGATCAACAGAATCCACATGGTAGGAGGAGAGAAGTGACCCCTGAATGTTGTCCTCTGACAACCACACTGGACCATGGCATAGACACATACACACACACACACACACACACACACACACACACACTCTCTCTCTCTCTCTCTCTCTCTTAATAAATAAACGTAAGAATAAAGGAAAAAATCAAATGTGCAACAAAGTTAGACACTCAGAGCTGGAAGGGGAATTTAAGCAACAGGTTCTCGTCCTGCCTCAGCTCCCTCAATTATCCACATGGTGTTTGGGGCTGGGCTTTGTGTTGAGAGAACCATTACCAATATGTTTTCCAAGGCAAGGAGCCCAAGCTTCACAACCAGAAAGAAAATTTGAAAGCTGGTGCCAGACCTTATCAGGTTGGTCTGTGGACATGTCTGTGAGGGATTGTCTTGATTGTTTTAATCTCTGTAGAAGAGCACAGTCCACTGTGAATGGCACGATTTCTGAGCAGCTGATCCTGCAGAATATAAGTCAGTTAGATAATCATGAGTCTGAGAAAGAGCCACAGAGAAAAACATCAAGCAAGCAGTGTGCTTCCATGGTTTCTGCTTCATATTCCTGCTTGAGTTCGTGGCCTGATTTTTCTCAAAGTTGGACTGTGACTTTGAAGTGTAAGTCAAACAATTCCTCTCTTCCTTTCAGTGCTTTTATTCACAGTGCTTAATCAGAGCAACAGAACTGAAAGTATAACACTCCAACATACACCGACATTTGCTTCCTAATATATTGATGAAAAGCCTACTTTTTGGCTAAGCATTGTATCATAAGTAAGAAGACAAGTCTCATCATCAATGAACCAATGTGTATTATATGAAGAAGAAAAAGACAATTCTACAAAGATAATGGCCTAAACAACAAAGAGATGAGTCACAGATTGCCCACCCTAGCAATGGCAAGAATTATCCTTAAACTATTTTAAAATGAGTCCAGCAAGGCATTAATTTGATGATGTTACATCTCAGAGAAAATAATGTTCATTATGATCAAACACTTCAATTTTGGATGCCAGAGAAACTATGAAAGGTTTTCAGCCAAGGAATGGTGCCATTAGATGTTGATTTTAGAAAACTTTCTAGAAGCAATATTAGCCATGGTTTAAGTCATAGCAAGTCAATTTAAATATCAGCATCAACATGTAGATTGTGATGGAAGATGTCTCAAAAAGGGGAAATGTGAAGAGGTAAACTTAGTTAAGTTTGGCCATTTGTTAGATACAGAAAGGGAAGAAAGGATGAGATGAAGACAATTAGCAGGTGTAAGATTTGGGCAAATGAGTAGATAGTGGCTCACTCCATCCTGTATGGAGTAGAATATCACACCAAGTCATGATGTACATAAAACAGTTTGAATTTGAGGAATCTAAGGCAGAAAGCCACATAGAAGAAAGTTTGGAAGGATTTCCAGGTGGATAGTCATCAAGCTAGGGTCAATAAGCCAGTCTAGCCTGTTGTGTATTTCTATAGGGCTTATGAGCTAAAAAGCAATTTTACCATATTTAAATGATTGAAAAACAACAGTGTGCCATTGTTTCCATAACAAAGAACCATGATAATGGAGCTTAAACAATAGAAATGTATTTTCTTATATTTATGGACACTGGAAATTTGGAGAGTTCATAAAGTGTTGGCAGGACTGCGTTCTTCTGATGCCTAGGTCCTTAGGCTTGTGGGTGGCCTTCTACCTGTGTCTTGACATAGTTTTCCCTCCCTTAGACTATGTCCTAGATGGCTCATTATATGGGTGAGACCTCACCCTAAAAATCTCACTTTGATATAATTATTACTCCAAAACCTCTGTTTCTGAAGAACTGTGAAGTGATAACTGCAGCATATGGATTGGGACAACAGGGTATAATTCAGCCCATAACATGAAAGTCCTCATGGAATGCAGCCACGTTCATTTATGCATGGGCTCTCTATGGTTGCAGTGGTGGGGTAGAATGATTGGTACCTGAGATGATATAACCTCAAAAACCCCATAACTGCTAGGGTGCTTTACAGATGAAAACTGCTCTCTTCTATTCTAGACAGTAGAGGATTCAGGCTGGTAATGGGAGAGATGTAGAAAGTGTTAAATGAAAGCAAGAGTGGAAGGACAGCAGTTGGTGTACAAACAAGTCAAGGAAGAAAGAGGACAGGAAGTATAGAGGAAAGGGAAATGGAATATTCAAAGATTCCAGAGAAAGTGACATGAATATGTATAGTTATCTCACAAAAGAAGCAGAGTATAAATGAGAACAAGAACCTGAAAAATAGGCTTTTGATGTCCTAAAAAGCAAGCATTTCATAAAGACTATAGGGAGGTCTTTCTTTACCACTGCAGAGAATTCCATTGTGTACATGTACCACATTTTCTCTATCCACTCGTCAGTTGAGGGGCATTTGGGTTGGTTCCAGCATTTTGCTATTGTGAACAGAGCTGCAATAAATATAGCTGTGCATCTATCTCTGCAGTAAGATGAGTCTTGTGGGTATATACCCAGGAATGGCATGACTGGGTCAAATGGTAAGCTTATTTTGAGTCTTCTAAGGGTTCTCCACACTGCTTTCCATAGTGGCTGTACAAGTTTACATTCCCACCAGCAATGGATGAGTGTTCCCCTTTCCCCACAACCTCTCCAGCACTTGGTATCATTTGTTTTCTTGATCCTAGCCAGTCTTACTGGAGTAAGACTATATCTTAAAGTGGTTTTAATTTGTATTTCCTTAATTATTAGTAATGTTGAACTTTGCAGGTAAATGGATGGAGCTAAGAAGACATCATGTTAAGTGAAGTTAACACAGTCCCAGAAAAACAAACGACAATGTGTATCCCTCACTGAGGCATGCTAGTGCCAACAACTCCGTTACACAATATTTTCTTGTCGAGAGAGGATGCATATTAAAAGAGGAACAACAGAAATGATTGCATTCAAAACTGAGATGAATCCTGAAATTCTGTGCCTGATGATAGTGAACTGGCGAAGGGTGGAGAGGGATGGGAGGAGGACATGGGTGTATATTCTTGTATTTTAATGATTATAATTTATTTAATTGTGACGAGTAAGTTCAACAGGTAGTATCCCGGTTCTTGCCTAGACTCTGTCTACAGGTTGCATGGTGTCTTAGGACTTAGTAAAAGAAAATATGGTATATTAAAAACATGGTAAAAGGTTCTTAATAAAAAAAACGTAATGCATCTGAGTTAATGTGGAGATATATAAATTGCTGTTGTCCACATTTGTTTACTTAAATCTGTATAACGATAACCTTGGGATTAGCACATACAAATGTTCTCTAATAATTTTTCTCTTTTGTACAGGATCACCTTGTAGCATTCCTCTTTCACCTATAGGATGATTTAATTTAAAAAATAGTTTGCTTCCCAGTTAATCACATATACAGTCACCCAAAAACAGGCATGGGTGAATTTGATGAAATCTGGCCTTGATTCCACGCCTATAGGTAGTATATATACTGTCTTTTTGAGACTCACGAGTCAAAAACAAAACCTAATAAAAAAGGGATACAGATAGATATGAAACCTTTTTGTCAAAAACCTTGCAATTCAAATCTTAAAACTAACTATGGGAAAAGATTTGCATGTTCAACAGGTCAAATGTCACCAAACTTAATGGCTGAGAAAAAAAAGATACAGCTTTTACTGTGTAGGATACACCAGGAAGTGCCAGCAGAAAGGTTGGCCCATCTGAACATTGAAAGAAAGAAAAAAGCCTCAGTTGCTACAACATCAACCCCCTTGCGGATCCTACTTGTAACATACTTTATAATGAGTCCTAATGAAACTTACCTTCTAGGTACCACAAAGGTTTTAATACGAGAGACTTTCTTACTCCCCACCCCCACTTAGAGCAAGAGGAAATTATGATGATGAGGTCTTCTCAACTGTAAATTGGAGCCAATTGTTTTAGAGGTAATCTCTTATAACAACCAGTTAAAACTGCCTTCTTTACTTGACACTAAAATTTTATTATTAATAAAAAAAACTAGTTAAACCAAAATAAAAAAAAATACTAAAGTCTCCTTAAGCTAGCACTTAAGCAAAATATATTAATACAGGACCTCTGATCTAGCAATGGATTTTCTACCAAGGAGATGTCTGGGTTGGCCAGGGGATCCAAGCCCCACAAAAAGTAAAGGCTCATTGCCTCTAACCTGGGATACCTGAAGATAAGAGAGCATAGGCCCTGCTGTCAAGAGCCTGTTTTGGATGTATGTATTGAGACCAACCTTGCAAGTATACAGTGGTCTCTGGAATACCCCGAGGTGTTACCAAATGGCCACGAACACCAATAAAGCAATATAGGTCTCCTGAGTCAAGCAAGTCCCTCCGTCGCACCAGCTACACCTCACCTGCCTGGAAATACTGTGCAGCAGTGGCAGCATATGTCTGTATATCCCAGATCTTTGGCTATTAGATCTCTCCTTGGAGGAATAACCCAAAAAGCTGATGCCACAAGCTTACATCCTCTAATGGTTAGGAGATGTTGTAAGCCACAGTTAGACTCTGTCATATTTAAGAAAACAGAAAAAAAATGTAATTCATGGATTAACACATCATCCAAACATCTGTGTCTATACCAAAGTAACCTACCATAAAATTAGTATGTTTAATACCTTATACTCTAATTGCTGGGGCTTCATTAGTAGGATCGTGAAAGGTTATCCTGACAAACTGTCAGCCATGAAGGAAATAGCTAGAATTGGCCAGAGTCCAGACCAACAGCTCCGTACTAGAAAAGTAGCGTTTTGCTTCTCATCTACCTGTCCCTTGTCTAAGCCTAGGGACAATCTGCTGGAAGAGGGGCTTGTTTAGATTGATTATGTAGAGTAGTTAGAATGTAAGGGCTGCGATTGGGGTGAAAGGTGAACCAACAGCAATATAGTCTGGACACTCATTTGATCAACTTGATTGAACGTACAAGCCCCCCCTCCCCCCCGCTGGATGGTGGGACCCATGGGCTGTGTGGGTTTGGGCACAACTGCTTGAAAATTGGTTTTACATGAAGGATGCTTGTACTCATAAATTATTACTTAATGTTAAAAAATGAAAAAAAACCTGAGAGAAAGATGCAGGACAGTTATGGCAAAATGCATGATCTGGGATGGGGTGGGGTGGGGGGAAGGGAAAGGGAAATATGCCTGAACTGAATTGGAAAATGATGTATGAAATACACAAAGCATCAATAAAAAGTGAAAAAAAAGACTATAGAGAGGTCAATATAATGAGCATTTTTTAAGCACTTTTGCCTTGGGGAGATAGCTCAGGCAATAATGTACTTGTTTTGCAAGTGTGAAGACCTGAGTTTGCATTCTTAGTGTCCAAGCAACTTGTAGGAGCACATGCTGGGGAAGCAGAAACAGGAAGATCCCTGGATTTTATTAGCCAGTCAATTTAACTGAACTGCTGAAGGCCAGGTTCAGTGAGAGAGCCTTGTCAACAATAAGGTGGGGTGTGATGGAAGAAGATAACAGAGGCTGATCTCTGAACTCCATATGCATGTACACACTCCCCTAGATGTACTCATGTGAACTGCTACACATGTCAAAATATTTTAAAAATTAGATTTAGTAACAGCTTCTTTATTTGAAGGCAAATATATGCATATATATACAAATATGAATATATTTATATTTCATATGGCAATCTTGCCGTTCATGTAAATTACAAAGTGTTCAAGAAAAAAGTTGTCTATACTGTATTTATATTCTGGAAATCATTCATTTCAAAAATAATGTTTTATCCAGTTAGTAAAGTGAGGTAAAAAAGAATGATCGCAAAAGCTTTTTAAACCACTGGATGCATATTATAAAGAATGAGATTTACAAGTATTTATGGCTCCAGATATCAAATTTTCCAGAAAAGAAGCTCCAAAATTCCATTTGACTTCTGCTGAAAAAAATCATTGTGCTTTTTAATTTCTTCCTTTAATGTTGCTATCGAATCAGAACTCTTCCTCCTGAAAGCAAACCACTTTCATATAAAGAGAAGATCCTGCTAGATTTTTTGTTTGTGTGGCTTAATTTTTTGTGCTTTGAATTAAATTATTCAAAGGAAATGGCACAAAGAACTTTATCACAATATTTAAAAGATGACATGTGAATGGAAACATGAACTGTGATTATTAAGCACTGGTTCTAATATTATGATTAGATCAAAACAGATCAAACTTTATGTGCATGAATTATCAGCATAGAAGACATAGATATGTTTACCATCATTGCTTGCTATTGAGAAAGAATTAAGCATGATTTTACATTCAGAGCAGAAGAAGATAAGCATAGTGGATAAGAAGGCACTATCATCACAGTTTAATACAGTAGAAAGTAAGTAATGAAGAATATTATTTTTTATTTTATTTTATGTGTATTTGTGTATTGCCTGCATGTGTGTAGGCGCACCCATGTAGTACAATGCCTATGGAGGTCAGAAGAGGGCATCAAATCCCCTGGAACTGTAGTTACAGAGAGTTGTTTGGTGCCATATGGGTGCTGGAATCAAACGTGGGTCCTCTGCAAGAGCACCTAGTGCTCTTAACTGATGAGCCATCTCTCTTGCCCCCTTTTATCTTTAAATGAATATAATTTTTAAGTGTATTTTCATTACTACTAATTTTTATATTTTTGTGTGTGGGGGTGCTTTTTGAGATAGGTTCTCCCTGTAGCTCCAGCTGTCCTAGAACTCACTATGTAGATCAGGTTGGCCTTGAACTCACAAAGATCCACCTGCCTCTGCTTCCTGAGTGCTGGGATTGAAGGCATACGCCACCATGTCCAGACACTACTAATATTTCTTATGCCTCTAATCTTTATTCTCACTTTAAGAAAATCTTCCCCTAATAATATGAAATATTTTTTGTATTATTATCATCATTATTATAATCCTAAATGTAATTTACAACTTTTTAATCTTAAAATATAGATTTTAATAGGTTTTCAACCATGAGCACATTATTGAGCAATCACTATTCTTCATTTTCTAACATTTTTCTTCTTAGCCATGGAAAAAATTTAAAATCATAAATGGAAACCCTTCTAGAGAACACCAGTCTGAAACAAGTTCTTAGACTGAAGAACATTCCAATATTCATATTGGACTGGTCTTCTAACTACATTATCACTTCAGAAGAGGTTGAACAAAGAGGCCTGTACAGAGGAAACCCATCTCCATTTTAAAACTCAAAACAATTAAGAAATGGTACCAGTTTATCAGAGTAATGAGAAATCGAGTTCTTAATTAGTAAATAAATGCAAATAATGCCATTCTTGGTATTGGTTGGTAACATAAGATCATAATCAAAATAGCTAACATAAATCATTTTCCACCACATTCTACTTGAGCTAAATTATTGTACTTTTCAGAGGAAAACATTGCTTTCAAAAGAAAAAAAAATCTAGATTTCCTGAATGCTTTAGAATCAAGACAAATTTCATGTTTAATGTCTTGAAAAGAATTCAACCTTGAAGAACAGGTTTAGTATCAATCCTTGAAAATGTGTTCTCAAAGAAGACAATTTCCTAGAAAATGAGATCATCATTTCCTTGGTCCCATACAATTTTGTTAAATGGATATTGCATTGATACAACTTTTAGTTACATTTCACTTTGCAGGAAAAACTATTTGGGGCTTATATAGAGCATCAAATAAGAAAAGGAAAAGGAAAAAGAAAAAATGTAGAAGAATAGCTAATTGATATTCTGTATATGACACTTTATTCAGTTGTTTAAATGTTTTGATGGAGAAAATCTTCTGCTTTGTGTTATTTGTTTAATTGTCTTGTTATTGAATTTTTGAAACTGGGTCTCAAAGCAAGGTGGACAAGGGTGGCCTCAAATTTACAGAGAAACATCTGCCTCTGCCTCTGCCTCTAATGTGTGGAGACTAATAGCATATATTCTCTGTGGTATTTTGAAACATGGAATTTATTTTATTTTATTTTATTTTATGGTTTTGCTTGTTAAGACAGAGTTTTTCTACATAAGTACATCTGGACAGAAACCAGTACTAACCTTGTGTCCACTTCCCAAACATTGCTGTTACAGACATGTACAACTAATCTTGCTTAATGTAGAGGCTGAATCCAGCATACTTTATGATTCCCCCAAAAGTAACCAAGGTATAGTGTCTTTTTATTTGACAACACTTATATACTGGGCTGAATTCAACTTTGACTGTGGGGGATGGTAGTTGCTATAATTTTGTGTTCATTAGATAGAGGATGTAATTTAAGCCTAAATCTTTTTTAGTCAAAGGATACTCTTAGTCTTATTACTCAATAGATAACTTGTGGAATACTAAGAATAAATGAGTTTCCATAGACACACATACATGCATGCATACATACATACATACTCATATGTTGCTTTGTTTTGGTGGTATTTGAGAAAGTCAGACAGGGTCTCCCACTAGCCCCAGCTGTCCTGGAACTCCCTATGTAGACCAGGCTGACCTCCATGTCACAGACTACTGCCTACTTCTGCCTCCTGAGTGCCGGAATTAAAGCCTTACACAACCAACCCATGATAGGTTTCATATTTTAACAGTATCTTCACCACTTGAAAGTGCTACAGAAGTAAAATGTATCTGCTTTCTTCATACATTATTTTTTTTCATTTTCCTTTCTTATTGTAAATCATGACCAGTGGTTTGTTCCTTTCTTGTTCTGCACTTCTTCCCTATCCTTCAACACTTTTGATACATTCAGACTCCTTAATTACTGTTATAAAGAGAGAGATAAAAAAAAAATTCCCGTCTAAGAAGCTTGTTTCCTGAACAATATTTTCAGCTTTCCTAAAGATGTTTTCTTTCATCGCTTTTGGATAAATAAAACACATGTCCTCACAGCTCATACAATAGAAAATGTAATCATATACATCTGAGAAGCATGAATAATGCTGATGCCCAGGAGACAAATCATGATACCTTAATCTTCTATACTTTTTCAGAGGGAAATCTTAAAACTTAAAATCATAGGGTCTAAAAGCACTAAAAATGGTTCTATTTTTTAGAATTTGGACTAGCACTTTTCAAGCCTTTTATAATTTTTTGAAGCTACCAATTAAGCTTTTAATGTATTTAAAGCATTTTTCTTCAGTATAAATTTTCTTCCATGATTCAACATATACTTAGGCAACAATAAGTAATAAACATAGGATTTGAGTGAATTTCAAGTGTGGCATTTATTTTATTTTATTTTCTACACTTTTGCCTTTTTTTTTTTGTCTTCCCTGGCCTGTTCTTGGACTTATTCCCTAACTCCCTAACTCTGTTTTTTTTCTGATGCCAAGTAACATTTTCAATTCATTATAAATACACATTAACTGAATCTCCTAAAACCCAAATGAATTGCCAAAAATAAGTAGGAAAAATAAAATCCATTCTCTCCAAAAGTAAACACTGATTATCCAATTCATATTTATTAAATCATGTTTCTGTCCATGTGCATTGTTGGATCATGAGAGAATGCCTGGCTGCCTGGGCAAGATGCTGGAGATGGCTCATCCCATACCCATTGTAGAACATACTGGCTAATGGTGGAGACCAAGGTCACAAACAGGAAATAACAACCTTCTGCTTGATTCCCAGGGAGAGAAGGGTCAAGCCACAGACAAGCTAAGGAAAGAGAGATGAAAGTAATTTCAAATATGAATCCTGAAAGACACCTCTCAGCTTCCGGCTTGGAGAAGGCTAAGGTGCAACTTTCTTCCGTCGTCCCCAATCCAGGTTCACTGGACACCAGCCACCTCCATCATGCTGCTAAAGTTCCACCCCCAGGAGATCAAAGTCGTCTACTTGAGGTGCACCTGAGGCAAGGTCGGCGCCATGTCCTCCTTGGCCCCCAAGATTGGTCCCTTGTGTCTTTCTCCCCCAAAAGTTGGTGATTACTTTGCCAAGGCAACCAGACATCGGAAGCATCTAGGGATTACAATGAAACTGACTATTCAGGACAGACAGGCCCAGACTGAATTTGTACTTTCAGCCTCTACGCTGATCATCAAAGTCCTCAAGGAGCCACCCAGAGACAGACGGAACCAGGAAAACATAAAACACTGTGGAAATATTACTTTTGCTGAGATTAACAGCATTGCCCAACAGATGAGGCACCGATCTGTAGCCAGAGAACTTTCTGGAACTTTTTTTAAAAATTAATTTTATTTATTTCTGTATGTGTATAAATGTACTGTCTGCATGCAAGTCTGTTAAAGAGATCCTGGGGACTGCACAGTCCGTAGGCTGCAATGTGCATGGCCGTCACCCTCAGGACGACATCAACAGTGGTGCTATAGAGGCCCAGCTAGTTAAAGCAAGAGAAACTTATTCATTAAAAGATGATCTGACCAAAAAGAAAAAGAAAAGACAGAGGCTGTCTCGCCAGGGGTCCTTCCACTATGCACATTTCTACAGGCGGCCATAGAAAGAAGCAGAGTGTTTAATGACAGCTTTTGATTCTTCTAATGAAATCCCAAAACTTTAATTTCGTTTTAATTCGTTCTATATGTCTCAGAAAACATATAAGTTTATTAATTTACATTGTCACACACAAAATCCTTTCTCAGGAAAAAACACGTAAAAATTAAAAAAAAAATACCCAAATGCTTTAGTGTTCAATATTCTTGTTCCTTTTCACTTCGTTTTGTAGTCTATCAAGTAGTAAGTACATGCTATGGATGGAAAAAGAACAAAAAAGTTTATAGCGTTATCTTTGACCTCAAATCATTGATATTCTCCTGAGAGATAACTGTAATTTCCCTAATGTGATACATAATGTAACAGAGATTTAGAAGAGTGTATTACAAAATCATCAAAAAGTTGATATCATGCTAAATGAAGTAACACAGACCCAGAAAACAAACGATGAATGGTGAATGGTATCCCTCATCTGTGGATACTAGCACCAATTACCTAATTGTATGACAAACTGAGAAACGTTAATGTGATCTGATAACAACTGTGCTCTTATATTGTGAATCCCTTAAAAAATAAATAATTAAAACAAAATAAAACAAAAAGTTGTTTTTACCTTGATATACAGATAATATTCAGAATGAAATCTTCAGCCACATGGAAAACCCTGAGACTTCATTTTCTTTATTGTTTGATTGATTTAGACCAACTTGGCCTCAAACTCATAATCCTTCTGCCTCAGTATCTCCAATGTTGGGATTGTAGGTGTTGTCACATACCCAGCACAAGGATTATAAACTTAAATTTACAAATTGGTTGGGCACGTAGCCTGAGTGATAGGCATAAGATCTGAGGTTCTACCTCAGCAAACAGCCTCGCCTCCTGGAAACATTTGCTGTTATTTTTTTTTTTTTTTTCTTTAGCTTAACCATTCTGACTGGGGTAAGATGATCTCAAATTAGTTTTAATTTGTATTTTTCCTGCTAGCAAAGGACTTTGCATACTTCTTAAAGTGTTCCTCAGCTGATTGGATTTCTTCTTTTGAGAATTCTCTGTTTAGGTCCCACTAGAATAATAGTGCCAAAATATTATGGGAGTAACCAACTACCCACTGGTGATATTTAAGACATACCTCATAAGACAAAACCCGTACCTGACATTGCCATTGGGCCAAGAACCTGTGGCTAGATAAGTCATGAGCCCTAGGGAAGAACCTGCTACTAATATAACAGATACAGTATTACAATGACTTCTAAGGACATGTTATAGCCATAAATGTGTACATCTCTTAAATCTTACAAGAGAAGCTTTTTATCTTGCAGCAGAGAATGATTCACACAGAGACCCACAAATTTTCAATATACAGAGAATAAGAGACTGTGGAGTGCTCAGCCCTAAACGGAACATATGTATCACACTCATCTTAAAGCTCAGGGTTCTTGACAGAGAGGAGATAGAAAGATTGTAGAGCCAGGGGTGGTGAATGATTAGAAGAAAATAGTGCTTTCCAGACAGTAGACAATAGAAGAGGTGCACATAAAAACTCACAGCAGTTGTGAGAGCAAGCATAAGACCTGCTTAAGCTCTAGCCAGACAAAAATCCCAGCATATGAAATCTATCCCCAACTGAAGACCTATTGGCATATGATAGATGCTAGGAGAGGAGGAGTCAATTTTCCTTAAGGGTGTGGCCCCTAACAGATCAACCACACTCCAGGGCTGGTTCCACACTTAAGAGCATTTGGAAGTGCTAGAAAAATGACAAAGAGTTTAAGAACACTGGCTGCTTTTGCAGAGGATGCAAGTTCCAACCACAGTGCCCACATGGTAGCTAACAGTCATCTGTAACTCCAATTCCAGTGACTCTGATGCCTTCTGGCCTCAACGGCCAGAAAAGCTGAGAGAAAATACCAGCTGTACTTTCTCTGATGCCCTATGGCAGCTCATATGGTAATTAATATAGGACTTATATGGGATGAAATTATTCAATTCAGCATTAGAACTGTGATAACTCAAATTAGCCATTATATAAAATTATTCTACCATCAAATTGAAATTTCTTTAGCACTACTAAGAAGACCTCATTAGTCGAAGGGGTAGGACCAAATGGTTATCATATTATTATGCCAATTTATCTATTTTCAGAGAAAAATATCTATCTTTAACTATTTTCATTAGAGAAAACATGTAATAACATTTCTTAATGAGGCAATTTGGACATGGGCTGGCAGAGAGGACACAGTACTGCCAAGGACTTCCTGCCAAGCCTAATGACCTTGGTTTGAAACCCTGAATCCACAGGATGGAAAGATTGAACCCATCCCTGCAAGTTATCCTCTGATCTCCATATGTGTGCTTTAGTACATGTACATAGTTCCCCTCCCCATACACACAAGCACACATACACACACACAAATAAATAAAAACATGCAAAATTAAAATGATCTGCACATAAGGAATATGAGTTTGTCTATACAAAATTAAATTATAAGCCAGAGAAGAAAAGCAGATTATGTAGATAAGCAGCCAATGTAAAAATATTGAGAAACTCATGGAGCACACAGCCGGTTTTGAATCAGCTCTAAATACACACGCTCACCATCAAAAAGGTTGTGCCTATGAAAACAGCACTTGTTTTACATAGACATATGGAAAACATCACAGATGCAGCTATTAGCAGCTCACTCAAACACTGTGTAAGTTAAATCAAGAGTCATCCTTCAGCTTCGAGGTGTTTCTTTTTTTTTTATTTTTTAAAAAATTTTATTTATTCTTGTATGTGTATGAATGTACTGTCTGCATGTAGGTTTGTGCACCATGTCATGCCATGTTGGGGAGGTCAGAAGAGGGCATCGGATTCCCCTGGAACTGGAGTTAAAGATGGCTCTCAGCTGCCATGTGGGTGCTGGGGATCACACCCGGGTCCTCAGCAAGAGCAGTCGGTGCTCTTAACCCCTAGGCCATCTCTCCAGCACCCAGCTTCAAGGTGTTTCTAAACCATACTGTAAGACTCTCTCTAGAGCACCTGGTGAGGTGAATTGACAGGCTTCACTTCCACTAGCATTGGAAAGCTGATAATCTGCGGATGGCTGTGTAAAGCCACCTTTGAATGAAGCCATTTCATATTTAATTCATTTAACCCCTTTCTCCTCTCAAATAGGATATTTCTGACCATGATTTATTTCTAATGTAGTTTGACTATGAAGAAAAAACTGTGATAATCAATCCAATGACATACACAAACCCACATGAGTGCGCTACTTCTAAAGGCACAGTAGTGTTCTGACATTCTGATCCGGAGCACTCATCAAAGACGCTAGGCTGACTACCCAACCCAACCAGCCCGGAGAGCTCGTCCTCCCACCTCTCCAGTGCTAGGATTGCAAGCACGTGCCACCACCAGCTTTTTTTTTTTTTTTTTTTTTTTTTTTTTTTTT
>VZQC01014632.1:257255-370196 GCA_009823505.1 Rhizomys pruinosus | reverse complement strand
AGAAATTGGTTCATGGATGGCAGTTACCTTATTAACAGAAGTTCTGAAAACCTCCTTGCTAGAGGCCAGAAATGCCAGAAAAGAGTTTGGTTCCTATTGGATACAAAGGAGGGAGTTCTCCCAGATTCCTTCTATGAAGCCAAGCATCACCACTATTACCAAAACCAGGGAAAGATACAACCAAAAAGGAGAACTATAGACCCATCCCTAATGAACACAGATGCCAAAATTCCTAAACAGGATTACTGGCAAATCGCATACAGACCCACATCAAGAAAATCATCCCCATGACCAAGTTGGATTCATACCAAGAGATGCACGGGGATGGTTCAACATATGAAAATCAATAAATACTATCAAGACATATAAATGGACTGAGGGACAATAAAACCACACCATCACTCGCAAGTGACGCAGAAGAAAGCCTTTGACAAAAAATCCAGCATCCCTTCATGTTTTAAAGTCTAGAGGAATTGGGACTGGAAGGATCTCCTCCTCAATTTTTTTTTTTTTTTTTCTTTTGCTTCTTGTGTGTATGAATGTACTGTCTGCATGTAGGTAGGTGCACCCATGTCATGCAATGCTGCAGAGGTTAGAAGAGGGCCTCGGATTCCCCTGGAACTGGAATTAAAGATGGTTCTTAGCTGCCTTGTGGGTGCTGGGAATCAAACCCAGGTCCTCTGCAAGAGCAGTCAGTGCTCTTAACCCCTGAGCCATCTCTCCAGTTCCAAGACAAGTTTCTATCTCCTGTTCTTATCATAACTGATCCTTTTTTCCTTTCTTTCTTCCTTTCCTTTTCTTTCTTCTTTGTTGAATATAATTATGGATAAAAGTTTATGATATTGGTGAGCTACATCCTCAATCCACATGTTTACTTCAAATAAAAGTGAAGCATTCAGAAAAATTGACTATTATTCATCATTTTTACAATTATATAACTTTATTATATTAATCTCTACTTTTATGTATTGTTAGCAATTTGTATAATAAAAAGTTTTAGTTATCAAAGCAGTATTTGTTATAAAAAATAAAGTTTTCTGCATTAATATCACTCATAAAAGTATATTTAATTGCAATAAAAGGTGATATCTGAGTAAAATCCTCAAACATTTTAGGCTTTTCATATCTTTCTTGATATATAATTCATTAGAAGTCAGTCACATTGTATTCATTTTATTTTCTTAATTTATAAGACTCACTATTTGCTGAAAAAAAGAGATACTTTCCTATATAAGAATATAGGAAAGTATACTTGGAAATAGCCAATGTAAACAAAAATATCTTATGTAAAGAAGTATTTTCCATGTTTCTAAGAGTTACCACCTAGCAAGAAAATAAAATACATATCTTTAATTCATTAATAATAATTTTCAATTTTGAATTTATAATTTTGTTTCTTCAATCTGCCTCCAAATCTTTTCAAGTTTTAATTTTTAATTTATTTTTATTGATGTTTTGTGTATTTCATACATCATTTTTCAATTCAGTTCTGGCATATTCCCCTTTCCCTTCCCCACACCCCACCCCACCCTATCCCAGATCATGCACTCTGCCATAATTGTCCTGCATCTTTCTCTCAGTCTTTTTTTTATGTTTAGGAATTCACATTTTCCTCCTCTAATTTTACTCTAAAATATGGATACATACTCTCCACCCATATACAGTAATTATAGTCTGAATAATTGGTGAGTGGATTCTAGAGCGTGTTGAGAGATTCACATTATGACAACATAGTTTCTTTCAGATAAACAGAAATATAACAATAATGCTGTTCAGCTTGCCTTTCATCTGGGAGATTTGGTGTTAGCATCTACAAATGAGGGAAACCATTCTCTGTCCTTCTGGGTCTGTGTTACTTCACTCAGCATAATGGCTTCGAGCTCCATCCATTTACTTGCAAAGTTCATAATGCCATCTTTCTTTACTGCTGAATAGTACTCCATTGTGTAGATGTACCACATTTTTGTCATCCACTCGGATGGGGCATTTGGGTTGGTTCCATTTCTTCACTATTGTGAAGAGAGCTTCAATAAACATGGATGTGCATGTATCTTTGTGGTAGGTTGAGTCTTTGAGGTATATAACCAGGAGTGGTATGACTGCGTCAAGTGGTAGCTCATTTTGAGTCTTTTAAGGGTTCTCCACATTGCTTAACATAGTGGTTGTACAAGTTTACATTCCCACCAGTAGTGGATGAGTGTTCCCCTTTCCCCACAACCCCTCCAGCATCTGTTGTCTTTTGTTTTCTTGATCTTAGCTAGCTGTTACTGGAGTGAGATGATATCTGAGAGTGGTTTTAATTTGCATTTCCATCTTTAATTCCTCACTGGTGAAGACTCTGTTCAGCTCTTTTCTCCATTTTTGAGTAGGTCATTTTTTGAGAATTTCATACTTGAAGAGCATATTTCCACTCTTCTTCTCACATCATTTCTGCTCTTCCCTTTCCACCCTCCAACTCCACTCATGCTCCCTACTTCCCTAATTTCATGACCTCTTCTTAAATTATGCATATGCTTATATCTGTATCTACAAATAAATGTACTGGCTCCATTTAGTGCTGCTCTGATGTACATGTACATTTGACCACTTGGGATTGGATAACCTATCAGAGAGGGGGCTCATTCCTGAAGAAAACTGATTCTCTCTCAGGAGCCATAGATTGTCTGCAGCTCTTCATGTAGGACCTAGAGTTGGGGCCTTGTGAAATTTTCCCCATCCATGTTCTACTTCCAACAACTATACAAAGTTCGTTCTATTACAAAACAATTTTCTGACTTTATAGCCATCTTTTACCATCAGTAGCATTTTTTTAAATTGTGCAGAGTCATTTATACCTGTCATGTTAGAATTCCTCCCTTAAGAATCTTGACAAACATCTACTGAATTACTGAGAAGACTAAGGTATCACTCTGCTCTCTATAGCCCTAAGAATCTCCTGGCAGAGTCCCATCTCACTTTAACTACATGTCTCAAAAACAACTCTGTTTTTACAACTTGTGTAGATGAGATGACAAAAACTTTGTTGAGTATTTCTTATATTTGTGCGATATGTAAAACCATTAACTTTTGGAATTCCCTTATCAGAGAAATATACCACATATTTGTGGGAAGTTATTGACTTATTGGGGGCTTGGGTAAGAGTTTTTAATATTGCTTCTTGAGAATAAAATATGTTTGTTGAAAGATACTCAAACCCCAGTGCAAACTACACACTAAAATATTGCTTACTTTAAGTGCAGGTGTGTGAAATACTTGGAAAACTAAATAAAGATACAGCTGCCATTTATAAAAAAAGCTAAAAAAAATGCATCATAACTTTTAGAAACAGTCAATAATGAGCTGGCTACACTGATGTCATGTGTCTAGTATAAAATACTTCTTGGAATTCATTTCTGCTTCTTTGCTAGGAAGTTTATTTCTACTCTATGCACTTTAGTTGATTCATTATTAAATTCCCTGTTATAATTGAATGGGAAATGGAAAAATAAGTCTAATTCCTTTTTCCTAGAAACAAGTCCTTTTTTTTCCAAAAATAATAGACCATTTCACTAGTGGGTTGGGAAAATGACCCAGTAGCTGTTAATGTGAGCCCGCCCTGGCACAATAGCAACATTGTTCCCCATGATTTCGGTTCTTTCTTCCTTCCTCTTATTCTGAAATTTCTGATTTAATGCTAGAGCTCTTGTCACACATTTTAGTCCCAAGGGAAATTACTATGACCTGTTTTCTTTCTCCTGCTTTCTTTAACTTTCTTTGGGAAGTTTATTTTTGTGTGCCCCCCACCCCCTTTCTCTGGATCATTGGCTTTTTCTTCAAAGCTTCACTCCTTTAAATCTTCATGTTGGCAGGAACATGCCAGCTATCTACTGAGGATGCATCTAATCTTGGCCCCTGTCTGTCATTTGGCCTTTTAAAAATGGTCCCTGTTAAAAGTGTTGTGTAATAAAAATAAATAGGTTTGCCTCCCTGACTGTTATGACTCACCCTCATTAAAGCCACTGTGGCCTTAAAGAACACGGATTTTACTTTTCTTTTCATGGTAGAAAAGTTAACACATGCACTTTCCAATGGAGTTAGAGCTGGACGATTTCTGTATTTTAGTAAACCCACATTTATGGACCATATACTGAATGTGTGGATCAAGAAGTGTGACCAATCTGCTTGGAGGGGAAAACATACACCACCTATTCATTCCTATCATATTGGAGTTGATTATCAACAATCTAAACTCCATAAATCTTTACTGAGCTGGCGTCTCAGGACTTCATTCAGCTGGCCTTTCTGCCCCTGGACAGAGCATACGTCATCATTGTTTATGCTTTCCTAAGGTCAAGTTCTCCTACCACATTCATGTCACCCTCACAGCTACTGCTGCTTCTTTGACAAAAAGCTAGACTACTTGCTGGGTACATTTTTAGACTTTTTTAAATATCCATATTCTGCAAACATTGTATGGGTTATATTTTAGTTCTTAAAATAATGAACTATTAAGCACTAGCTTGGTTTATTAAGTGGCTATCTTTAACTAGTCTGTGCGGGATCTTATTCAAGTAATTTTGTGTAATTAATGATATGTATATAAAGAGAAAGAGTTGGTAGGACATTTTGTTTGGACCCATTTGTTCCTATATTGATACAGTTTATTCTAATATCTTTTTAAATGCATTATTTATATATTGTACACAGAGAAACAAAACCTGCCTTATCTTAGTCAAAGTTAATACCACTTTAGACAAGGTGTAGAACTTTCATTTTAATAGCCATTGATTTGGGCAACAGACTATAAGCAAATATAGTAGATTTTTATTTTCCTGTTACTCAAGTAATATCCCTATGTTAAAACCATGAGACCAAGGTGTTGGAGAAATAGTTCAGAGATATTAAGAGTATATACTCCTTCAGTTCCTAGCACCCAAGTCAAGAGGTTCACAAAGGCCTGTAACTCCAGGTGTAAGGGGATCCATTGCCTCTGACCTCTAGGGACACCAGCACTCACGTGTGTAATACACACACACACACACACACACACACACACACAGTCACACACACACACAAATAAAAATAATCTAAAAAATGAGTCCTTTAGTTAATGTTATAGGGACAAATCGTGTGTCTAAGCAATCTACAATCTCAGGCTGCCATTGCCAGTTATTTAGTGTTAAAGCCATTTGATATAGACAGTCCTTTCTAAAAGGAGAGCAAAGAACAACTGACAGTCTGCATCAGTGGGCAAGTACTCAGACTGAGAGGACAAAATTAGAAGGCTTTAAATATGTGCACTAGAGAACAGATAAATAAATAAATAAATGAAAATCTAAATTACAGCTTTACACTTTAAAGGTCAGTGTTCTCTAACAGAGAGTTCCCTTTGTGGGCCATGGTTCTGTGTATAGTTGCCTACAACTACTGTACTTTTAAAATAAAAAGTTAAAATAAAATGTGAGCTATTGAGACCCTGTCTCGAAAAGACCAAAAAAAAAAAAAAAATAAGTGAGCTATCACCACACATTTTGCATAATGCTGAGCATTTCACAAAAAAACAGTACTGATTAAGGATCTAGACAAGTACCTCAAATCTGTTTCCAGGGGCTGGAGAGATAGCCTAGCGGTTAAGAGCACGGACTGCTCTTGCAGAGGACCCGGGTTCGATCCCCAGCACCCACATGGCGGCTGAGAACTGTCTGTAACTCCAATTCCAG
Source organism: Rhizomys pruinosus (assembly GCA_009823505.1). NCBI lineage: Eukaryota > Metazoa > Chordata > Mammalia > Rodentia > Spalacidae > Rhizomys > Rhizomys pruinosus. The sequence goes on along the minus strand of VZQC01014632.1, from coordinate 364,497 downwards.
GAGAACTCCAGTTCCTGGGGAATCTGATGCCCTCTTTTGACCTCCGCGGCATTGCATGACAGGGGTGCTCCAATTCCAGAACTCCAGTTCCAGGAGAATCTGACGCCCTCTTCTGACCTCTGCGGCATTGCATGACACGGGTGCACAAACCTGCATGCAGACTGTACATTCATACACATAGAAAAAAAAATCTGTTTCCCAGGGTTCTTGGAAAAATTGGAAAGGGATAAGGCAGACATTTTCAAGATCAAGTTTCCTAAATATACCTTTCACATTTATATTTTCATTTAATAATATGTTTAAAAGCTTTATAGTTATAAAACTTTCTCTTTGTGATAAACATTTTAAATAATGTTACCATAGATTCATAGGTCTGAAAAATGTTTATTCCTTTTCCTTTTTAAAATAAAGTTTACACAGGACTCTAGTTTGGTATGTTTCAATTAAAAAATTGCCCTTCACTCTGTGTAGAGAACAGATATAGAAAGGAAAAAAAATCCGTAGGACAAAACTACAAATGAAACTTAGACCAGACACACCATTACACTGAAAGAAAAATTTCTTTGAGTATTGTAATGCATGGAGTACTGGGAAAAGAGTGACCTCTGTTCAAGTGAAACAAATGGCAGGGGAGACTTTTAATTTTGGGTTGAGCTAGAAGAAACAATTATAATTACATATATACATGTGTGTTATATATGTAGAGGTACCTATATATCTATAAAACAATCTATTTATCTATTTCTATGAATATGTAAGAGGAAAGGAGTGTGGTGAATGAGACAGCAACATTTTGTGTTTGCTAATGAGCAGTTACTAAATTTGGGTGGTTTCCTGGAAGAGATAGGGCAGTGCTCTTCCAGATTATTGTATTCGGAAAGGATAGTGTTTCTAGTTCATTGAGAAACATATCCCTAGTTGGTAAAACTAGGAAGACGCTTGACAAAGATCTCCCATCATAAAGATTCAGAGAAAGCATCACTAATGCAAGAGTTCTAAAGTACATGCTCTAAGGGAGTATGTTAAAGATGAAAACTCCTTAAATTTAGTTTTCCTGAAACTGGAGAGATGCAGACATGAGCACTGGCTGCTCTTGCAGAGGACCTTGATTCCTCCCAGAGCCCACATTGTAGCTAACAAGCATCCTTAACTCTAGTACCAGGGGATCCACACCATCTTCTGACCTCCACGTGCATTGTTTGACATGAGTCCACTTACATACATGCAGGCAATACGTTCATACACATAAAAATAATAAAAATGTAAGTATGATTCAAAATTGTTTTCCTGAGTAGAAGTTAAGACTGCTTGGATCACTACCTACCTAGAAGAGAATACAGCAACATCTTAGAGGAGAGACAAAATAATGAAGGAAATATTATTTGATGAATGAGTGAACTAATAAATGAATTAAAGTCACTGTAGAACAAGGTGTCATTTTTTTTTTAATTTTCAAGACAGGGTACCTCTATGTAACATTGGCTGACCTGGAACTCCTATGTAGACCAGGCTGTCCTCTAACTCACAGAGATCTGCCTGTCTCTCCACCTCCTGATTGCTGGGACTAAAGGCAGGAACAATCTCACTTACTTGATGGCATAATTTTTGAGCAACTACACTGTGAAGTTCCCAGCATTTTTCATTCGTTCTTTACTTCAATGAACCCTGAAGGATATTTATGCTTTCTGTGAAACAAAGGAAGGAAGGGAAGGTGGGAGGGAGGGAGGGAGAGAGGGAGGGAGGGAGGGGAAGAAAATATGCATAGAAGTTTTTATATTCTAAATTTAGTTCCCTGAATTTCTATAAACATTGTGCTAAGAGTATCTCCAAGTGTGTATAATGACTTAATGTGGAAGTAATCTGGTAAATGCAAAGTAAGGTTTTATTCTAAGTAAATATGATAGCCCTTTGCATATACAATGTAACCCCTGTGATGGAGAGACAGGAGGATAGGAAAGCATTTCTCAGTTTCCACGAACAGTTGTGATACTAAAAAGTGGGGTCCTTGACCTCAAAAGAGGCTTCTTTGCTTCAGATAAGCTTTAATTCAGGAGTTGCAGTGCAGGCTGGGTCACTGGAGTTGACACAAAACTTCTACTGAATCAGAACTTTCTGGATTCTTGTCTAGAAAATTTGAAGAATGAAATTCATGGACAATGGGAGATGAGTTTTTAAAAGAGTTTTATTATAGATTCATGAGTGTGAACTTTAAGCAAGAAGTCAAAAAAACTGTATAGCCAGAGATGGACCCTGCCTAAGAGTTACTAAAGCTTTAATGGATGGAGGCATAGGGTTGAGGGGTGGAGAATGAACTGGTTGGTCAAGCTGGCCATTCAGGAGGAGTCCAGGTACCTATTACTTTCATATAGTTTCCTGTCAAGAGTGCCTGATTGAAAGACCCCCAGAAACTGGAGTGACTCTCACTCAAATCTCGGGATAGAAGGACTCCCAAAAAATCAGCCAAAGACCGTTCTCGCTGCAATTACACGAGGTTTATTCGGGGAAAAAAAACAGTGCACTGGGGTCGAACTCATAACCCACGCAGCAGGGGCAGAGGAGATCGACCCCCAGGCACTGGAATAGGGAACTTTTAAAAGCAGGGACCCCAAGGTATGGGGAAATGGAGGAAGGGTTGTGTAATAGTAAAAAATCATCTCGGCACGCAGGCCAGCGACACACAGGCGGGCGTGACTCAGTTAAACACCACCAGGTATGAGGAAGCGGGGAGGGAAACCTTATCTTGACCCACAGGCGGGCGTGACTCAGTTCTCAGTTAAGCACCACCAGGTATGAGGAAGCAGGGAGGGAAACCTTATTTCCTAAATGCAGATTTTAAGGGTGCATAAAACCTTGGGGCAGGGGTCCTTCATGATTAGAGAGAGAAAGAGAGAGAGAGAGAGAGAGAGAGAGAGAGAGAGAGAGAGAGAGAAACAAGAACTCCATTTTTTTGCATCCATAGCCTCTTGGCATGGGCAAGACTTAAAGACAGCCTGGTTTGAACTTCTGGTTTTCAGACATAGGTAGAATTATCAACAGAACCAAGATAGTTTTTCAGTTTGGGCCAAGGAAAAGCTATTCCTTTTCATGATTCCTAACTTAAAAAATGCTTAACCAGTTAAATCTATTTTCATATGAATTCTAAACAATACTTTGCACAGTGAAAAATACTCAAATTCATTATCTCTTCCTAAATACCTGTGCCTGTGTCCTAAGTATTGTGATGGATAAGATATGGGGTCTGTGTTTTGTTGGTGGAGGCATTTGAGTGTTTTGTCTGCAAATATGTAAGTGTACCACTCACATGCAATGCCCACAGATGTCAGAAGAGGGTGTAGGATCCCCTGGACCTGGAGTTACAAATAGTTGTTAGCTGCCCTGTGGGGGCTAGGAATTAAATCCCAGTCTCCTGGGAGAAAAACAAGTGTTCTTAACCACTAAACCATCTCTCTAGCCCCGTGCACTTGTGTTTTTACCTTTACACTTGGTATAGATTTGGCCTGTTGATCACCGTACCATGTTGTTTTGAGGTTGGCTGCTATTCTTTTTCCCAAGACCCCCAGATTAACTAGGAAATAGTTCTGTAAGTAGCAGGTTCAGGAATTAACTGGCTTGTTTATTTTGTCAGTCAAGAACAAAGTTTAATTACATTTAAACAAAAAAAATTCTCAATCATGAGAGATTTATTGTTTTATTTCAATAAAGGAAGGTGTTGAACTTATCTGAAGGGTTAAAACATTAAGAATTTCTAAAGCTGGATGAAGTGTCTTAAGTCTGTAATTCCAGATTTCTGTAAAGTTGAAGCAAGAGAATTGCTGAGAGATCAAGGCCAACCTGGGCTATGGAAGGAGCTTAAGGGCAGGGAGGGATATAGCAGAGGAGGCTCGTCTCAAAACATTAACATTAGTAAGATACTCAGTTCAAGTTAATGAGATCCATTACAAAAAGCTAAAGTGCAACTTCCTCTAAAGGACAAAAGAAAAATTGTTTCTGCTTCCATCTCAACATAAGCAATTTGGTTATAGTAGCAAAAGCTCCTTAAGAGTAAACTGGTAAAAGCGAGGAAGAATCTCTGGCTAGGGGTGGACTCTTAACTTTCCAGTTGTGTCAGATTAATCATCTGGTCCCAGAACCACCATAGTCACCTTAAGTCATGCAGAACAGATAGGTGAAATCCCTAAAGTGAGGTGATGGTGAACACTTCCTGCCTGTATCCCAACCCCATAGTGCTGTGTTTATGTGTTTCTGTAAGCCGGCCCATTTTTTTGAATCATCAGGAAAGTGTAATCTTTGCTTTGTTCCATTTATATCTCTTTGCTACCATGCTTTCTGTAGCACTTCAGGCTGTCCCAACATTTGGGGCTTCCTTACTCTCTCTAAAGCTGCCCTGTCTGCCACCTGTCCGACTTTCGGGCCTTCTCTGAACTTGCATGGCATTATGGCATTTTTCCTTCTCTCCTTTCTCTTCCTCAGAACAGCTAACGAGAGTTACACCTTGCCTGCCCTGAGGATTCTTCTTTTAAACTCTAATAAAATTGTGCTATAATTTCCATTTGAGTCCATTCTTAAAACTGTTGAGAATGAGACTAAGAACCATGAAAGAGGCCACCATTTGTCCTTGTATCATGGTTAGTGTTCTCCCTCTGAGACATAATTTTTAGTTTATGCTAGTATTTTGAGGTTGCTACATTTGTCTGCTATTTATCCATCTACATAAATATATACTCTGTACAATTACCATATCACCTTGGAATTGTCACATTTCATTTAGATAAACATTATTTCTGCTTGTAATACTGAATACCTCTCGAATTTTTACTCTATTAGATCCTGTACTTTGTCATTAAAAATCGCAATCCACAAAGCAGTCACTTTTATCTCTCCACACTTTACAAATTATGAAACTGAACCTCAAGAAGGGTAAGCAATCTGACTGAGATCACTTGGATCATAGTGTTAGACCAGGGTTCAAGTCATCAGCCTAGCTCTAGGACCCAAGCTCTTATATTTTCATCTATACCACCTCCTCCAAACTGCTCAGAAAAGGATACTTATACCACCAGTGCATACATAGCTGAGCCAGCAGCCAACTCAAATAAGATACTTCCAGGTATTTATGGTGTGTTATATATATATTAATATATATAATATATATATATAATATATAACCTCACTTGACCATTTCAGTCATAAATTTTCAGTTTACTTATGTGATTATTTTAATAAAGACCCAATATTGAACTTAAAAACTGGAGGACATATTGTTAACAGCATAATGTGTCTATTAGCATATGTCCCAAATTTTAATCAAATTATGAATACTTTCAACAGATGGCTACATGATTTCCAGTTAAAATAGTATATACAGCACAAGCTTTTCAAGTAAAGAAGTGTGTTAAACATGTTGCCATCTGTAAAACCAGGAAATCTTGTAAAATTTTAATCCTAAAACTATTTTAGTGGAGAAGAAACATGAAATAAACATTTCCAGTTTTCTAATTTTTGTCACCTTCAACATACAAATAGAGACGTGATTCCTGCTTCACTTTCCTGTTTAAAACTGTGTGCCTATGGAAATAGAAGTCCTGTTCTTTCAGTTAATGTTCATTGAGCACTCACAATGGAAACTCACTGTACGAAGTGCTCTATAATAGCGCAGAGTGTTGGCATGATGCTTCAAAAGGCTTTCAACATCCACATGCATCATCTTGTCTTGAGTTATGAGATAAGCAATGCTGATGTGAAACGGAGTCCCAGAATGGCTAATTATACTCCCCAATGTCACAGAAGTGATTGCCAAACCAGAGCTACAAAGTAGTAAAAGTAATAATAAAAAGGAGAGAGGTAACAGGCCAGCATGATGCTCATAGAAATAGCCCATCAAAAGGTTCTGCTTCATAAAAGTCTTCATTTTAAAGCAATGTTAAATGGCTTGTTCATACATGGAAGTCACAGCAAACTGGCTCTATCATTAAGATTTAAGTTTCTTTTGATTAATACAGGCCAACTTTGTATAATGATACTGTTTTAAAATATGGTTGGTATATTCTTAATATCATGCATTTCCCTCTTCTTGCTTAAATTTAATTGAAAAAACAAGCTTCACGAAAGGCACCCTAGGAATAAATAGGGTATGTAATGGCAGCCGTTATACATGATTTCTTCACTCATGTGGAACCCTATAGCCCACTAATGAGTTCACCACTTGTGAGGTACTAAGGCCTTTTGTTTCAACTAGGTTAATCATATTTTATGACCAACCATTATGTCTCTTCTATTCATGTGTACTGCTCCTTCATCACTAGGTAAAGTATTCGTAGTTTATGGTCCAATTTATTATTTGACTGCACCTGAAAATCTAGCTTATTTGAATATCTTGTTTGATATTCAAAATGCATTAAAACCTCTGCTACTTTTACAAACAGATAATAAATGGTATTACCAAGGATACTTTAGGAAAAATAAGAAAATGGAGACTATGGGATTCTTTAGCTTTCTCATCCGTAATGGCAACAATGTAAGTAGCAAACATTCCTTTCCCCAGTACTGATGGTAATGATGGCGGCTACATATAGTATAACTTCTGTATGCTTTATTCCCCTTGTGCACATAACTGGATCTTCAAACTGACTGTCTACAATAGTTATTTGCATTCACAGCTGAGGAAACAGGTTCTTAAAGAGCAAACCATTTTTCCTATGTGACAGAATGACCTTGCCATTGATTCATCTTGAGCAGACTTTCCATATGTCACAGGTCTTCTGCTCTCACTCCATCCACTGAGTCAGGCCATATGGCAGAGGTTCTTTCTTAATTCCTACACTTTCCTTCCTCCAGCTCATTTCTTCAGTTATTCATTCAAAATGCTTGTATTAAATTCCTGCTACAAACTAGGCGTGGCTTAGGAATTGAAGATTCAAAGCAAAGAAAACTAAGTCCCTACTCTGAAGTATTTATAGTCCCAAAGCAAAGCCAGGGAACAGGATATAAATATACAAGTTCCTTTCAGAAAGTGCTAAGTGCCTGTAAGACTGTAAGTGAAATGATGGAATATGGAAGGGAGGGGCTGGTGGGAATGGGGAGTGCCTATTTTAAACTGGAAGACCTTTGGGGGAGATGACATCTGACCTGGACTGTGAATGATATGAGGAAGGCACAGGGAATCTGGGGCTGGGTGTTCCTGACAGAGAGAACATCAAGTGCAAAGATCCAAGGCAGAAGCAAGCCCAGCCTGTGAAGGCTTAAGTAGAATGGCATGGCAGCTGACACTGGTGAGCCAAGATCAAAAAGGAAGTAGAAAACCAGAGCCTTTTAAGCCTGGGTAAAGACTTTTATGTTTTATTTTCGCCTTACTAGGTTAATTTTAAGAGATACATAAGATCCAAAATTGTTATTATTAAAGAGATTATCACCAAGTATTGTTGTGATACATGGTTACATTGTAAAGCCAGGTTGCACATAATTATCTAATCAAATCTTGATGTGAACCATTCAAAACTTGTAATATTTTGAGATCAGCAGTATACAGTTAAACTGTACAAGTCCATGCCAGAAGTTCTTACTCCTAGTTACAAGCACTTTAGTGTCCACTGATCAATCTCTCTCATACCCCTTCCTCCTACTTACCCCAACCTCTGGAAATCACCACTGTACTCTCAATTTTTATGAGATCAACTTTTTTTACGTCCCACATGTGAGTGAGATCATGGAGTATTTGTTTTCTTGTGCTGACTTACTTCACTTAACATAGTGATGTCCAGTTCCATCCTTGTTCCCTGGATAATGTTCCATGGTATATACGTATCACATTTTATTTAATCATTAATCACTTGAAATACATGTGCTTCCATTTATTGGCTATCTTGACTTTTTTTTTGACCAATAAGTACACATAGGCAATAAACATAAGAAGTGTCCATATAAACCCAATTCATTAACATCTGAGTTCAGTTTTTGTACAATCCATGGTCCGCAAGTCCAGTTGAAGAGGTTTGCTTACACAAACACGCTGATCAAATAAAAAGAAAAGAAAAGAAAAATAACCCAGTCCATTTTTGCTGTGATGTCACAACTCATCCTCTCCTAGGTTCTTACAATCTGACTCGCCAACTGTTGTAAAGGGTGCATGCTGACCAGGAATGGGAAAGGTGCTTACATTGGGAGACAGAGAGAGAGAGAGAGAGAGAGAGAGAGAGAGAGAGAGAGCTCAGGGCATAGAGATGGAAATGCTGATGGAGTGCTGGAGCCTGCTCTTGGGGGTGTAGATGGGCAGATAAGATAAAGGCAACCCCAGCAATGCCCTCAGCAATGGCACCCCGCAGGCCTAAGTGGGAGAGAAAGTGTTCAATGAACCAAGGATAGGCATGGTGCTCAAGGAGATCCTTAATAGCTATCAGAGTGACATCCAAAGTGGAATTGGAGGCGTTTATGGTGGAGAAAGGGAGGGACTTGAGAGCCTGTACTGCTTATTGACTGTCAGAGAAAATATCCAAAGGGGTGTCTTGTGCCAAGAAGAGGGCTTGGGTGATTACAAGGAGCACACCAAGTTGAACAGATCCAGGATTAGGGTGGAGAAGGCAAATAGGGTCATTGTGGCAGTGAAGAATAAACCTGAAGTTGTTTTTGTTAGTGTCTGTAAAGGCCATGGGGGATGGGCTGGGATTTAGGGAAGGAGTGTGATTGGAAATCAATCGTAAGTAATGGAAGGACCTGCAATCTCTTATCACATGGAAAATGGTTGTCAAGAATACCAGAGTAACCCCACATAAGGATTTGAAGTAGGAAATTGTCTCTCCATAGGAAATTAATTTTGGAGATGGGGAGTGGCAGAATAATCTTATCAGGTTCAGATCGACCTTTGAATGCAAGCAGGAGGAGGGTCTCAATAAAGGGAGTAATCTTGTGGCAGTCACTTCACAAGGGGTGAAACCTGAAAAGAGGATAATTTTGCCAAATGGCCCCAAAGACCCCCACACACACAGTTCCCAAGACAAGAACAGCTACGGATTTATTGGGTTGAAAACGGTCTGTAGATAGGGCAAACAGACCTAGCTTGGGGAGTGATATCAATTACTTCAGATGGGGATCACCTTCCTTGCCATCCTGGTCTGCAGAACGAGTTCCAGGACAGCTGGGGCTACAGGGAGACCCTGTCTCAAAAAGACCAAAAATAATATAAAATAAAATAAAATAAAATGGAGAATCTGGCAGGGGGTATTGGGAGAAAAGGCTTGAGTCAATTGATATTGCCACAGAGTTTTTGGAGATCATTGAGGGAGTACTTGTCCTTGAGGTGGATGTGAGGGTTAAGGGGCTTGAAAGATTTAGAGATGTGGAAGCCTAGAAACTGATAGGGCTGTGTAAGTTGTACCTTGTTGGGTGAAATATGAAGATTGAGGGACTGTAAAGAAGAAATTAAATCACAAAGGAGAACTTTAAGTTCAGAGGGCCAGGAGGATTTCGTCCAAGTAATGTATGTATTTACAGGATGAGGGTAAAACATGGAAGGCAAAGACCACAAAATTTTGACATATGGTGGGGCTGTTTTTCAAGCCTTGAGGTAGAACCTTCCATTGATATCTTTTGGCAGGTTATGTACATTAGATTCCCAGAAGGAAAAGGCAAAATAAGGGAGATACTGTTCAGCCAGTGGAATACTAAAGAAGCAGTCCTTGAGGTCACTGACTGTAATGTGCCAATCAGGGGGAATGCAACTTGGGTGGGAAGGTCCCTTGAGTGGAACCCATCTTTTGCATGTGTAGATTAATTTGTCTGAGGTCTTGCAAGAGTCTATATTTACCAGATTTCTTTTTAATGACAAAGATAGAGGTATTATAGGGACTAAGGGAGGGTTCAGTATGTCCTAGTGCAAGCTGTTCATCCACCAGGGATTTAAGAATGGACAATTTAGGTTTGAGGATAGGCCTCTGCTCAACCCAGATGGGGTCCGTGGTATACCACTCGAGGGGAGGAGTTGGGAGAACAGTGTCCCTTAGAATTGGAGGTGGTGGTCTGGAACAGAGAAGGAATTATTCTCCCCCCTAAATCTACAATTGTCTTCACCAATAACATCCTTGAAGAGGGAGCCATTGTCGGTTGTAAGGGTGGAGCCCATACTGAACAGAATGTCCCTCTCCCAAATAGTGTGGGAGACATCAGCAACGAGGGGCCTAATGGTTCCAGAATTACCATCACAGTCCTCCCAAACCACATCACACACAGTTTCTCAGGTGGACTGTTGGCCGCCAACACCATTAATGGGCAGGTGGATGTGAACCTGTAGGTGGAGAAGAAGGTCCTGTCATTGGAATTGATTAGAGTGACATTGGCCCCAGTGTCGACAATACCCTTAATGGGTGAGGCATTGAGCTTGATGGTCATTTGTGGCAAGTGGCCATAAATGGGCAGGGTCCGAAGGATATGGGGGGTTTTCCCTCTTACCAACAGGGCTGAAAGCTGCCCGCTTGAAGTTTAAAGACTGTTTATTGGATACAATGGGAACCAACTTGAAATCTTTGGCTCAATGGAAGTCTTTTCTGCATTTGGGACAGGGAGTCTTGGGTTTGGTGAAGGGATTGGGGCAAAATTGCATAAAGTGACCCTTCCTGCCACATCCCCAACAGACTGGGAGCTTGGAAGGTTCGAGTTTGTTATGGGAAAAAGCCTGTAAAGAGATGATGAGTGCCTCAAAAGGAGCTGAGGCAGGGTTAAGGTCACAGGTGGCAATGACCCGTTTATGAAGGTCTTCATTACGTACTGATGCAACAGCATTGCTGGTGTGAGAGTTCTTGCCTTCCCAGGGGAGCTCTTTGATCAGGGCATCTCTAGCAGGGCCAGGGTGTGATTGACAGCTGTGGTGTCCCTAATGAGATAATCAGAAAAATGTTTGCCTGCATGTTGAACCAAATTTCGGAAGTAAGAGTCGGGCTTTTGTGGAATGCAGGCCTTAAGGCTCTGTAGGGTCATGTCTTTAATTTGGTCAAAGTATTGAGGGATACCAGTAAGGGATTGGCTCATGGTGTCAGTAAAGTTACCACAACTGGTAAGCATGGCCAAGGTTATGGGGATGTTATAATGTATGTTAGTGTGGGCGTGACCTTCTGCCATGTCATCATACACTGCTTTCCATTGAAGGAATATTGCAGGGTCAAGGACCGCCTTAAGCAAGGTATACTGATCATAATGTGTTTGAAGGTTAATGGCCCATTGGGTGAGAACCTGTTCGAACTAAGGGGAATCTCTTGGGGCCAGCTTTTTGTGCTGCTTTAAGAATAAGGGATAGCTTAGAAAGGGGGTGGGGGTCCAGGGCTGAGTGGCAGCATTGGCACCCACATTAACAGGGAACACATGCAAGTGTGAGGGTGGATGAAGGAACAGGTTCTGAGAGGAATGGGCTAAGGGGGGAGCTCATGGAAAAGGGGGAGATATGGGCCTCAGAGGCTGATGGTATATTGGCCTATCAGGGGCAGCTGAAAGTAGTTTTTGTGACCAAGAGGGGAATTCTCCTCCTTTGATTGGAAATCAGGTATACAGGGAAGGGCCAGTTTTTCTTTGGTGTTTTTGTAGTTAGGTTTGCATACATTGTCCTCTGCCAAGGAGCCTTTAAAAATGCTTACAATTATGGCGAGGAGGTTGCCCATGACAGCAGGGGAGAGGGTGGATAGGCAAGTGCTTGGATGGAACTAGGACAAAGAGTGTGTGTCAACAAAAAAAACAAAAAACAAACAAACAAAAAAGCCAGACGTGGTGGCTCACGCCTTTAATCCTAGCACTTGGGAGGCAGAGGCAGGCAGATCTTTGTGAGTTCAAGGCCAGCCTGGTCTACAGAGTGAGTTCCAGGACAGCTGGGACTACAGAGAGACCCTGTCTTGAAAAGACAAAACAAAAAATAAAATAAAATAATAAAATGAAATATATCGCTATTTCAAAGGGTTCCAAAACTGAATATACATCACATCAGCACAAAATGTATTTCAAACTGTTTAAATCTCATAGGACTGAGCAAGCCATGTACATTAATGAAAGGCCTAATTGTCCACGAGACACCATGCAGACAATTATGGCCAAGGACGGTAACAGGCCTTCCAGATGTCCAACAACACACTCTTTTTTTTTTTTTTTTTAGTCTTTTTTGGAGACAGCGGTCTCCCTGTATGTAGCCCAGCTGTCCTGGAACTCACTCGTGTAGACCAGGCTGGCCTTGAAACGTTCACAAAGATCTGCTGCCTTCTGCCTGCCCAAGTGCTAGGATTAAAGGCTGTCGAGCCACCAACGTCTGGCTTTTTTTGTTTGGTTTGTTTTTTGTTTTGTTTTTTGGTTGACACACACTCTTTGTCCTAGTTCAACCCAAGCACTTGCCTGCCCACCATCTCCCCTGCTGTCATGGGCAAACTCCTCACCATAATTTTAAGGCATCTTTAAGGCTCCCTGGCACGAAGGACAATGTATGGCAAAACCTAACTGACAAAACACCAAAAGAAAAACTGGGCCCTTCCCTGTATATCTGACTTTTCAATCAAAGGAGGAAGAATTTCCCCTCTTGGTTCACAAAACTACTTTCAGGCTTGCCCCTTGAGTTTGGCCAAGCTTGCCATCAGCCATCTGAGGCCCATATCTCGCCCCGCTTTTCATGGGAGCTCCCCCTTACCCTTTTCCTCTCAGAACCTATTCCTTTGCCCACCCTCAGACTTGCCTGCGTTCCCTGTTAAGGTGGGTGCCAATGCTGCACTCAGCCCTGGACCCCCCCACCCGCTTTAAGCTATCCCTTATTTCTAAAGCACACAAAACTTGGCCCAGATTCCCCTTATTCTGAACAGTTCTCACCCAATGGCCATACTTCAAACACATTAATCAGACACCTGCTTATAGTCCTGACCCTGCAACGTTCCTCAATGGAAAGCAGTGTATATACATGGCAGAAAGCCGCCCACACTAACATACATTAAACACCCCATAACCTTGGCCAGCTACCTTGTGTAACGTTACTGACACCTTGACCAATCCCTACTGGTATCCCTCATAACTTGACCAAATTGAAACATGGCCCTACAGAGCACTAGGGCCTGCATTCACCAAAGCCACGACTCTACTTCCAGAATTTGTTCAACATGCAGGCAAACATTTTTTGCGGACTATCTCAGTTAGGTCACCACCACTGTCAATCACACCTCCCTCATAGAGATAGCCCGATCAGAGAACGCGCCCTGGGGAAGGCAAAACCTCACACCAGCAAGTGCTGTGGCATCAGTTACGTAAATGAAACCTCATAAATGGAGTCAATGCCACCTCGTGACCTTAACCCTGCCTCAGCTCCTTCTGAGGCACTCACTCATCTCTTTACACAGCTTTTCCCAGTAACAAATCATGAACCTTCCAAGCTCACCCTCTATTGGGGATGTGGCAGGAAGGGTCACTTTAGTGCAATCTTGCCCAATCCCTTCACCACCCAATTGCCAGCGAAAAGCTCTGCCAAAGATTCATGTTCCCTGTTCTAACGCTTTACTCAGGCACTCAGCCTTGTGGGAAAACCCACTTGGACCCCCATTATACACGACAATGCCACAAGTAATGCCCACCAGATATTGTCACACTTGGGCGTCCCTACAATTTCCATGAGACCCTTTCCAAATAACAGTCGTTCAACATCAACAGCTTACCCATTGTGTAGCGGCAAACCAGTCCACCGAACTTGTTAGCATTTTCATTCAGAGACCTAAGCAAGCTCCCCTGATGTAATTACGAATACCGATATTCAGAAGCCCTCCCCTCGTCATGCCATATATGTCTCGCCACACCTAAAACGGATTGGTGAGAGATGATCAGACCATTGCCCTCGCTGAAATTCCACTATGGACATCGTCATGATGGCTTCCACCTTACTAACCACAAGTGGCTCCCTCTCAAGATTATTGCAAGACAATGTAGATTTAGGGGAGAATAATCTCCTCGTCGCAGACCACCACCTCCAATTCTAAGGACACTGTTCCCCAACCCTCCCTCGAGTGTGTAACCACGGACCCCATCTGGTTGAGCAGATGCCTATCCTCAAGCCTAAATGTTCCATTCTCTAAATTCCCTGGTATAACAGCTTGCATAACAATGAACCCTCCTTCCCTTATCCCATATCTTCTTCATTCTAAAAAAAATCTGATAAAAAAGACCTGTTGCAAGACCTCAGAACAAATAACTACAACATGGCAAAACATGGGTCCCACTGCAAGGGACCTTCCCACCCAATTGCATCCCCCTGAATGGCACATAGCGGTCAGTGACCAAGACTGCTTCTTTAGTATTCCACTGGCGAACCAATCTCCCTTATTTTGCCTTTCCTTCTGGAATCTAAGTACATAAACCGGCAAAAAATATACAATGAAGTTCTACCTCAAGCTTGAAAAACAGCCCCACCATAGTCAAAAATTTTCTGTGCCTCCATGTTTACCCTCATCCCTGTAAAACATACAATACGATTGGACGAAACCTTCCGGCCCTCAATCTTAAGATTCTCCTTTTGCATATTGAATTTCTTCTTTTACTGAGTCTCCCTCAATCTTTCATATTTCACCCAACAAGGTACAACTTATCACAGCCCTATAGTTTCTAGGCTTCACATCTCTAAATCTATCAAACCCCTTAACCTCACAACCACCTCAGGACAAGTACTCCCTCAATGATCTCCAAAAACTCGTGGCAATATCAATGCTCAAGCCGTTTTTCTCCCAAACCCCTGCCAGATCTCCTATTATCTTTATCTTATTTTATTTTACTTTTTATGTATATTCTTATTTGATTATTAATATTATTTTCTGTCTATTCCGAGACGAGGTGCTCCTCTAGCCCCGAGTACTGTCTGGAACCGTTCTGACACGCAGGATGGCAAGGAAGTGATCCCCTCTGAGAATGATATCACCCCCAAGCAGTCGATTTCCCTACACAGACCTTCAACCCAACTGAAATCCTGCTTCTTGCTCCATGAACCGGTGGGGGGCTCTTGGGGTCCCATTTGCAAAATACCTCTTCTCAGGCACCCCCTGAGTAGACTGCGCCACAGATTACTCCTTCTATTGAACCCTCCTCCGCAGCACTTCAAAGTCGATGCTGAACCTGATATCATTCGCCATCCCCATCTCCCCAAAATTTAATCCCTAAGCGAGACAATTCCTACTTCCAAATCCTTATGGGATGTTACTGTGTATTCCATTGACAACCATTTCCATGTTTGATAAGAGATCTGGCATGGTCCTTCCATTGCTTACGTGGTACTTCCAATCACACTCTTCCCTAAATCCCCAGCCCATCCCCCAAGCTCCCACCACTTTACAACACCAACAAAGACACTTCGTTTATTCTCCGCTCTACAATCGACCCTATTTCCTTTCTCTGTCCAATCCTGGATCTGTTCAACTTGGTGTGCTCCTTGTAATCACCCAAGCCCTTTCTTGGTACAAGACACCCCTCGAATATTTTCTCTGACAGCAATAGCAGTACAAGCTCTCAAGTCCCTCCCTTTCTCCACCATAAACGCCTCCAATTCCACTTTGGATGTCACTCTGATAGCTATTAAGGATCTCCTTGAGCACCATGCCTATCCTTGGTTCATTGAACACTCTCTCCCCACTTACTCGCGCCCGGAGTGCCCATTCGTCAGGGCCATTCGGGGTCTGCCCTTATACTCATCTGCCCATCACACCCCCAAGCAGGCTCCAGCACTCCATCAAGCTATCCATCTCTACTGCCGGACCTCTCCTCTACTCTCTCTCCCTCTCCTCTCTCCCTCCTGCTCCCAATGTAAGCACCTTCCATTCCTGGTCCGGCATATGCACCCACAACAGTTGGCGAGCAATTGTAAGAACCTGAAGGATGAGTTGTGACATCACAGCAAAATGGGACGGGCTATTTTTCTTTCTCTATTTACTTCATGTCTGATCAGCCGTTTTGTTAACAAGCAAATCCTCTTCAACGGACGTGCGACCATGGATTGTACAATAGAACCTAACTCAGATGTAATGAATTGCGGATTTATATCGGACAACCTTCCTTCAGTCGTTTACTATTGCGCTACTGTGTACCTCTATTGGGTCCAAAAAAATATAAGTCGCAAGATAGGCCCAAATACGAATGGAAGCCACCATGCTACTTCTCAAGTGATTTACGTATGGCACTCTAAAATAAACCATTCGTATACGCTATATCATACCAATGGACATTATCAACCAGGAACAAGGATTGGACTGGACATCACTATCGACTTAGTCGAAGTAAGTCAGCACAAAAAAGGACAAACAAACANTCTCTTTATATACAGAGAGTCCAGGTTCTGAGCTGTGAGTGGATCAGCTCTTATGCTGGGAAAACCAAGATGTGGAGGATCCAGTGCAATTCTATTTGGCACAGCATGGACAATGTGGTATGTACCTCCCTAGCAATGAACAATCAGGACAACAAATGAATTGAAAGTGAAGGGAAGGGGGTTGCGTGTTCACTCTCGAGGGGCTGTGAGCACATTAAAAACAAAAGGGTCTACTCACCAAAACCACAGCAAGTTCTCATAAACACCAGGGGTCATAGACCATGTGGGGTTCACTCATGGAATCACAAAGGAGGTGTCTTGCAAACATGGGGGGCGTTTATGAACACTGGGGGTGTCCATCTCTGCTCCTTCTGTGACTGTGCCAGGTGTTGATCATTGGCCCAGGTCACTGACTCAGCTGTTGCAACGCAGGTGAATTGGTAAGCATGTGGGTGTGCAGGTCCTTAACACGCTACACCAACCTCTTCTGTGAGAGTCCCTGGGCTTTGGAGGGGAGGGTGAAAGTAAGAGATAGAAGATCCGAGGTGACACATCAAACCCTTGGGACTGTCCAAGTTCTGTTTGCAATGGGCTGGTGAGCTGTTTACCAGTCTCCTTTTTAATTCTAGTAATAAAGCACAATTGGTAATAAATATTAAAAATTATAACAAGGTACTCTATGGGCACAGACACATATGCTTGGATAGTAATTTGGTCGGGGCATTATAACTCTTTGACAAAGGTACTCCAATAGCTTTTTAATATGGTCCATAGAGTCTCCTCACAGGATTTCTTTTTTCTCTTGGATGTACGTGTGGTAATGTTATGGCTGGAGCATAGAGTACTTATACTTTGAATTTATTTTTTAGAAATCCATGCTGTTTTCCATAATGACTGTAATGAAAGGATGCAGAGGTTTCTTTCTCTGCATGTCAACACCAATATTTAGCATAATTTTTCCTTTAGGTAATAAATAGTTTTGATTGCTGGGGTGAAGTAATATATGATTGCTATTTGATTTTAATATCCTCAGTTAGTAATGATGTTGAGCATATTTTCACATACCAGTTAGCTATTTGTGTGTCTGCATTTGAGAATGGCTGTTTGTAGCTATTCGTCATTTAAAATCAGTATATCCACTTTTTAGATTTAAAGCTAAACCAATAAAGCAAATACAGGTCTCCTTGAGTCAAGCAAGACTCCTCTGTCAGCACCAGCTACACCTCACCTGCCTGGAAATACTGTGCAGCAGAGGCAGCCATATGCCTGTATATCCCAAATCTAATTGGCTATTAGCTCTCTCCTTGGAGGAATAACCCACAGCTGATGCCACAAGCTTACATCCTCTAATGGTTAGGAGATGTTATAAGCCACAGTAAGACCCTGTCATATTTAACAGAAAAAAATGTAATTCAAGGATTAACATACCATCCAAACATCTGTGTCTATACCAAAGTAACCTACCATAACAATTAGTACTGTTTAAATACCTATATACCTAATTGCTTGTGCTTCATTAGTAGGATCGAAAGGTTATTCCTGGAGAAACTGTCAGCCCATGAAAGGAAACAGCAAGAATTGACCAGGGTCCAAGACCAGCTCCAGAGAAAGTAGACTGTTTTGCTTCTCATCCACCTGTGCCCCTTTTCCAAACCTAGGGAACAATCTGCAGAAGAGGGGGTGTGGTAGAATGTAAGGGCTGCAGTTGGGGTGAATGGTGAAACTACAGCAATATAGTCTGGACACTTATTTGATCAACTTGATTGAACACACAAGCCTCCCCCCCCCCCGGATGGTGGGACCCATGGGCTGTGTGGGTTTGGGCACAACTGCTTGCAAATTGGTTTTACATGAAGGATGCTTATACTCATAAATTATCACTTATTGTTAAAAAATGAAAAAAAAAACTGAAAGATGCAGGACAGTTATAGAAGAATGCATGATCTGGGATGGGGTGGGGTGGGGTGGGGGAAAGGGAAAGGGAAATATGCCTGAACTGAATTGGAAAATGATGTATGAAATATACAAAGCATCAATAAAAAAATGAAAATTAAAAAAAAATAAAGCTTGGACTTCCTTCTTGCACTCTCCCACTGTGTAGGCTCCTTGTTTTCTCTGATGATCAGTTCTGTTGCTGTGTAGGAAAACAAAACACTTTGCTGTAATCTGGTAGAAACTGTCACCAAGCAACTGAAGGAAGCCATCACTGATGGCTCAGTTAGTAAAGTGCTTACCATGCCAGCATGGTGACCTGAGTTTGATCCACAGCATCCACGTAAGAAGCTGGGTGCTGTGTAGAGATTTTCAGCTTAATATAAGCCCATCTGTCTATGTTGTCTTGTCCAAACAAACTTTGCTCATACCAAAGTCCTACAGCTTGACCTTGTTCCCTTCTACTAATTTCATATTTTCAAGTTCCATAGTAAAGTCTTTAATCCATTTTGAACAAACTAATATAACTGGTGGGAAATAGGGCCTGTTTCATTCTTCTCATGTGGGCACCTGATTTTCCTAGCACCAGCTTTTTTGTAGGCCTGGTCTTTTTCCAATGTATGCTCTTTGTATTTTTGGCTGGAGATAAATTGACTGCAGATGGGTTTACTTCTGGGATGTTGTATCCATTTCAGTGGACTGTCTGTTGACATGCCAGTTGTTAGTACCGCTTTGTAGAGTATCTGTGATTTCTTGAAATATTCATTATCTTATGAACTTTCTCAATGCTCTTGAACACTTTTCTTTAGGACCCCTACTCCCATTGCTATTACACATTAAATGCCATGAAGGAAAGACTTGGGAGATGTGTTATATACTTATTTGCATATTCTCAGAAATCATCCTAATCCCCCAGAATAGTGTTAAATTGATAAATCATTTTCTGAAATTCGTTCTTAACATTAGTTTTATAAAAGGAGTGCTGCCTGCCATAATTTTTAATTGATATACCACAAACTTGTGGACATACTATTTACAGAGCTTTTATTTATACACATGCTTACTACAATCACCCCGTGAACACTCCCCGACATACTTCAAATCCCTTCAAATTGTTTCCACTTGTTTGGGGGCAGAGGTTTCAGGGTCTCGATCCATAACCATACTGACTTCAAACCTGCAGTCTCCTTTCTCAGCCTGCCAAATGCTGAGATTACCAGCATGTGCCAATGTGTCTGGGCTCTTCAAATCACTTAAAAAATATTTTATTTATTATTTCATTTAGTATGTCTGAGTGTATTGCCTACGTGTATTTAAGTGCACACATGTTGTATAAGGACCACAGAGGTCAGAAGAGGGTGTCATATCCCTTGGACCTAGAGTTATAGGTGGCTGTTAGGCACCATGTAGGTGCAGGAAATTGAACCTGGGTCCTCTGAAAGAGCAGCAATGTTCTTAACCACTGAGCCATCTCTCCAGTCCCCAAATCCTTTTTGAATAGAATGGATGAAAGAGAGAATGGGGGTTCATAGGAGCAGGAAGGAGGAAAAGGGGATGAGGAGGAAGAGGACAGAAGGGAGAGAGGAAAGGAGATAAGAAGACAGAGAAAATGAGAAAGCAAAGGGTGTTAAATTCATTGTGATATGTCCCAAATTATGTGAATTTCCATCTCTTTAAGGAGTTAATGATTTTGACTTAAGTAGTTTTAGTGAATTAGCATGACTCGTCCTCTGTAACTTCTGGTCAGAAAGAATGTCTGGCACAGTAGACCTGTTCTGGAGGTGTATTTTATAGTAGTATCATTTTTCAGGTATGTCATCTTGGGTAAATGAATTAATTTCTGTGATTTTCATATTTTTTATCTGCTACATGGAAAAAACACTACTAAATCTAGGTTTTATTTTGATGATTAGAGTAAAATTTTAAAATAATGAGCCTCTCATTATCTGTGCTCTTATTTTCATTTTTCTTAAAATATTGATACTCTTTACTTGTAATTGATGGGTTACCACTGTTATATTTGATCAATAAATTGATTCGCTGAGAAACAGATATGAGATTTTAAAAAAAAACCACAGCCACATCTTACTTCTGAACAATCCAATGGTATCATGATCTTTAATTTATAAAAATGTTTTCATTATTATAAATTTTATTTTCAATTTGATTATTTGCCAAGTAGGAAGAAATTTCACTAGTTGCATATGAGAAAACAGAATTGGACATTTTGCACATATAAAGCTTGTTTGGTTTTGACAAGTTGAGAGGTATATTTTGCTTAGTTCTCGGGATCATTTTCTTACTTTCCAGACAAAAGGTTTTCTGCTTCTAATCTGTCAGTCTTAAACCTCCTGGGATATGCTCTCCTCTGCGTTCCTCCCTCTTGTTTTTTGAGTAAATAATTATATGATGTTTTTGTCCTAATGCATACATTGCTTTAAATCAATGCTCTCTAAAAGAAAGATTTGCATGGCAATGAGTCACATCGTGAGTATTAATGGTGTTTTGAAATAATAAATAGCAGCTATCATGGCTTTTAGCCAAGTCACACTGAAGTAAAATAGAGCAGAGGGTCCTAGTTCAGGTTGATGTCACTTTCCATATCATTTCTCTTAGAGTTAGGAAACCCAGGAGGACTAACAATAAAATCCTCCCAACTTGAGGCAACAAAAGAATTAGAAGAATAAGCCCAAGATACCACACTTCCAAGTTTAAGGTCAAGGAAAGCGAGGAAGCAAACATAGAGATCCATCCATTCAACATCTCTGTTCAGCCACTTTCCTTTAACCCACAGTATTACATGTGAATTTCTATGGTTGATATCCGCATTTTTCACATGAATTACTGAAGGGGATTTTGTCTAGCATTGCATTCAGTCTAAACAAGTCGTCAACAATTATAAGTCACTTCTCTGAGTTTGAATAACTTTCCTCTTACGTGCTTTGAAAAAAATGTTGTATAAAATTAGAAATTTCAGAATATTGTTTACATTCAAGGACAGACTTAAACAATGAAAAGACACCAGGCTTGGGTAAGTCTCTGAAAACAAAGCCAACCTATGACTTATATAAAGAAAAGATATTATTTGGAAAATGCTGTGAGTGGATGAATCACATATCCCATCCTCCCTCCTGTGCAATTATTATAAGTACATAGGCCTCTCCTCATGGTATGTGGCGGTAGTGCTAACTATTTAAATGTGTTCAAAAGCTATGCTTCACAGCATGGATTTCAGAGGGTACCTAATAATCCACCCATATTTTGGAAGCAGTGAGCATTAGGATTAATGATTTGCTTCCCCCGCCCCCTTTTGGCTGAATATTTATTGGTTTTGACAGAGGCATAGGAAAGTGAGGGACTCAGAGTAGAAGTGCATACCTCATCTGGCTTTCTGCTTTAATTTCTTTGTGGAAATGGATTAAGACTGAAGGCAAATAGGACTATGGAGGAAAGACATAATGGAAAACTATAATGGTCACAGGAGAGAACATCAACTAAAAATCCAGTTTTCAGCTGGGTGCTATTTTTATAATCTAGGAATTTAGGCACACATAAGCTATTTTAATATCATGCATATGAATATATTCACCAAGTTATATGCAGTTTACAGTCTTAAAAACAAGGTTTTCTTAACTTACAGCCCTGTATGCTCAATTTCAGGTGTCGGGTCTTAAAATTTAAAAAAATCAGATTGTGTTCTTAGTCTCATATATCATCATTAATAAAAGAGATTTCTCATATTGGACCATAGATGTCACCTCTGTTAAGGATGCATGAAGTCAATGGAGGAGGCCTGATTTTTTTTTTTTTTTTTACAGCTATGTAGGCTGGAGGTATGGTAGTGATAAGCATTTGTCTATCACTTAAATGATGCAGAAATGACCCAGAAAAGAAGAAACAATAAGCAGTAAGGGTAGGGCTGTGAGTTTGTTTGTGTTTTCTTTTACTTTGTTTCTATTTTGCTATGGCATCCTGTTGTCCAAACCAAATTAAGATTAAGAGTGAAATGTTTTTAGTCCCATCACATCTCTTATTTTGATGGAGTTTTCATCTCTTATTTTGATGGAGTAAAATATTTCAGACTGAAGACTATGTATTACATTAGGTCACTGTCTGGCTTATTCTCTTGTATTAAATTTTGGGAGCTACTGTAACAAAGAACCACAAATTGGATAGTTCAAACAACACAAATGTGTTGTCCCAGTCCTAGAGTCCTGAAGTGTGGAGTGACGGTGAGCATGGCAATTCTCCCTGTGCACTCTGGGCTGGACGATCTTTCTTTGCCTTTTGTAACTGCTGTTGTTTGCTAGAAACCCTGATAACCCAGAGTTACTAGAAACCTTACTCCAATCTTTTTTGTCTATTGTCACATGCATGTCATTTCCCTGAGTGCTTCTGTGTCTGTGACATAGCACATTAAACGTCCTTGACACTCAGGAATGCCCTTATCTGGACTGTTAAATCCATGAAAACCCAGTTTCCAAATAAATGCACATCAGACATAGCAGGGATTAACACTTCAACCTCTCATCCTGGAGGGTATAATTCAGCCTACAGTTGCCCTTGACTGTATTTCTGAAGCATATGTTATTTTCAAGCAAGAGGGTAAGAATCCTTACAAGGAGTTAAATTGCAAGCATACTTAAAGCTAAGTTCAAATTTCAGCCACTGGTATATTTTTAAGCTTATTTCATTATTCTCTTATGTGATATTTTACAATTTTTGGAATGTTTAAAAAACAAAGTTTCCTAATTTAGAATTTAGTTCATGTAATTTCCTTTAAAACTTACCAAAATCTAGTTATTCTAGTTTATCAACTAGCTACTGAAGAATCAGCATAGTTTTCTCGTATCCATTAATTCCCCTGTGATGCAAGTTACATTAGTTAGGCTTGGAATGCAGATTTTTGAGTAAATATCTTCTGTGTCAGGGACTTGAAAATAAGTTTTTCAATGCTGTGCAAGATTGTGTTAGGCTTTATTCCATCTATTATATGTATAAATCAGTGACATTATTAGAATTCTTTAAGCTCAACAACTTATAAAATGTTAGATACAGAAAACTCACTCTTTTCAATTTTCCTTTAGTTAAATAAATGGCTTGAGGACTTTCTCTTCCTTAACTTGACTGGTTTGTTAGAGGCATGTTGGGCAGAATGACTCATTATTGTTCTGTGCTTGGGTTGTAGCTATTTTAGAATGGGGGAAAATAATCCTTTGATATACTTTTTGGACAGTTTATTTCTCTAGTACTGTTTCTCACATCAGCTATTTTTAGTTAAAAAGATGCAAGTGCACACTGGTAATCCTAGTATATCAGAGCTGGAGGCAAGAGAATCAAAAATTCAGGACTACCCCAAACCATATAGTGAGTTCAAAGCCAGTGTGGACGACATACTGAGTTACTGACCATCTTAGACTGCCTGAGAGCTTACCTCAAGAAAACAACAATAAAATAAAATGATAAAATTTTATTTAATTTAATTATTCAGGATTTGAATCATTATGATCTGATGATTCCTTTTCCTGATGTAACCTACACTGATCCAATTCAATCTACACATGCCCGGCTTACACAAGCTCTTTATTTAACCACTGAAATGGACCTATGATGCTTTAAAGGCAATAACCTTAAGTTTGCTGTATTTGCAGGCACTGAAGGAAATAATTGGCTTGTTCTAAAGGCAGGAGTTATCTTTCATCAATATAATATGCCCTTTTCTTCTTATTCTAGTTCTCCAGTGAATTATTCCTCCCAACAGTATGACAAGGCCCTACTTCTGATGGAAACAGGAGATTCCAATGCTCTCTACTAGTAGGACCCTCAGGATGTACCTGGTCTGAGTCCAACCGACCAGCACCTTGCTGGAGTCCAATTCCTAGTGCTTAATCAACAGGATGTTCCTTTCCATCCTCCCATCCTCTAGAGTCGCCCTTCCCTGAGCACTTCATGGTTAACCCTTGTCAATTATTCAGGCCTCAGATGATGGTTAAAGTAATTCATGGATAATATTATAAACTAAATGTTTACATCCTTCTCTAAATTGTATATTGACACTTTATCTGTAACGATGGCATTTGGAAGTAGGGTCTTTGGGAAATGATTAACTTTACATGAAGTCATAAAATTGGACCTCTCCTTGTAAGACAGCACTGATTCTCTGCCTGTTTTGTTTGTTTCCTTAATAGTATTCAATGCCATGAGTTGCTTATTTGTTTGCTTGCTGGTATGTTTCCCCTCTAGCAAATGCATATAATACCTGTTTCACTGGCAATAATATACTAAGCATATATCTTATTATCTGTTGTAAAATATGTATCTATCAAATAGTAGAAAAATAAACAGCTATTCAATACTTCACTGTAAAGTTTTAAAACTTTTTAAATATTGTTAGCATTGGATCACCTTTTTGATGATACTTTAGCTGCTAACAAAAGATTTTTACAAGCTGAAGAGAAACCAGAGTATAACACTGGGTATGTGGCACATGCCTTTAATCCCAGCACTCCAGAGCAGAGGCAGCCGGGGGATCTTTTGGAGTTCAAGGCGCAGCTGGTACGAGTGTTCCGGGAAGCTGGGGTAGAGGGAGACCTTTTTTTCTGTCTTCAAAAAAGACTTACAAAAAAAAAAAAAAAAAGATTTTTTGCTAAACAGCAAAAATCAAGGAAATGCCAAGATACCAGAAGTGCTGCATTTGTTTTGGTTTTATTACAATGTTGTTATTCTTTTCTTAACAATACTTATAGAGTATAACTATTATAATTAGCTCACAGCCATTTCAAAGGTAATATTTGACTATTTCATTTATCAGTATATGGTAAATGTAATATGAATCATTTTGTTTGTGGAGTTTGGAAGCATAAATGATGAAGATAAACTTGGGATAGTAAATAGTAAATTTTAAAAAGTAAAGCTCTAGACTTCTAAGAAAATAATGTTAGAAATCTCGGGGCTGAAGAGATGACTCAGCAGTTAAGAGCTCTGACTTCTCTTGCAAAGGACTGGTATTTGATTCCCAGCAACTATATGGCAGCTAACTCCACTTCCAGGGGATCCAACACCTTCTTCTCACTTTGTGAACATTGGATGACACAGGTGCAATTACATGCATGAAGTTAATTCACTCATACACACAAAATATTTTTAATTAAAAATAAATCAATAACAAATATATAGCTATAAAATTATACTTCTCATAGGGTATCAGAAAAATTAAAAGTTGATCTAAGTGTTACAAATAACAACTCAATTATATATATGGAATGGTTGAACTGGAGCCCATCTTTTTTACCATCACTAAAATAATCAAAACTGCATATTTGTCTAAATCAGTAACTTGATGCATTGTTCTTATTAAACAAATCCCAGTGTTAATTGCTGGCATCTTAAGATCGCAACACATATCAAGTAAGTGGGTGTCCACAAGTATATGCTGTTATATTGGTAATCAAAGTATGCACATGCATTTTGTGATCTTTCCTAAAGGAACCTTCACCCTATAGGATAATCCTTAGCAACAGGAGCTTTGAGACACATTTTAGCTTGGACAGTTACAGTGCCACCTCTTTCTCATTGAGGGTTTTCAGATTGACTGCCTGTGAAGTGGTTTGCATGTCATAAGTTCCCACCCATCAGTTATTGAACCTAATCTTTAGGGAGGCCAGTAAACCAGATGGTCATTAGCCTTATCTTCTACCTTGTTTAGCAAACAACTCCGGGCAGCTTTTGAAAGCTTTTGCATGATATTCTCGAGAACCTAAAGTAGATATACGAAATCTAAACGCGTTCAGCAAGAGCTAACACTCCAAGTCATATGCATACATATTTTGCATATTACCAAAGCTCTAATAGTAAATTATTATCGCAAATTGAATTGGGAGTTCCTCATAAATGTTAAGGCTTTTATATGCTCTAGCTAGACAGTAAGCAATAGTTCCTTTTGTCTCATTACATTCCAGTTTTTTCTTTAACTTTACCTGCAGGGGTCACTGGTGTCACAGGGCAATCTCTGACTCTGTTTTGATGGGTAATTACCTGCTGGTAGGTAATGTATTATAAGAATGAGGTAATATATTCTTACAATTTGCTATTCAGTAAGGAATTCATTAACATAAAGATTATGACCTAGAATATACCCTTGGGAAACTTTCATGTTGATATGCTTTTATTTGGAAGGTGAGTCATTTATGTTTGCTACAGGAAAATAGTTGACAGTGACTTTATTTTTAACTTTTTATTGGATGCAACTGTGGGGTTCAGTCAAGTGACAACGAAACAAGGGAGAAGTGAGTAATTTAAAAAATTTAAAACAGATATAGTTTTGAATGTCATGAGAGATATGGTTGTCATGAGAAAAATGCATCATGCAAGCTTGGTTAATGAAACTGGCATATTTTTTATATTTTTCTAGCAAAATTTAAGTAACAGCCTTTATTCTGGTCATATTGTTCTTATAATCTGAGGGAGAAAGGATTCTTTCTTTGAATAACTAAAATAAAAAAGCTGACAATAAACTTGTATTCTACATATATTTTGTTTAATTTTTATGTTCATATAAGTATCACACAAACATTTTGCTTAAGTAGCAAATATTGATTTTTAGATAGGTTTTCTAGCTGGTAGAAATGATCCTATTTTCCTTAGTTCTTCTCTTAGAATAGTTGTGAAAGTACATGATGTGTCATCAGAGAGTTAAACCAAATCCAGTAGATTACTTTTCTGAGACAAAAAAAGAACATTATAGTTTGGTTGAAAAGAAATGCAAATAATTTTAGACAAGAGGCTACTGCAGTTCATCTTTTAAGAGCTTCTATGCAACTATTGGCTTAGAAGAATGTGTCATTCACAGGCAGTTATACCTCATATGTGTTGGCCAGACGTCAGTATGGGAAATTCACTGCTGCTCTGTTTATTTTTCATGAGGAAAGAAAATAAATGTGAGGAAAAGAAGAAAGGGCATTGGTAGTTTCCAACTAAACTTTTGATTGGCAATACAACCAATTCACAGAGTTTATTTTTAAGGTCTAGATCTATTTTTTTTCTTAAAAGTCTGACTTGTCAACTAGACTATTCAAAATCTGTAAGAAAATTCTGTGACTCTTTGTTCTTCTATGATTGAATTCATTAAGTTTTTGCAAAACTAAAAAAGAATTTACAGAGTTAATTTTTATTTCCTTGGAAGTTTCTTCATAACCTTTCTCTATTTCACTATGTAAGACAAACACTGTCTTGAAGTTTAAATGCAAATGAATTAATTCTGAAAAAATATATTTGAACTAGGACTGCAAATGTTTGACTGAAATTGGAAAGTGGCTCTTAAAGAAACTCTAGCAAGAGAACAATAATTAGTTTTAAGTTTGCCTCTATTGTCTTCTCAGCCCAACAGGATTTTGTTTGCTGCTGCATCTCGAAGTTTCCGCAGGACATATTATTAAAGTCTATATTTTCTATGAATCTCTGTTTAAAGACAAAGGCATAAATGTGGTATTTCTCTTAATAAATTGGCAGCTTGGTTGAAAAGAAATGTGAATAATGTAATGATGAGTAATAAAGTATTATTTGTCAGTTGAATAAGTCAGATTCTATATGGGTCTCTAATATGAATAAACTTGTTCATAAAAGAACATTTATAACAGCCATAAACTGATTATCATGCATTTTATTCATCTTCCCGATTCTGAGATTTAAAAAAAAAAAGGAGGGGGTCAAAACAGTGTGTGCAGAGTAAAAAAAAAATCAAATGAGTCATCCAGTCTTCTGTCAGAATAGAAAGTAAGTAAAGTGGCCTCCAGCCTGGCTTGAGTTTTGCAACCATGCAATCACACTACCCTCCCTCTTCCACTCCGTGCTCTCTGACCCAAATGAGTTTTCCACAAATGCTTTTGATCCATCATTGACTTGTTTGAACACTTGCCTCTTCATGGCTCCATGGCTCCAGGAGATCTGGACTGAGGGTTGCCTTCATAGCTCTCCTTACCTTCTGTGTTCCCTATGTAAACAAGACAAGCCGTTCTCCAAACAAACTGAACGTTTTGAGGACCATTTGCCTTACTGAATGCTCTTTCTCCCTCCAGAATTCCTCCCTACCCCATCCTTTCAACTGAAAACTTACATATCTCACATTCTTCTCAAAAAGAGGCCAAGGAGGCCTCTTTGATCCTCCTTTTTGGAATAAACTCTTTCATACTCAATCCATTCTACTTCTGGTGTACGTATCTATTTACTGCAGGATGCCAATTGTTCACTGAGGAGAGGTTTTCTCCCTATTGAATTTCTGTTAACTTAAGTACATTGAAAATCTTATACTTAGTAATATATAACTTCAAAAAGGTATATATATATATATATATATATATATATATATATATAGTACTGCATTATTGCTAATAATACAATTAAAATCATGGACACCTTTTAGGCAGTTTCTGTGTCAGGCACTGACAAGCCATGAATCAGGATTTAAAACTATGCAGTCAGCTCCAACATTTTTGTTTTGATCTCTCTAGCTTACTGACTTGAACATAATCATAATTTTACCTCTTAATAACAGGGTGATCTCAGTGCATCAGGGATTCATATATAAAATAAAATGTATTGATAGTACTTAACTCACTTTTTTTGGTCTTTTGGAAACAGGGTCTCCCTGTAGCTCCAGCTTTCCTGGAACTCATTATGTAGACAAGGCTGGCCTTGAACTCACAGAGATCCACCTGCACTGTTTCAAGAGTGCTGGGATGAGGGGCTGGAGAGATAGCCTAGCGGTTAAGAGCACCGACTGCTCTTGCAGAGGACCCAGTTTCGATCCCCAGCACCCACATGGCGGCTAAGAACCGTCTATAACTCCAATTCCAGAACTCCAGTTTCAGAGGAATCCGAGACCCTCTTCTGACCTCCGCGGCATTGCACGACATGGGTGCACAGACCTACATGCAGACAGTACACTCAGACACGTACAAAAATAAATTTAAAAAAAGAAAAGAAAAAAGAAAAAAAAAAAAAAAAGAGTGCTGGGATTATAGGCGTGCGCCACCACCCCAGGCAACTCACATTTTTAAAAATGCATTTACTTCAATAATTGATGCTAAGAGCTTTGAGTAGTGCCTAACACTAACCCATAAAAATTGGGAGTTTTCTATCTGTTCAAAGGATCGTTGAGTTAATTCAACTCTTTTGAATAAGCCACTCCTAATTTTGTTAACCTTGGTCACAGTTCTACTCTAGCTTTAAAAAATGGTCTATAACCCAACTCTTCTATGAATGCATTTGAATGTCAACAGAACACCTTTACATTTCCACAGCAACTAAATCTATAGTAGTTGTAGGAAGCAGTTATGATTGGCTATAGTTAGGCTAACATGAGAAATAATTGTAATTACTCTTAAAATTTTTCCAAAAATAACCTTATAAGGATCTTATAATCTTCTTTTTTATTTTTTTATTGATGCTTTGTGTATTTCATACATCATTTTCCAATTCAGTTCAGGCATATTCCCTTTCCTTTCCCCCCACCACCACCCCTACCCATTCAGATCATGCATTCTGCCATAACTTTTTCTGCATCTTTCTCTGTTTTTTTTGTTTTGTTTGTTTTCATTTTTTAACAATAAGTGGATATTTGTGAGTACAAGCATCCTTCATGTAAAACCAATTTGGCAAGCAGTGTGCCCAAACACACACAGTCTATGGGTCCCACCATCCAGGGGGGGCTTGTATGTCAATCAAGTTGATCAAATGAAGTGTCCAGTTATATTGTTGTAGTTTCACCAACCAATCACAGCCCTTTTACTTTTATCCCGTGCCCCTCTTCCGCAGATTGTTCCCTAGGCTTAGAAAAGGGGCACAGTGGATGAGAAGCAAAACATCTACTTTCTCTGGACTGTTGTTCTGGGTCTCTAGTCCAATTCTGGCTGTTTCTTTTCATTGGCTGCAGCTGTCCAGGATAACTTTCGATACCTACTAATGAAGCACACGCAATATTAGATATATAGGTATTTAAAACAGTACTAATAATATAGCCGTTTCATATCCTACTAATGAAAAGCACATAGCAATAGTATTATATGTATTTAAATAGTACTAATTTATATGGTAGGTTACTTGGTATAGAACAGATGCTGGATGGTAATTTAATCCATGAATTACATTTTCTCTGTTATAGCTTATAATCGACAGGGTTTCCCTGTGGGTTATAAACGATCTCCTAACATTAGAGGAGGTAAGCTGATGTGGCATCAGCCGTGTATTTCCTCGAAGGGAGAGAGTAATAGCCCATTAATTTGGGATATACAGGACATATGGCTGCCACTGCTGCACAGATTTCCTTGCAAGGTGGGTGTAGCGGATGCTGATACTGGAGGAGTCTTGCTTGACTCAAGGAGACCTATATTTGCTTTATTGGTTTAGTGGCCTTTGGTAACACTCTCTGGCATTCCAGAGACCATCTGTATACTTGCAAGTGCGGTCTCCATACATCTTTCCCATGTTTACATAAGGTCTTCAACAGCAGGGCCTTATCACTTCTCTTCCTGCAGATATCCCAGTTTGGAGGCAAGGAGCTTTTATGATTAGATCCATTTTTCCAATAACGAACTTAAACTTATAAAATAAAATTCTTGTAGTAAGTTAGATATAGTAAAAACTCAAATGTTAATATATAAAACAAAACTGTGTTCTTTGTCACATACATAGCAGAACTTTAATTTATAAATTGGAAGAGAATCTCTCATACTCCGCAGATAGTGTTAAAAAAAATCAAAGATGAAGTGTTTACTCAATAAGCTAGTTTTCCCATGCAGGAATTATTTTTGGTATTTGAGGAACCATACTCAATATTCCAGGTTATACTAAAGCAAATTAAAAAAAAATTTTTTTTTTGTCTTTTTGAGACAGGGTCTCCTTTTAGCCCCAGCTGTCCTGGGACTCACTCTGTAGACCAGGATGGCCTTGAACTCACAAAGATCCGCCCGCCTCTGCCTCCCGAGTGCTAGGATTAAAGGTGTGCACCACCACGCCCGGTTAAATTTTAAAAAAATTTTTAAAGTAGTCTAAAAGATATATTTTCCTATAACTAAAAGTAAAAATAAACTAAGCATTTTCTCTTAGTAATATCAAAAGAATTGTCTGACCTGGACACTTGTTAGTTCATCCATCCTCCACAGCATGGGTCAGAAGAGTGACACAAATACCCAGAGGAGAGGTTGAAAGAAGGTATTTGGTATTGCTATATTTCGGGAGATCTTTTAAAACCCAAACATTACCTTAGTTTAAGTCATTCATTGCCTAATGTGATGTTATCAAGACTGAAATGGTTTTTCATCCCTTTCCTTTGGCGAAAGTAATCAGCATAGTACTGGATATGACTTAAAGTCTTGGTGACTCCATGATTTAGTGGGTAACAGGGAGAGCTAATTTCTTTTAGCCTAGTCCTAAAATTCTGTGAGATATTTCCTTTTTACTGCTGAACCCCATCTAAATGCAAGGGTCAGATATTCTTAGTGGCAAAGATTGAAAACAAAGGAGAGAATGAGATATAAAAGGGAAATGGGTAGGGCGGACAATGGCAAGAAGTTTAAGGACAGAATTCTCAACGGAATGTCACGTCCCTTACATCCCTTCCTGTACTACAAAGGGAGCTATGTGAGAAAATACATCGATTTCATTAACACTTATGTAGATTTTATAGCAAAGTTGGTTGGGTTTTACTAGTCATGGACATAACCACCCAAGCCCTGGAAATCACTGGATTGCAAAGAACAGGTTATTTTACCAAATGTCTGGTAACCTTTCATAATGAGCCACTTCTTATACCTTGAAAATTTTAGGGACGAAAGGATTCTATGGATTTTAAATCCCTCAGAAGGGTATATGGCAATGTAGTCTATGAATATTTCAGATAAATTCAGAAATTTATCTCAGAAAGCATTCATGCTTTAAATTCTAATTAATTTTAAGATATGCAGTATTCATCAAAAACAATAAAAAGCAACATAACCAATTTGAATCACATGTGTTTAAATTGGCATCAGTTAATAAGGCCTGTGAAATAATACTTTTCTTTGGCATACAGATTGAGATAATCACAAATTTTATATATATATATATATATATATATATATATATATATATATATATTTTTTTTTTTTTTTTTTTTTAAACATAATCAGCTGAAATGCCTAGCATTTCCTTCTCCTCTTGTATCCATTTTAGCTAGCTTGGAATGGAATAATTTTCTTCCCCTATTTCCCTCCTAGAAATGGCATAGACAACACAGGGACAAATAAAGGCAACCTTTGATAATATGACTCAAGGTATATGTATACTCAATGTGAGGCCAAGAATTGAAGTAGGGCTTTTTTTTTTATATATATATAAAGACAAGAAAAACATTCTAGCTAAAGTACAGATTGAAAGTGGAACAAACTGCAGGTCTGGTGAGATTGTGTCCTAAGAATAGCACAAAACCAACAAATTAACATTACCACTGAGACACTGACATTTCTGTTACTCTTGTGACTCACATGCCCAGATCTGAGGAACTGATCGGCTTCTACATCTGACTATCAAGAAACTGGACAGAGACACCCACAAAACAGAATTAAAGCAGGGAGGAAAAAAAAGAGTTTGTAAAACCAAATATCAATCACTAAATAAAGAATAGGAACATGAAGCCAATTCGTATTCAATTACTTTCATGAAACATTTCGATGAAGACTTTAAATATCTAATTTAAGATATTCAAATTGATAAAGGGAGGAATAGCTTTATATTTTTGAAGCAGAAATGAGGTCTTTAATATTATTTTACTATTAATATTTTTTCTGAGACAAGAGCATAATATCTTAGGAATATCAATATCTTATAACTTTTATTTAGCATGTGCTGACCTCAAACTCATAATCTTCCTGTATCAGCCTCCTAAAGAGCTAGGATTAAAGGCAACTACCAGCAAAGACTTATATTTAGGAAAGAAAACAAATCTGTCCAGATATGAAAAAGATAAATATCTTTAAATGAAATAACTGTAATTGGAATTTGAAAGAGATATTTATACTGGACATTAAAAAGAAAAATAATGAATTGGAAAGATAATTGTAGGAAATAATTAATATAGTACAGAGGTTGGATTAGATTGCTGAGAGGTTAAGAGTACTGTACGCTCTTGTAGAGGACCTGGGTTTGGTATCTTGCAAGCACATGGTGACTAACAACTATCTGTAACTCAAATTCCAAAGGATCCAACACCTTCTTCTGACCTCCACAGCATTGCACAACACGGGTGCACTTACATACATTCAGGTAATATACTGATATACATAAAGAAAATATAATAAAATATTAAAAGAACAGAATCTATTTAGAGGTATGGATCAGTAATTAAAATACTTCAAAGTGAGTGCAATAGGAATTCTAGGAGGGAGGAAAATGATAGAGAATTATCACTTTCAAATGTTAGAGCTGGGCATAGTGGCCATGCTTTCAATCCTAGCACTCTGGAGGCAGAGGCAGGCAGATCTCTGTGAGTTCAAGGCCAGCCTGGTCTAAAAAATGAGTTACAGGACAGCTGAAGCTACATGTAGACCCTGTCTAAAAAAATATAGAGATAAAAATTACCTAGAATTTGGGGAGAAACTTAAATTCTTAAATGAAATACATGCTCTGGCTACCAAGAAGTTAAATTGACAGGTATAATTTTTCTTAAAATTTTTTTTTAATTTTATTTATTTCTCTATGTGTATGAATGTACTGTCTGCATGCAGGTGTGTGCACCCGTGTCGTGCAATGCTGCAGAGGTCAGAAGAGGGTATCGGATTCCCCTGGAACTGGAGGTCTCCAGGAATTGGAGTTTCAGACGGCTCTCGGCCGCCATGTGGGTGCTGGGGATCGAACCCAGGTCCTCTGCAATAGCACAGGTATAATTTTTCTATAGAAGCTTCTGTTTATCTTCACCTCACCCAGGATTTTGGAAGTTTGATGGTGTGTTCTGTCTATATCAATATTTATTCCTTTACTAGGATTGTCAATGGATTTTTCAAATAAAAATATCTATGTTCTTCAATTCTGGAATATCTCTCCTGCTTAATGGACCTTGATCACCTCAATGTCATTTGCTTATATCTTTTTTAGACCATTTAGATATCAATCGTTTGGATATGATGCTGATCCTTTCATTTGTATTATCTTCTATTTCTTGAGTTTATATCTTTGCCTTTTTATTCCACATTCTGAATTTTTTTCCTCAAATTTCTTCTCAATCTTTTAAATTCTTTTTATTTCCACAATTATTTGTTTCCTACACTATTTAGTCTTTCACATAGTCTCTGTTCTTTTTAATGTCTGCAGTATCTTCCTCTGCCTGATTATAGCAGGCAGGTAGTTGTTTTGACTTTATTTTCTGCTCCTGACTTAGTAAGCACAATGGCCTATGCAATATTCACAAAAGTTTCTTTTATTTTATTCTACATTGGACATACTCTAACAAAGAAAGATCATGGCTAGAATATGCAGTTCCATGATGTAATAGCTATTATCTGATGTCAGTATGAAAATGACTTCTAAGAAACTTCAACCAACCAGCATTTTCTTTAAAAAATGTGTTCCACCTCTTTGCCTCCCACATTATGGAGTCTACAAAAATCTTGCTGTTTTTCTGATAGTTCAGAGGCTGATATATCTAAATTATAATCTGTGACCCTAGAATCAAGGATTATTAAATTACAGATGATGTTTGAGTTAGAGACTGCTCCTCTTGTTCCTGGGGTACAGAGTTGTTTATAGCCACTGTCCAAATTCATTTGTTTTATTTTGCTCTTGGATTTCTTTATCTTTTTTTTTATTTTTAGATTCACTTTATAATTTGCCATCCAAATCATAGTGGTTTTGAAAGTTAAGAGATAATTATTTTGGGGGGGTATTTTTTATTGTTATTAAACTTTTTCCATAAGTCATACATCATTTCTCAATCGAATCTAGAGTCGCTTCCCTTTCCATCCCCTCCACCCCACTCGAGTCTCTGCACTCTGCCATACCCAAAAACTGTTTTCAAGACAGCAGGGTGGATGCACGTATAACCCCCGCCCCAATCCTGAAAGCATGCACAAAACTGTCTCAAGCTCTATTCAGACAAAACCTTCTCATGGAGCAGGGAGGTGTCCACAAACTCCCTCCCCTAAATGAGAAACCATTGGCACTTGATAGATGCTGGAATATTAAGAATCGGTTTTATTTAAGTGCATGACCCCTAACAAGTTGACTGAAATCCAGAAGAGGTTCCACACCCAGGAATATTAAGGCAACACATATTGGACCAGATAGGGAGAGAAAAAAACGACAACAGGAAGTTGGGTGAGTAAGGAGGTGTGGATCTGAGGAGAATAGCTTCAAAATACAGTGTACGGAGCTCTCAAAGAATAAAACATTTTGAAAAGTAAGTAATTAAATTCTGAGTTTTGAAAAGATATGTCTCATCCTGCTTAGTTTGCATGTAAAAATTCTTTGCAAAGAGCCATTTAGTGGGTTTGGTTATGATATCTTTGATTCCTTATACTGTTATAAAATGGCCCATCTCTGAAAAGGAAAAGTTATCAAAGAAACTACAGGAATTTTCATTGTGTACTTCTATTTCTAAATCTTAACTCTACTTCTCATTTTCCTTCACAACTTTCAAATATGGAAAAATAGAAACATATTTAAAATATTTCTCTTCAGATCTATGAATGTAGAAAATAATCTTCTACTTTATTCCTTTTTCTAGATGGGACTCAGAATCACTTCATTTTGATAAAGAAAAAGGAGGGGGGATATATTCACACAAAAAAATACAATTGGATTTCCCAAGAATCGGTTTATCAATGGAGAATTTGCCTAATGTATTGAAAGAAAATACAAGGTTTTAGAATGTAACAATTATTTAAATGTATAATATTTTACAATGGTTTCTTGAGAAAATATAGTTACTGCATACTTAGAATTGTTAAAAGCAGATTATGCTTAATTCAATTATTTACCGAGAAAACTTTTAGCCTTTCATGATTCTTCAGTACCATCTCTCTCATTTTTGATGTTACGCTTGATAGACTGTGTCTTTAGGAAATGTTAAATCTGTTGCCATTCAGAAACAAGTCAACTGGTACATGATGTTAATGAATTCTACAACAGAGTATATGGATATCAGGCTTTGCCATTAGTCTTAAGAGACTCATTTCTAATGAATTTGAACTCTTATATTACATAGTATGGCATTTCCTGCCTATGTAATTCTTTCCTTTGCGTTAGTTCACAAAAATAAACATATCTTTGTATTACCATTTTTCTTTTTCTTTTATTAAAAATTTTATTGAATGTTTGTGTATTTTATACATAATTTTCACTCACTCTTAATTGCCTTTACACCGCTTCTCCATTGACACCTTCCACAGCCACCAGCCACGGCTCCTCCCACCCCACCCGCTAGTTCATATATTCTGTCATTTTTGTTAGGGTCTATTGTGCCAATTTTTTCTCCCTGGGTCCGATAAACATAACCAGATGCACACAACTAGAGAGGTCATAGATGTATTACCATTTTTTTTAAAGCCTACAGCACCCAGTATTCCCAGGTGGTCTCCCATCCAAGTACTAACCAGGCCAGACCCTGCTTAGCTTCCGAGATCAGACGAGATAGGGCGCGTTCAGGGTGGTATGGCCGTAGACCATTTTTCTTAAATAATGAAAAGTTAAACTTCCACACATCACATCGACCACTAATATACAGTTTTTGCAGAATATTATAACTGCATGTGCTTTTTTTGGTATTCTCTCTTACGTGTTTATCGGGCAAATGCTTTCTCTTAATAGTACACACTCACTGTTTTTTCCAGTTCTATTTGCTTGCCCTGAAGGCTGACATGTGGAACAGGTGTGGAGTGTAGAGATCAGCCATTTTCAAAGGGCATGGCAACAGCTGAGGAGATTGAGTTTCTCCCACTTTATACCTTGTGATGCTTGTTGATTTTAAACAACTGAGTATTTTACCTGAGAATATGTCTTATTTTGTTATATTTCACCTTAGCCAGTGAACTAAGGTAACATTATTTTCTCTCAGTATATCATAGTTATGTTATTTCCATGAAATTTTATGAGGTAAATATATCATTTATAAGAAAGAAATTTTAAATATGGAAAATTAGCTAAATTTTTAGGAGAAATTGAAAAGATTGTTTTTCTTCTTCCTCATCCAAAATCCAATATATTTTCTAAATGATTTCACCCCAATGTCTTTGTCTTTTCAACTTTATCTTAGGAGTTTACTAAGCATCTAAGCTGTGATTTGAACAAGTTTATTCGGTCCTAATAAAATCTCAGGAGAGATTAAATTGTGTCAACAGATTATGACTCTTTACCTACAAAGGAGTGTACAGTGACTGCAAGGAAGAGAAAAAGTTTGTTCCTGTCCTGAGGATGTGGTCAGACCACTTAGGACAGCCAGATGCCTAGTGCATAGAACAGAGGGTTAGTACTGAGTTATGAAAACAGAAAAATCCCATAAATTGCCATAGCAAAATACTACAAAAAGTATGGGGAGTTGAACTGTACACAAAGTGTGCAATAGGAGTAACCTATCATCTTCTCTGGGCAGAGGTATGTACATATGTGATGTTCTAAAGAAACAGTGTGATTTGATCAATTGACAAAAGGACTTCATACAACAGACAATGGAAAAAAAGGTTGGATGGTTTGAGTGCGATATAAGAAGAAAAATGCACCAATTTCTACCAAGAGAAATAATTTATTTAAGCATCACATTCTGCTGCAAAACAAGACATTTTAAGCATCAAAGCCAAATAAAAATGATTTTTCCATAATCCTTTACCCTTGCTGAACCTTTATGTTATTCTCAAGAATATAAAGAATTAAATATATTAGAAAAGACAGGGATTTTTAAACTAAATTTTAACACAATGTACTATTCATTGTTGAACAAAAAATGTCTAAAATATATGCATTTGACAAATATGGAAATGACGTGAAATAAAAATCTTTTTTTATTTTTAAAGAGTAGTTTGTTTAATAAGGTTCTCACACACTACAGTGAAAGCATTTATTGTACAATAAATGCACATTCAAAACCAGGCTGGAAAACTAGCAAAAACTTAATTTGCAATTTTAAAAATTTTGGTAAAGTAATAGAAACATTAGATAATTGATCAAATATTTTTAAATGAGTAAAATTAAGTTATCTTGACAAGATTTTTATTATAAAATTTCCATAAAACATAAACAGCAAACACTATTAATCAAATAAAGTAATCCTTTTAGCTACTCTTTGCACAGACACACACAACTGTAGTGGTGCCTGGTGAGCATGGCCTGTAATTTCACATCACGTAGACTCAAAGTTGACCTTATTCAGTTACACAGAAACTGGATAAGACAGGACATTAACAAAAGAAAGTCTTATTGAATCATCTATTTTCCAAAGTCGTTAAGTGAGAATTTGAAGGAAAATACAGTTATCATAAAGGAAATCAGTATATGGCCCTGCTTATATTTTTACTCAGTTTTGCTATTTGTTTATTTGCTTGCTTTTTAGTTCATTCACTGCAAAGGGTTCTTGCTGAAGAAGACAATAGGCCTTTTGCATGAAATAATAGTCATGACTAGAAACATATTTAAAAACTCTGTGAATACCACTGGAGAGTACCTTATTTCCCCATGTTTATTCTGGTTATGTAAAGTTTTTCCATTTAATCAGAAGACTCATGAAGGCGTTATATAAGAAATTTCTGTTATTCTCACAGAATGTTGACAAGTAAATTATTATAGATAGTCCTTGATATAATTTACTCTCAAGTCATCAGAGTTCATCAGGAAAACATGGCTCCATTAAGCCAGAGTATTCCTCAGTGTTGATGGGTGAATGTTATCAATGCATGCATTTCATATTGGTTGAAAAATCTGTTGTGAAACTGATAGTGAATTCAATCACAATTTATAAAAAAATAAAATGATTTTTGTGACCTATACTTAGTTGGCTTGTCAGATAATATTTAGAGTTTCGTTTCTAAGAGTTTTAAGAGCAGTAAAATTAAAAAAATGATAGTGAACATGCTACATTTATCATTCAATACAGAAAGGAGATGTGCAAAGCTCCTAATTGCTAATTATCCTATTATGTCTTCATTAGGTGAAAAACCAATATTTGGAGAGGCAATGGTACAGGGAGCTTTGCATAAAAGATGACCTTTAGCATGATGGTCGTCATGTTATTGTTAGCAGAAGCCACCAATTCTTCCTATCATCCGTTCTTATTCAACATAGAGCTATGACCAAAAGAGTTCACTAAATCCTTCCTTTCCATATAGCAGCCATTTCACAAGTTCTTCATAAGTAATGTCTGAAAAGTCATTCATCAAGTATTTCTTCATTGCATACAAAGAAATACACAATTGAATCTTTAAAATTCTTTGAAGTTTGTTATTGTTTCATTAAAAAATGCAGGGGAGCATTTAGTGAGTTAATATTAACAGAAGTCAAATAAAAGAGATAAAAGAAGTAACATTGATCATTTAAGGAAAGAATTCCAGCTTTAACACCTGTGTTCACAAAGTTTTATAGTGTTCTTTGTATTAAAGAGATATGGAATATTGACTCAAACTCTCAAAATATAGAATTCAGAAACTAAGCTGTAAGAAACTGAAAAATTCTAATTCTAACTCTGGTTTAACTTGGAACAGTCAATAAAATTATCATGACAACAATTTTAGAGATAATTTTTAGGTAATGCTTAAAGATATTCCACTTGTACTTAATGAAAATATGCTTCTCAAACAATCAAATATTTGCTTCTTATTACTTTAGGATGTTTGTATTTGGTCAACTAAAGAGTTGAAGTCAAGCATTCAATTTCAAAGGGACTTGAGAATAGCATGCAATTGCAAGATTGAGAGAGTTGTGTACCTAAGAAAATTAAGCAAACTATTTGCTTTCAAAGAATAGCCAGTTCAAATGTTTTATTATTTTCTCATCAAAGCACATTTTTGAAATATATGGGATGATGTATGTAAGTTTGAATTACTGAGTTTATCGTTATAAGTAAACAACAAGTATCACAATCCTACTAGACTTTCCCTGAAGGAAGTTCTCACTGCAACATGATCCCTCAAGTAGGTATCCTCTGGGTGACATTCCTTCACCCTCACAAGTTTAAAATGTCATGCTATTTCCTTATGCTTGGGGATCTATATATGCAGAGTATCAAAGACCAGATCATAGGGTCTTATATATTAGTGTCATCCAATGAAGTTGCTAAAATAAATTGTATATGAATTTTTCCAATATCCCTGCTTAACTAAAAAGACTGTTTCCATTATTTCACACCTTTACCCATAATTACAGTAGCCAAAAATCACAACTATTTTTGATATTAATTTTTTTCTCTGTTAGATTTCCAGACACTCATTTTGCCTACTCACACTTCTGAGTCATCACCTTAAAACCAGATGATCATATATTGAGCATCATCAAAAACAAGATGCTGTTTCTCTTGGTGCAACTTGGGGTATAATTCACTGCCTTGCTATGACAAAAGATTAAAAATTCATTTAAAAAAACAGTATTACCATATATATCAGCTTATTTGAATAGCTTTTTATTATCATTTGATGTTTTATGCTCTATACATACAAAGTCATCCTGAAGCAATGTATGTGAAACTTCTGAATTTTCAGATCTGAACACAAATTTTTCAGCAGTGTTATAGTCTCCCTTTAAAGAGAAAAGTCTTGCCGGGCATGGTGGTGCACGCCTTTAATCCTAGCACTTTGGGAGGCAGAGGCAGGTGGATCTTTGTGAGTTCAAGGCCAGCCTGGTCTACTGAGTGAGTTCCAGGACAGCTGGGGCTACAGGGAGACCCTGTCTCGAAAAGACAAAAGAAAAAAACAATAAAATAAATAAAGAGAAAAGTCTTACTTAAGTCAGGCTGCCCACAAAATATTCTAGAATTGATAATTTGGCGAGTGTTTCAGATGTCTTTGTCCAATTTGGTTTATGAATTCCCCAACATTGTAAGGGTAAAGAAGAAAGAAGAGTGTGCATATGAAGTATAATTCAAGTGAACATAATAGATTTCTTCCATTCAAGTTTCCATATTGCAATATACACAGTTGTTTTCTTATAAGGTGAAAATAGACGCTGAAATATTTGACCTATCAATAGATGCTGATAAATGACACAGTGGCCAATGCAAATTTCATGATCACATCTAAAGGCCAAAAGAAAAATTGCTTTGCTCTTGTCTATGTTTTATCTATTTTTAAAAACTGTTGGGGGAATGTGCTCTCAGGGGGGAAAATGAAGCTTTACTGCAAAAGAAATGAATGCAAGAAATAGCACTTTAAGTAGTGAAGAGTCATGAAGCATTGCAACGTCACAGCCTACTAAGGAGCAACAGCTGTACCTAATTTCAACCTGACGTGCTTCAGATCTCATATTCATATAGGTATTTAATGATCCAAACATAATGGTCCTATATAGAATAATTACTTATATGAAGGAGCAAACTTCATACGCATTCCTTTTTAAATGATCCTTCAAGAGAAAAACTGCACTGACTCTTTGAACAAAATGAATAAGTCTCTTTCACCAATCCAAATGTTTGGGGCTAACTAGCTTATCTTTCAAGAGAGAATAATAACTGTGCCAAGCTCACTTCTTTTTGACAGACTCTCTTTCCCTCCCACCTTCCCAGTATAACCAATATAAAGAAAATAGATAGAACGCCAAGCCTATCATTACATCATAGTAGTAGATGGTTACAAGAAATATCAGAAACAAAAGGAAGTAAGGTATTTTTGAGTTGATGTATTTTGGGAGCAAAGACTCCTCTCTTTGAGCTTGACTTTCCTGGGTAGGGAGGTTCACAGAAGCAGAGCTCTCAGATCCGTTGTCACCTGAAGAGCACTGTGACTGTCCGGAGTTTATTAATCCTTCATTTTCATGCCTTGCCTCATCCAGGTTATCAAGAGATTCACTGACTAACGTCATTGGCCCTCGAGATTTTTCCATGTCACCTTCTTTTCTTAGGAAAATCTGGCCCACATGTCTTTCTCTTCGACTACCTGATTCCATTATTTCTGAGCTTTTAGAACCATCTTCAAGCTTAGATACAGCATAACCCTGTGTTTTACTAATTGGATCGCAATTATATTCTGAAGTGGTAAGAATAGACTGGAGTGCTCTGGTAGTAATTGTTTTCTCTTCAGAAGCAAGTACTGAAGTTTTAATTTGGTGACTTGAAACAGTAAAGCTGCTCTGAGAGGCTCTGGCAGTGTCTGAGTTAAATGTAAACTGAACAGCATCTAAGTCTTTCTTTCTTGACAATTCTTGGAGGGGCCCAAGATCTTTATTTTCTGGGAGTATGTTTTTATCTGTTGATAACATTCTCAAACGTAAATCCAGTTTTGACATTGCTGTTTGATTGCCTGTAATGACCTGTGAAGGTTGTTCTATTCCAGCTCCAAGTTTTTCCCTGTCATGTGTCTTCCTGGGATTGTACATAGACATGGTTTCCTCCTTCTCCATTTCATCCACATGTACATTACAAATATCTAAATGTGACTCCTTTTCAAAA
Organism: Rhizomys pruinosus; assembly: GCA_009823505.1. Taxonomy (NCBI): domain Eukaryota; kingdom Metazoa; phylum Chordata; class Mammalia; order Rodentia; family Spalacidae; genus Rhizomys; species Rhizomys pruinosus. The sequence goes on along the minus strand of VZQC01014632.1, from coordinate 321,679 downwards.
TCCTTGTCATGGATTACACCGGCTGTATCTCGATGACAAAGGGTATAATGTGAATCATCGTTTCTCCCTTTTTGTGGATCAAACGCTGTTTCTTTTACCTCGATAGACCTGTCACTTCGTGCTGTCTCTTGAGGTAGCTTAGCAATTATATCTTTTCCTCTAGCAGACATTCTTTCTGGAGTACTTTCTAATGTTGTCTTAATTATATAAGCTGTAAGCGCTTGTGCTTTCTCGGTGATACCATGATCAGCTAGAGAAGACAGCTCACAGCACTGTGTCTCCTGGCAGGTAAACAACTGTTCTGTTGGAGAAGCTTTCCAACTCCTCGTGTTAGCGCTTTTTTCCCACATGTCTTTGCAATCTGCCTGTTCTTTGATCTGCCCAGTTTTATTTGTTTTACTCCCTCTTGCTTCTCCTTGACTTTCTAGAACATTCCAATTTTTTTTATGCTTTGTGTTCTTATTCCGATCTTCAGGATTACTGGCATCAGGTTTTTCTTTTTCAACTTGAAAAAGATAATCATTCATCAATGCATTTCCATTTCTTGGTGAACCATCACAAGTAGCTACTGGTTCTAAAGTAGTACTTTCACCAGGTGTGAGATCTCCGTGTGGGACTGACACAGCTTCTCTCCAGTTCACTTTTGTCTTTGTTGATGCATCTGTTGTTGCTGCCCAGGTGTGAGTTGTAGCGCCTTTGCTTGGCAGAGTAGTTGAGTCTCCGTAAAATACTGTCCCTTCTGTGTCTGTTTCTGGGAGTCCCACTTGTTTTTCCTGGTTGTATAAGATTGATTGAAAACTCCTGCTTTGTTTCTCATTAACACGCAGGCATGTTTTCTGCTTCACATCTTTGGTCTTGCCGTAATCACCCTTTGAAGCTCCATTTGATTCTTCGAGATATCTAGACGCCTGTGAATAGCAATCTCTTCTTAAATATCCCCTGTCTTTTATTCCAGTTTTCTTAGCTTCTTCGTCTTGATTTTTATTCAGGGTACCTACCATTAGCTGACTGGAGGAGGGACGAGATATTTGCACTCTGCCACTTCTGTGGGCTGGGTTGGCGTTATCATCCAGGAATTCCTTGGTGCTGAGGTGAGATTGCACATATTCATCCCTGCTGGTATCTCCCAACTGGGGCCGCAGGATTCCTCCCACATCTGAAGTAATTTCCTCTGAAGGTGGATGAGTATACTCACTTCCTGAGGAGGAATACTTTTCACTGTGATGGAAATCTTTCTTTAAGGAGCTTTCTGCCGATGAATTTGGGAACAAAGGCCCTTTGAACAAGTCACTGTATGCTCCATCATGGGCTTGCTTCTCTGACCCCTCAGGTTTATTTGTGAAATTGACTGTTGAAAATGTATGATTTTCTTCTTGGGAGACAGCACTTCCGGTTATTAAGCGTTGATTTATCTGATGGAATAAAAACAACAAAAACAATGACTATGTGATCTTTTTAAACACACAGTGAATTAGAAAGTTTCATTAAGGCAGTAATCTGGTAGAGTAGCTGGACTCACTTCATTTGTGGATTTTACAAACTCTGAAAGTCACATGTTTTGGGGGAGACCATTGTAGGCTATGACCTGGGATAAGATTAGTAAGAAAAGGGACCCAAATTAATCACTCTCCTTCCCAGCTTCCAAATATCACATTGTATTATTCAACTATTCTTGCTTGTCATTGCACTTTCTCCTCACTAAGAATATATACATTGATAGCTCCATGCTAATCAATTAGAGAGCAGCTTCCTGGGTGCCCCTTGCCACATTTACACTTGCTGTAGGTGCCCCCATTACAGTTCCTCTTATTAATATGTTTTCTGCAAAGCCTCTGCAAACTATTAATAGCAAAACGTCACTCAAAGAAAAGTGAGGGAGTTAATGTCTCTGCAAATTCTGTTTTAATGACCCTCTGCCAACTGGTACTCAAATGTATTTGAGCTCTTCAGTGATGCCAACTGTCAGGATTTAACAGTGAGATGCCTGTGTTTTTTTTTTTTTTCCCTTCTCATAACTGACATTTGCATGATCTCAATAATTATATGCAAATCTTACGATTTCCCCTTCTTCTCACATAAGGCTCATGTTACTTGTCAACTGCACAGCTGTCTTGTAAGCCAATGCCTGTGGCTTCCACAGATTTGGTTGTATTTCCATCTATTATGGAGCTTCATTGTTTTATGCAGTCACGTCAGCATGGAGCAAATTAGCATCTAAATTACAGCTCGCTGTTCATTTGTTGGGCGTACAATCTCAGTAACTTCTAAACAAACTTTTATACTGGAACCTGCTCATGGTAATGAGGTGAATTGGTGAAGTATGTGATTTTCCAGGGCCCTTTCATTATATTCTGTGGTTTGAAAAAAAAATGGCGATGTTAACTTTCAGCTGGTAAGAATTCTCACAACGGGTGACAACTTTGTAGTTCCTTAAACTTGGAGCAAAGTAAATTGCATACTTTAGTGATGTGGTGCCACATTGCTATTGAAAAGGTATGGTATGTGGGGAGAGAGATGAGTTGTATTTCTTTTCAGTTTCAGCATTGACACTTGAAGAGACGAATGTCATTTTAATCTTAAATGATTATGAATCCATGTATCTGCATGCTATGAAATTCAACTAAACACAATAAAGGATAAATTGCATTATGGGACTCATTTGCTATTTCTCCCTGTGTGTTAAAAGTGCTATTTAAACCATCCCCCCAAATTTCAAAATAGATGGAATGTTCACCAAGTGTAAAATTTTTAACAAATTTAATGCTAAATTGTACAGCACTGAATTTGTTTTCTGTTTTAAAATGGTGTGGTACAGGCTGTCTTCCTCTCACTTGGTAATTTAATATTTTATGGTGATAGAGAACTTTGAGATTCTCACTTGTTTGAAAGCAGTAGAATAAAATGCCCCTGAATGTAAGAATTATAGACTTGCCCAGTTGGACAGGACCTGAACCATCATCAGCTAGCCCAACCGTCTTGTTTTACAGATGAGTTTATGATAAGTGTGCACTTGTCACAGAGATTAGCAATGCACATCAGAATTTGCTTATTCCTCTCTTGTAATTCTCAAACTATTACTCAGAGCCACTGGTAAAGAGATAAGAAATGAATGTCATTAATTTACAACTGCAGAGACCAGGAGCACCGTCCTGAAATCAAAGTGCCTTGTTGCTCAAGTTAGACATGTAGTGACAGAGAGGATATACATTCACATTTGCAAATTGTATTAGCTGAAGCTATTGAAAGGCAGGCTTTGCAGCATCTTTGGAGCATAAATAGATTCATCTTCTCTAATACCATGGCAAACAGAACACTTACCATCGAGTCTAATTCTTTTTCATTATGTTCATCATATTCCCTGCTTATACCCTTTACATTTTGATGACTGGCTCCCAAGTCGTGCGTTTCCTCAGGAGAACAAATGATTGTTGGGATGTAGGTACCTGAAAAATTAATATAGTTATTTGCAGTGAGATTGTTTCTATTGAAGACTAGCAAAAATAAAAAATTTGTTTCATTTCAAATAAATTTACCTGTGATCTTTAAATTCTCAAAGTTATCATCCTCTGATTTTACTAATGATTCTTCTTTACTGTCAATGTAAAAGAAAAACACGTTTGTTCTAAAAGTACATATCCTAAGTATTTTTATACAGTGGAAAATTCAAGCTAACAACAAGCTAAATTAATTTCAGATATCCGTAATAATTTTTATTACTGTGTATGATTTTAAGTAAAACTTAAAAATTAAGTTGTAAGTAAATCATTTAAAATGATACAGTAATAAATATTGGTTGCAGAAAATTATTGAATGATTTCTATAGTGAAATATTTCTAAATGAGACTATGGTACTCATACTGAATCTTATATATGGTGAGTAAAACTATAAACGAATGTAGATTATTCCATTATCCTTGATTTAATCTTTGCAGTTGAGAATATTGTCATTTCTGTTTAAATGATGTTTTATAAACTGATAGTCCATTTGAGATCATAAACTTGGTTTCTAGCCTTTCAGTTATTAATTTGTGTATCTTATTTAACTTTAAGTGGTACTATTATAAGAGTAACACTTTCTATGTAAAAGGAAAAATATAAAATAAAACAAACTAACTAAAACTGAAAGGGAGCTAATTGTATGCTCAAAGATTTCATATGTGAATTGCCAATGGGCGTTTTACAACCAACTTTAGATTGTTCTTAGGCAAGCACATAATTCGTTAAAATTATTCAGGTTACATTGCTTTTTCTAGTACATTCTGCATTCTTGTTGGAAAGGATATATTCTTTTTTTCTGTAACATGTCAGGGAGATTAGTGACATACTTAGAATTTATATTTGCCTGTGATAATGTGAAAACTGCAATTAGTGAACGCTATTTTATGTATAATTATATCACAAATTATCAGAAATAAATGCCTTGGTTTTATTTTTAGTTTTTAAAAATTATATTTATTATTGTTTCATTGTGTCAAATGATAAATGTGGCTGGGTGCGTGAGTGCCACAGCATATATGTGGAGGTCAAAGGACAACTTTGTGGAGTTGGTTCTCTCTTTTCACCTTTACATGGGTTCCAGGGATCAGACTCGGGTCCTTGGGCTCCCATAGCAAGCATTTAACCCACTGAGTCATCTCACCAGTCCAGTTTTCCTGAACTGACTTCCTTCTATAATTTTTTTCTGCAAACAACAAAGGAACACTGGAAAAATTAATTGCTGATAACTTTGAGTAATAGAGTCTACTCTAAACTGCAGTGGAAATTTCTAGAAACATAAATTTTATTTCTACAAATCATTTGAAAATTATACTTTCTTCCATCTTGACCATATAAGAAGATAATTTCGTTTGTATATTTTTATATTCTTTTCATTGCACCTAAATGAAATTATCATTCTAAGTGAATATAAGTTCATAGAAAACAATGTTTGAAGCAATGATTCTGAATTAATCTAAAAATTTATATTGTATAAAATATCTATAAATATAGAATTTTTATTTTTACAGAATCTAACTCCAAAATAAATTCTTTTTCCTCTGGCTATATAATATATGTCTTATAAAATATATATTCACAAGGGATAAATAGATGGCTCAACACTAAAGAACACTGTTTGCTGTTGCAGAAAACCAGACTTTGTTTCCCAGCACCCACAGGGTGGCTAACAACTGTCCAAAATTCTAGCTCCAGGGTACAAAATACACATACACTTAAAATAACAATAAGCAAAATATTTTAAAAATGCAAATAGTTAAGCAATATTTAGTTCTTTCTGGTTTGTTTGCTTGTTTGTTTGTTTGTTTGTTTGAGTCAGTGTCTCCCTTTAGTCCCAGCTGGCCTGGAACTCACTCTGTAGACCAGGCTGGCCTTGAACTCACAGAGATCCACCTGCCTCTGCATCCCAAGTGCTGGGATTAAAGGCGTGCATCCCACCCCCCAGGTGTTCCTGGGTGTTTTTTGTTGTTGTTGTTCCCCAAACAGTACTAAAACTTTTTATTTGTAGAAGAAAAATAATTACCATAGAAAGATCTTTGCTTTTATCTTGCCAAAATGCTGTCATTGCTTTCTGAAACTCAATTTTTTAATGTTTTATTATTTTTTCTTAAAGAAAACGGCAGAAGGATGAGGACCACATGTTTAACCTCACTTCAGGGTCAAATGATTAGAAAACTGTTCGTCTCACCCAAATATGGAAATTCAGAGATATGAGTGGGAAATGCATTTAGTAATATATACTAGGAAGAAAATAGAAACATATAGAGTATAAACATTATATGAAATGCATATAGACAAAGGATGATAGAATGTGAACATATTATGAAAAGAGAAAATGATAAAATTATATCAATAAATACTAAAAGAGTCATATACCATATTCATAGATACAAATTTAATATTATGAAGATATAAGTTCTCTCCAAAACTGATCTACAGATTCCACACAATTATAGTCAAATTCAGAAAACCATTTTTCACAGAGTTTGAAGATGTTACTCTAAAGAGAAAACAGAGAGCTAATGAAAACTGGTATGCCTCTGAGAAACAGAGAAGAGGAAACAGGAACTTGCCTTAACTAACTCACAGATTTCTTGTGCAGACAGTGTATTGTTAAAGCAACACACCGACTGAAGAAACAGAGTGGAAGCCTAGTGACAGGGTGACACAAACATGACTAGACATAGCTTGTCAGAAAACAGAGGACTAAGGGACTCTTCAGAATGGGAGCCAGGGAAATTGGTTACCCTCATAGGAAAGTGGGAAATGGCACATAGGTCAAATCACCTCCAGATGGGCTACGCTTTAACATATCAACCACATTAAAGTTCTGGGGAGGAAGTACATATCAATGTCTTTTTTACCATAAAGTGGGAAATCTTTTCTTAAATAATGAAAAAAGACATTCATTACAAAAATTAAATTCTAACTTTAAGGACTTTGATCATTAATATATAAAGTATATACTATATATAAAGACTTTATAAAGTAAAAATATAAACACTGGGAGAATATATTTGCATTACACAAAAATCAACATAGGTCAATAAAATTATGAATAGGAAATATTCACAAAACTGGGAGCACTGGCTGTTCTTGTAGAAGCCCTGGGTTGGATTCCCAACAACCACATGGCAGGTAACAAACATCCATAACTCTAGTTGTAAGGGATATGACACCCTCTTCTGACCTCCACAGGCACTGCACAACACGGGTGCACTTACACACATTCAGGCAATAACTCACACACATAACATAAAAATAATAGAGTGCCGATTGCTCTTGCAGAGGATCTGGGTTCAATCCCCAGCACCCACATGGCAGCTGACAACTGTCTTTTACTCTAGTTCCAGGGGAATCTGAGACCCTCTTCTGACTTCCACGGCATTGCACAACATGGGTGCACAAACCTACATGCAGACAGTACATTCATACATGTAAAAAATAAATTAAAAAATTAAAAATAAATAAATGAAATATTTACAAAGCAGGAAGCATATGTGTATAAAGATATAGGCATTGTTATATAATATGAAAATGTAAATCAAAATAAGGTGACATCATCGATACCCAGTCATGAGTGGCAGATTATCTGGGGTCACAGGCTTTCTTGCACACTGCTGGTAGGAGAACAAATTGTGAAACCATGTTGGGAAAAAAATTCCAACATATGTACTCAAGATTCTTGCACATAGTAACTGAGGGAGCTATAGTAATTCTTATTATGCCACTGTTAGTAATTCAATTCTTAGACCTAATTTAAATGGCCATTCACAGAAGGGTAAACACAAAGCTACAGAATATCATTAAAAGTTTTATTATGTAGCACTCAAAATTATTAAAGCAGAAATTTACAACAAAACTGACAGGTCTTATCAATATATTAAATGAACAACCAGAAATAATTACATAAAGAAATCTTTTCATCAAAAACCTAAACTCATTCAAAAGATTTACAGGTGTACATCAAAGAACACACAGAATATAACAAAAAGTAGCATCCAAAAGAAATCTTGATTTTCAGGATTATAGTTACCTCTGGTAAGGCAAATTGTGAAGAAAGAATCAGGTCAGGTGATGACTAGAAGCTTATTGTTGTTTTGCAGGAAGGAAGTTATTACATTATCTAAAATATGTATCTGGCTTAATTCCATTTTCAGATACTTTACAAAGACAGGTTGCTCACTGACATATATTATAGGGTTCTTGATAACAAAGTACTAGTCTAAAAGTAGAAAAAAACAGTTATATGACCAATGCCACCTAAAGAGTTTAAACATATTTGCAATTTGAGGGAAAAAAGATGAGAACCTTATAAGATTATGATATAAATAAATGTGTCTTTAATGCTTCTTATATCCATTTCATGTTTCTTGATTACTTTTAACTCAAGAAATTTTGCCCTTCATTTCCTTCCTTCCTTCCTTCCTTCCTTCCTTCCTTTCTTTCTTTCTTTCTTTCTTTTTCTTTTTTTCTTTCTTTCCTTTCCTTTTGGATTCCCAATGATTGACACAGTGCCTGACACTGTCTAGTGGCAGTAAATGCTGTTGAATAAATGCACAGCCCCCTTTCTCCTCTTTATTCCTTTTAACCTCTTGCCATCAATTTCCTGACATCGTGTCTTCTAACCCATTAAAATTTAATGTGAGAAAAACAATAGAATATTTTACATTATGTGTACATCCATGTGTGTCTTTTGAGGTATATGCTATTAGTGCTTCTAAAGCTCTGGATTTTTAGAAAAATATCTATTGATTCTTTGAGAATTTCATGCAGTGTCTTTTGAGCATATTCAGACCTCTCCCGTATCTCCTCCCTCATCTTATTACCCCCTGATTCGACCTCATCTTCTTTATATATTTTTAAATAGCTATGAAGTCTTGAGGATGCTTTTAATTCTGGTGATGATTAAACATAATTGTTTTAATTTAGCTTTTTAATGCTAATAAAATTTGTTTAAAGCTAAGATATGTGTTCCGTAGCAAAAGTTCATTTTCAATGCACCTTAAATTATATTATAGAGTCATCAATATTTTTTTAATTATTGAAAGAGCATTCATTATTCTAATAGATAACAGTGAGGAGTCAAAGATGAACACTCTCTAGACACATATCTCAAGAATGCTATCATGGCACAAATAGATAAATCAAAAGGGAATGATAGCTATTATATAATAATGAGTTATGGTATTTATTTCCTTAGAAATGAGATGAAAGAGCTGGGGAATTTTTCACGGAAGAAGTCATATCCTGAGTTAATGATAAGTAAGGCATTTCTGATTAGAGAAGAAAGATAAGGAAGTGGTCAAAGCTAGGAGCAAAACAGCATAAAGAAGATTTACCCAAGAGCGGTAAGGTCATCAGAGGGATTGCGCTGTGTTTAGAAGCAGAATATCATGGACAAAACTGGAATTAGTTTAACACTGATTGTAAAGGGCGTAGCATGCTAGGCAAAATGGACCTGGTTTCTTAAGTATTTTTCAACTAGTGAGGTGAGGGAAACATGTTAAATGGGAGACGGGCATGATCCAACTGATTATGTCAACAAATACAAATGATAAAGGAAAGTTAAAAGGATTTTGTGCATTTCTTCAACAGAAATTTTAAGGACTGTGGTAATGCAAACAGAGCTTGGAACGGGTGGGTCAATGGGAGACACTAAAAGCTCAAAAGGATAAAAGTTAAAGGTGCTAGTAGTGATACGAGGAAAGAACAATCAGATGGAATAACTTTCACCTAGCATCAGAACAACTTGTTAATACATTTCATTTACATAGTGTTTATCATTATCATTTTAATGTTTTTATTTACCTGACTTTGGTTTCATTCATGAGAATATAAATCTGCCAAGTTGCTCCTTAGAAGACCTAAACCTGGAAGAATTAAATCTGGTGGTTAACTATTAACTGAAGTTACCCACAAGTCAGAGAGGTGTTGAATTAATAGACATCTATCTTTTGACATCATTGACTAGGTGATCCATTTCTTAGGGGCATCCAAATAAATCATCATGTCCTCCCTAGACCCTGGTACACATTTCTAGCCACTAGGCCAGTGAGTTGTACCTAGACTCTTCATTAAAGAAAGTAAAATATTTCCTTTTCTATATTGTGATCATCTGAGTCTATAACATTTTAAATAGTTTGAAAATTTCTTTTCACTGGATTCAGTCATTCTACATAGGTGCATTTCCAAAGAATTTTAAAGCAAGCCCATCAAATAAGTTTAAGCACCTCAGTTGTTCAGGAACCTTGTCTCTTCCTTCTCCCATGAATGTTACAGCTCTCAAATATAACAATTCCCAGAACTTTCATACTTAAAGAAAAAAACATCACTCTGTAGATTTTTCACTAATATGTCTGAGTTTGAACATGAAGAAAGGGATTAGAATGGGATGATGCTGATTCTCCTAAGGTGATATTGATGTGAGGCTAGGTTAGTGAACTCTTGACTCTGATATCAAGGTATCTTACTGCATGGTGTCCATTGAACAAACATCTTCAGACAATGTAGCCATCCCGAAATGACAGGCATTTTGGAGTCATTTGGTGACATGGATTTCTAGATCTCTAATTCAGTTCCTCACTTCGTACTACTTTTAAGTTCATTAGTAACATCTTTATACAATATTTAGAAGGAGAGTGGAAATCAGGGGTGACTCTGAAGCTTCTAATTGGAAAACTAGCACTTGCTGAAAGAAAATGCCCAGATTCTTTATTTTTCACAATATCAAGCTTGAACCATTCTTGCATTTTCTAGTAAACCTAGGCTTACATTAAATAAGAGTGAAATTTTATGTAATTAACTAAAATGGATATTAAATATCATGTGCTGACTGTATGAAGAAGTGACTTGTTTCTATGCCTAAAAAGAGTAATTTTAAATTTATTTTCTGATTAGAGAAGAAAGATAACAAAGTGGTTAAAGCTAGGAGCAAAACAGCATAAAGAAGATTTGCCTAAAGCAGTAAGGTCATCAGAGGGATTGGGTGGTGTTTAGAAGCAGAATATCATGGGCAAAACTGGAATTAGTTTAAATCTAATCGTAAAGGGCCTAGCATGATAGGAAAATGGACCTGGATTCTTAAGTATTTTTCAACTAGTGAGGTGAAGGAAAGATGTTCAATGGGAGACAGGCATGATCCAACTGATTATGTCAACAAATACAAAGGAAAAAGGAAAGTCAAATGGATGTTTTGCTTTTATTCAACAGAAAGTTTAAGGACTTACACTTGTGGTAATGCAAAGAGAGGTGGGTGAGTGAGAGGTGGGGTAGGTGAAAGAATAAATTTATTCTTTCATTCAGCCAATCATCCTACAGCAAATATTCTAATGAGTACAGACAAACTTCAAAATATGACATATCACTAAAACAGGGAGACCTCAAAGGGCTCTCAAACTTATTGAAAGAGTGAAGACAAAACTGTAAGCAATAAATGAGTGTATGTTTGGTCTGTGAATGGCTGAGTGTGGTAAAAATAGATACAAGGTAGACATGCCCTCCAAATTGACACCTAAAAAGAGGTAGTGTTAGCTAGAGAAAAAAGCAAAAGCAGAAATTCCAAACTGAAAGCATCATATGCAAATACAGTATCAGAAAATGTGTTATTGTAAACATTACAGTTCAAAATACAATTTAAGAAAAGTATAGAACTCCATTGTATACATGTACCACATTTTCTCTATCCACTCGTCAGTTGAGGGGCACCTGGGCTGGTTCCAGCTTTTTGCTATTGTGAACAGAGCTGCAATAAACATAGCTGTGCATGTATCTTTGCAGTAAGTTGTGTCTTGTGGGTATATACCCAGGAGTGGTATGACTGGGTCAAATGGAAGGCTCATTTTGAGTCTTTTAAGGGTTCTCCACACTGCTTTCCATGAACTCCAGTTCCAGGGAATCTGATGCCTCTCTGCCCTTTGCGGCATTGCACAACATGGGTGCACAAACCTACATGCAGACAGTACATTCATACACATAAAAAATAAATAAAATTAAAATAAATAATAATAATTATAAAAATTAAGATATAAAAAGGAAAAAAGAAACTTGGTGTCTTTATTGAGGTTGACACATAACAGCATACCAAACTGTTACACACTTGCATTAGGAAATTGGCATGTTCATACCATATAAATGATCTATTAAACATGTAAGAACACTGACTGCTCTTGTGAGAAGACCTGAGTTCAGTCCCAGCACCCACATAGTGGCAAACAATTGTCTGTAATGCCAGGTCCGGGGATCTGACACTCTTCTGGTCTCAGCGGCCACTTCATGTGGTGCACTTATATAACGTGCAGATATAATACTCATACACATAAATGAATAATAAAATTTTAAAGAAAAATAAACATGATATAAGTGAAAAAAAAAAAAAAAGAAAAGTAAAAGGTGAAAGGTCAGGCCACCAATTGGTAGTGAGTTACGTGAAACCACACAAACTTAAATCCAAATGCTACTCAAAATATGGGTCATAGACCACAAATTAGAAAATATCTGATACTTGTTTTAAATGCTACTTCAGGAGCCTAAACCTAGGCCTTCTGCATCAGAATACTTTGAATAAGAAACTCTTTGGAAACACTGATTTAACTACACTTACAGAAAAGTACTCAGATCCTCAAAGACTTCAGGAACTGCAGAAACACAGTGCAGGGAGCATTTTTAAGGCTCAAATTTCGCAACTCAAAATTACTCCAAGGAGAACTGAAGTTTTCTTAATTAATTTATTTTATTTTTATTTTATATGTATGAATGTTTTGCCTGCATGCATGTAAATGGACCCATGTTTTGCAAAGCCCATAGAAGTCAGAAGAGGGCATAGGATCCCCTGGAACTACAGTTATGGACCTTTGTTAGGCCACTGTATTAGTCACTTTTCTGTTGTTGTGATAAAACCACCATGACTAAGGGAACTTATAAAAGGATGAGCTTATTTGAGCTTACGATTGATGGTTCCAGGGAATTAGAGTCCGTTGTGGTGGGAGGCATGGTGGCTGGAGCTGGAGCAGAAAGCTGAAACTCACATTTTCCAATAAGCCCAGGATGGAGAGAGAGAGAGAGAGAGAGAGAGAGAGAGAGAGAGAGAGAGAGAGAGAAGCTGGAGCCTGCAAGGCTTGTTGAACTCACTAAGCCTGCCCCCAGTGCCTTACTTCCTCCAGCATGGCTACACCTTCTAAGCTTTCCCAAAACAACACCACCAACTGGGCACAAAAATCTGAATACTAGAAGCCTATGGGGGTCATTCTCATTCAAACCACCACAGCCACCATGTGGGCCCTGGGACTCGAACCTAGGTCTTCTGCAAGAACAGCCAGTGCTTTTAACCTCTGAGCCATCTCACCAGTTGAACCAAAACTTTTCTGCACAGAAGAAAATAAATGTGAAGCCAGGTGTGGCAGTGTACACTTCTAACACTTGGAGGCAGAAGCAGATGGTTTGCCTCACTTCAAGGCCAGCTGGGTATACACAGCCAGTTCTAGTCCAGTCAGGGCTACATAATTTCATCCTGATTCAAAAAGAATTGTGTACATATCCACATATCATTAGAAAATAATAAATGCATTGAAGAAGAGACAAACCTTGTGTGCTTTACGGAATGAAATGACGAAATGTTGATAGGGAAGAAGTTGAAAGGGGTTTCATTCTATCTAATAGAATAATGAAATAATTGTTTCTTAGTCAGATTTTATACCTTAAATTCTTTGAGTTTTATAAGCTACCTCTGAGTGCATTTGTAAAATATAGGAATTTGTCTTACTTTTGAGCCAAATTTCTCTAATTTACATGGATTTCAGATATGTAAGGGACCTCATGCTTGGCTAATCCTCTCCTACCATCTATAGGGAAAGAATGGTCCAGTTAGACAGTGCCTCTAGTCTCATAAACTACCTAATGCCAGGCTAGGAATCCCTTTGTCTCAGCATTCATGTCAGGGTTCTTTCCAGAGAGACTGCATACATTTTAAAGAGTAACAAAGCTTCCATGAGAATGTGCATTTCCTGTTATTTAGTTGGTACTAAGCAATCACTAAGGATGTGACCTCAAACCAGACAGCAAACCTCTCAGTGCCTTGATTTTCTCAAAAGCATCATTTGTGTAGGTTCCAACACATGGACCTTTTGATCAGTTTGTTGTCCCTGTTATTATTACTCATAAGGGCAAACTGTGAGTACTGTGCTGATTGTGTTTATCACAGAACAGCTACATTTTTACTTGGAATTTTCTCTTTTTTAATATTTACTATATTTTCTCATATCATCCATCTACAAACTACTAAGAGAAAAAAATGCAGCACATGTAATTATAGATACTTAAAACTTTAAAATGTGCACTTTTTATTAGAATCCCACAATCCAAGAAAAATCACCAGATCATCTACACCAACAACATTTTATTTAAAAGTATCATTTCCAAGTCTGGCCTGCATTGGAATGCTAACTCACACCTTCTTATTGCCTTGATTTATTCAGTGTCAGAATTCAGCCACAACATTAATATTACTAGAGTTTCTGAGCTTGTGGTACTGCCATTCTTGGAGTTACAGTTACTTTTAACTCTGTCAAAATATAGCAGTTTCAGTATAATTAATACTAAAGTTTTTCCTAAAGCCCTGCAATGCTATTAGGCTAAAATTTCTTATTTTATTTTCCTTTTTAAAATTTTGTATTATTATTAAATGTTTTCCATAAATCTTACACCATTTTCAGTCGAATTTAGAATCACTTCCCTTTCCACGTCCCCCACCCCACCTGAATCCCTGCACTCTACCATATAAGTCTTGCATCTTTTCTGAGTCTTTCCAGAGTTTTTTTCCTGTTCTTTTGTTGTTGTTGTTCTCTCTAACTTGCATTGCTTCAATATATATACATAGTTTTATATATATATATATTTATATATATATATATTTATATACACATTAATATATACATACATATACATACATATATACCCATATCACCTGAACTGGAAGATTTTTTTTCTAAAAGATGTCATGTTTTCCTTAAGGAAGTGCTCAGAGGATCCTCCTTGGCAAGCCCAAGCATCCATCTGGGCTTTTTCCCTCCCATGGTCCCCCAAACGAAGTCCATTAAGTACGCATCTTGTCTTGATCCCCCTGCACTGACCTCCATGATACAGCCCGGGGAGTCCAACAATGGCAGTCTATACTCTGACGAGGCAGCCTCATCAGAGTATTTTATTTTCTTTAAAATATTAGCAAAGCTTCCCAGAAACTTGCTCCAAAAATTCTAGGCTTGATGTCATGGAATTCATCAGCCAGTCAGGGTAAGTGGCAGGATTAGGGATTCTGTAGAAATATGTAACTACCAGAGGGGTTCAAAATTTGATTAAACCAAGGACCAGTTGTCCAAGGAGTCCTGGCTCTTGGCTTTTCTGCATCTTAGTAATTACTGCCTCAAAGTGTTCTCAACTATTCGAAAAGGAACAACTTTAGAATCCTTGTGCCTCATCTCACATTTTATTATTCAAAGAAAATTTTAGTCTCCTCTAGACATTTATGTAGTCCTCTACATTTAAAGTTTGTAGCATCATTTGATTTCTTTATGTTTCTTTTCTCTGGAAAGAAAAAGAAAAGATTTGTTTTCTTTTTGGTATTTTGAGTAGTCTTATGTAGCTCAGGCTGGTCTCAAACTTCCCACCCTCCTGCTTCAGCCTCTGGAGTGCTGAGAATTACTAGTGTTTCACCACATCCACCTTTTAAATTATCTTTTAAATAAGAAATAATATGAACATGTTTGGGGACATTTTAAAGACATTTAAGAACTACATACCAGCAATAGCATTATCAAGTGTACATACACAAACATGTTGAAGACTTTCCTTAGAGGAAAAATAAAACCCATCATGTGCTGTGTAATTCCATTATGTTGTTTTCCTAAAAGGTAGCTTTGTAACATTTATATATTTCATAGCAACTTATTACGGGAGGAAGAAAGAAAGCAAAAACTGTGCTGGCAGAGAGGTGACATTTGTAATGCACTAGACATCACCACAGCTTTCCCTTTGGTATTACAATACCAGCAGTCTTCGCTTTTCCAAGAATAAAACTGAAAACTTAAGAGATATTTGTTCAAAAGAAAGATAATTGCAATAAATGTCTAATTGTGAACAGAAGTGTCTAAAGGAAAATAAGGAAAGGTATTGTGGAAAGAGAATTTAGGATGAAAGATGCATTAAGTTGAGTTCCTTGATGATAATACCAGAAAAAAAAAAGCAAAATGAATGCAGTTTTACATCATTAACAGCTATGAAAAGAAGAAAGAAGTAATCCCAAGAGGAAAACATCAGAATTTTAAAAGTGGCTTCATGTTTCTTCTGTCTATTAAATCTGTGCTTTAACAGCTGACATGGTGAGGGATGTGTTTTTTTTTTTTTTTTTATGAGAATGGTTGCTTTGCTTATCTTAAAGTGAAAGCTCTGGATTTAATCAGAGATAAGAATGTGGTTTACAGTATAGAAGTCCTTTGCCAACATGGGTGACACCTGCTGACAACAGATAAAGAGGGAAGTCTTTCCTGAGAAACTATTGAACCCTGCCAGTCTTCCTTATGTGGCTAAGCAGGGCTTGCCCAGCAACTAACTCCTTTATGACCAAAGTGGAAGCACTTCTGCTCTTCTCAATTTTGATCTTAAATAACCAGATGTAAAAATTGCATTTCTAAAACTGGAGAGCTCTGTGAATGCAATTTACAAAGGCTTAGTTTGAAAATTGTGTTTCAAAAGACTAGAATACTGACCAAAACAATAGAAATGATTTAAAATTGCAACGTGGGGCTGGACAGCAGGCTCAGCAGTTAGGGTAAGAACATACAAACTGCCCTTTCAGAGGACCCAGGTTCAATTCCCAGCACCCACATGACAGCTAACAACTATCTGTAATTCCAGTTCCTTGGGGATTCTGATGCCTTCTTCAGACTTCATGGGCATTGCATGACATAGGTGCATTTACATACATAAAATGCAATACACTCACACACATAAAATAAATATAATAAATAAAATATTTTTAAAATTCCATTATAACCAATTCAAGCAATAGAACAGACCAATGAATTCTAACCTGCACACTTTATGAGCTTTTGAAAATTTTACTGTATACTGTGGAATGATTTATTCCGTATTATTTTATACTGACTCAAGTAAAGCTTTCTAAATATTGGAGTATTTCCAATATATACAACTAATCAAGATAAAGAGACATATAGGATAGCACCCATGATGGAGGCTTTTTTAAATTTTAAACTATAACCAAAAGTCATGGATAGAAAAACACCAGTCAGTTCCCTGAGGGAACTACAGTGAACTCAAGTATTGAAGAATCTAAAAAAAAATTCACTTCAAAGTTTCATTGAGTTAGTTCACTGTTTTAGAGAAATATGAATCATTACATTCTGAAATTTTCTAGTCAGCTTAAATGTCAGTAAATTTATTGTAATAAGTTGGATTTTGCTGGGTGTGGTGGCACATGCCTTCAATTCCTGCTCTCTGGAAGAAGAGGCAGAGGCAGAGAAATCTTAGTGAGTTCTAGGCCAGTTGGACTACAGAGAGACCGTGCCTGAAAAAAGACCAAAACAAAACAAAACAAAAATTTAGGTTGAATTTCCTTATTTTCTTTTCATTCTAAAATTGTTTTAAATATTTATTTACTTATTTATATTTATTTATTATTTATTTATTGTGTGTGTCCCCATCTCTGTGTATGTGTGTGTGTGTGTATGTGTGTGTATGTATACTCAACTTTGAATGTATAGAGATAAGAGAAACTTGTTCTTTCTCCTTCCACCTTATGAATTCTGGAGTTCAGACTCAGTTTTTCAGGCTTAGCAGAGGTGCCTTTAAATGCTAAGCCAACTTGAAACTTTTCAAATTCTTTTTAGAGCATTAAATGCAACTAAGACATGATTTTATTGAGTCATTTCCTTATTTAGAGAAAGCTAATACTACAACCAAAAATATCCTTTCTTTCAAGTTATGAATTGAACACTGTGTTTAACTTAGTGATTGACTTTAAACATGTTGATACGTTTTTTTTCTTCATGCAAGAAGTTTCAACAGCAGAGAGAAAGACCACCTTCACGAAGATATCTTTGTAAGTCCGTTTTCCTCAAAATTTCTTCATTATTTTCTCTCAAGAATTACGAATCTGAATGTGATTTGTGATGTCGGTGTAGAAGATGTTGCTTTTTTGCTGGCTCCTCCTCAAAACAATCAGGAAGAGAAAGACTTTGCGTTTTACTCTGTTATTGAATCTAGTGTCACATGCCTGCTGTAGAAATGTGTATTCTTTATGGCACTGGCTGGGGAGTATCTGGTACATCATTAAGTAGAATCTTGCAAGTCCAGTTGTGAACCAAAAAAGTGTAAGTTGCTTGGAAATGAGATGTAATTAAAAGCAGAATCTATGAATTTTAAGTGGAAGAGATTTATACATAAATCTGGCTTAAAGGACTTCTCTGCTACCACCTGCCAATTATATTCTATGGAGAGAAATGTAATTGTTTTTGGCTGATGGATACTGGAATAACTGAAGAACATATTTCTGAAAACTATCTGAAAAAAGGCTCAAACTTACTGCCTGAGGTTCTTATTTTACCCATTTTCTTAAAAGATATCCTCGCCAACCATGGAACCAGAAGGAGAACTAATAATGATCAGCTATCCTCAAGTCTGACTGCCTATTCTTCAAATTTCTCCTACAAAGCGTTTGCTAAGACTTTTGGAGACCACCTTTGAAAAGAATTTTAGAATGCTACTGGTTATCCCCTCAGGTCATTATATTTCATCTAATATTTTTTTAAAATGATACTAATTTTTTGTTGTGTAAAAAGTCATTTTCACAGAACTAAAACTACTGAGACAGTTAAGCACATTTAAGCAAATGCTGTGTAAATATTTTACTTTCACTGGAATATGTAATATTCACATTCATCTTATGTTTGTTAAATATACTGCTGTAGGAGCTGGGGATATAGATGGCTAAGTTGTTAAAGTGCTTGCCTTACAAGTATCAGAACCTGAATTCAGATCCCCAGCATCCTTAAACAGCCCGGTGCAGTAGCACCTGTACTATCAGTGTAAAGATGCAGAGAAAGGAAGGTCCTGGGGCTGCTAACCAGCCAGTCTAACCAACTGGTGAGTTCCAGGCCAAATGAGGCTCATTGCTTCTAAAAGAAAGAATGGAGAATAAGTTGAGGAAGAAACCTGAGGTAAGTCAGTGTCCTCCACATGTAAACACATCCATCCCTTACACACAAACAAGCTAAAAAAAAAAGTCCAAAAAAATCACCACTATCAATACCACCACCACCAAAGGGGGGGAAATCCAGAGCAACCGAACCATTGTACAAGATACAGTTTTGCAAAAAATATTTTAAGAAAATGGGATTTAATATAATGATATTTGAAATCTGTCTGAATTCAGAGAGGAAATACAGAGGACTGGAAGCACATAGACTCAGACATCATATTTTCAGAAGTATATTATGAGAAGAATCTTCCAAACTGAGGGTACAGGTATGAGGCTAGACTCCCTGAGGACCTGGGACCCCTTCCTCAGTGTGGTGTTATTTGTTCTCATGTGATAGTTTATTAAGTTGTTTGTTATGGGGACTAAAATAACAAGCTTCAACTTTGTTTCCTGATTTCTCTTCAATTCCTGGCTCTTGATAAAGAATTTCAAGCATGTCTGTGAGCTTCCCTTATCTGAAGAGTAAACAAAGTGAAATAGTTTATCATTCAATAAAAATGTTAGAAAAACCACTCATCAGTGTTTTTACGTTAAATCATAGATGCAACGTAAAATGTTAGAAGAACCATTTATCAGTGTTTTTACGTTAAATCATAGATTTAAAAAAATTAACAAGTAGTTTTCAATACGACGATTAAGGCTAACAGAATAAAACATACCAAACCAATTTAGACACATTCTTACTCTGTCTTGCTAGGACTTCCTTTATCCAAATATCCACCTTAAAAATTATGAAGTCAGAACTGAAATTAGAAACATTTCAGAATTCCAACCAGTAAATCTAGATATGTTATAGAAATACTAAAATTTCAGTTTCTCATTAAAAATAAAATAATAAAATGATGGATTTTTCTCTCTAGGGAAAAATATGAAGTAAGTTTTGTATATCATGGGCAATTCTCAGACTTCTGTGTAATGGACTATGCCTAAGATGTATTGTTTGTGTGAAAAATTACTTCTACAAATTAGTTATTATTTTAGTTTCAATAAGTTTATTTTAGTTTCCATATGATATGCAGTCTATTGGAATTCATTTCCATGTTCAAGTAATTCGAATTCACAATTATATTTTCAAACTAGTTCCTCTATTTGTACTGATCATACCACAAATTGATATTTCAAGAAAATCAGGAATCAAGTAAATTGGACTAGATAGTTTGCATTAAAATCCAAATAAGTTCCCTCTTATCAAACTTGGCTAGTATTTAATTGCATTTGAAAACTTTTTTTATGCAGTCTTGGTAGGTCTTAAGGCATTATTTCTAAATTTAATGCTTTTATGAACTTAAGTCACACATTAAAATTACCTTAATGCACCTTTTTGTCAATTCTTCACAATAGTATTACAAAAAGAAGAGAGGAGGAGACAAATTTAAAAAGCAAATGAAAAAGAACTCAATGGAAACCTATTAGGCTACCTGTTGATGAGCCTGTAAGAGAGTCATTAATATGCGGATCATTGACATGATAGGCCATAATGACTCCTCCAGGGACATATCAGTCTATTGTGTCAGAGACTAGTTAGGGATTCATTAATGTGAAGGCTCCTGACTTCTTAATATGCAAATCATCGATGCTGCAAAGCACTGAGGCACCTCACAAATGTCCACATTTTGTGTTGCTCATTTTCTTTGCCTTCTCTTCACCCATGCCTTTTGTCAACTACTCTTTTCTTCTACCCTGTCACAGATTTCTACACAAAGGACTCTCTGCTCAAGTGGAATCTCCTACTTCACATTCAAATACCCCTTCCCCTTCAGCCCAGGTTTCTTTGATTTAAGGCATGTTTAAATAGAAAAACCACTTGAAGCATTTTGACTAACTCACTCAAAATTTGGTATAGAATATGATTTTATATTTTTTTCCCCAATGTCAAATTGGTTTTTGGCTCATGACAGAGCAAACTGAAGAAAGCACTTTAAAGAAATGAAATTCTGAAACATGAGTAGTGCAACCAGGCATTGCATGATTTGGACTTAAAGTGGGTGGGAAAGTGGAGTGGAGTCCAAAAAATAAAAGCAAACAAGAGAGCAGAGCAGACAAAGGCTCAAGAAAGGATTAAAGAAAAAAAATGCGAATAAACAAGAAAAAGTAAGTATACACAGTAATATAATGCATCAAACAAGCAAAGGCATACAAAGCACACATGCCCTGCACACAATAAGCAGGCCATAAGGAGGGCTCTTATTGTTTTGGCCTCTTGTATATAAGCAATATAATGAAATTACTATCAATATTAAAACACTATGAAAACTGTTATAGAAGGAAACCTGTTTAGTGTTTGAACTAATATACTCTGAAAAGGTGAATCAAGCATACACTTCTGCAACAAATTTTGCTAGATTTCATGGAAAGGTAGTTAGTTGGTCTTTCCATATTCAGTAATTTTCCAAATGAGACTTTACCTACTGTCTATATTCATTTTCCTGCTATTTTATAATACAAACCTAATTTAAAATACAATATAGTCTTCTTAAAGATAAAATAAGATTGAGGCTGGAGAGATGGCTCAGCAGTTAAGAGCCCTGACTGCTCTTACAGAAGACCCGGGTTCAATTCCCAGCACCCACATGGTGGCTAAGAACCATCTTTAAGCTGGGTGTGGTGGCACACACCTTTAGTTCCAGCACTCAGGAGGCAGAGGCAGGCAGATCTTTGTGAGTTCAAGGCCAGAATGGTCTACAGGGCTAGTTCCAGGCCAGGTGGGGCTACAGGGAGACCCTGTCTCAAACACACACAAAGAGAGAGAGAGAGAGAGAGAGAGAGAGAGAGAGAGAGAGAGAGAGAGTGTTTATATATGTGCAAAAGAGAAAACAACTAAAAGCTAAAAGCTTGTTATTTTGTGCTAAATTTCAGGAGAAACAGACAGTTCTTATCTTGTGAATTCCATATACATTAAACACTTAACAGTGTGTTTATAAAAGTCTATACATATCTATCATAAAATATGCAGAACACCGGGGCTGGAGAGATGGCCTAGCGGTTAAGAGCGTCGACCGCTCTTACAGAGGACCCGGGTTCGATCCCCAGCACACACATGGCGGCTGAGAACCGTCTGAAACTCCAATTCCAGGAGAACTCCAGTTCCAGGGGAATCCGAGACCCTCTTCTGACCTCTGCGGCGTTGCACGACACGGGTGCAAAGACTTGCATGCAGACAGTACATTCATACACATACAGAAATAAAAAAAAAT
Organism: Rhizomys pruinosus; assembly: GCA_009823505.1. Classification (NCBI taxonomy): domain Eukaryota; kingdom Metazoa; phylum Chordata; class Mammalia; order Rodentia; family Spalacidae; genus Rhizomys; species Rhizomys pruinosus. The sequence continues at coordinate 299,722 of VZQC01014632.1, read as the reverse complement.
ATGCAGAACACCATACAAAATTAGTAAAACAATCTTTAAATTTAGACTCCCACAACTTTGAAGATATTTTGGTAGATTAAAATTAAGTAGGAAATATTATTTTAACATAAAAATACTTATTGAAATAATTATCACAAATAGTAAATTATGCCTCATATTCTAGCTGGTGATTATTTCCATACTAAATGTGAGAAGACATTTAACAGTTTCCATTTCTGCCCGGGTTCTGGACTGCAGGTGTTAAAAGAAGATAAAGAGTTTATGTATCTGAGCATGTTGATTTAAGGAAAACAGTCTTTTTTTTTTTAGCCAATGTTTTATTGAAGCTCTGTGCATTTCATACAAAACTACTTTACGAATAAAATTTACACCCGTGCCCCCCTTCCTAACCCCCCACCCCACCAGAGCGCATGCATTCTACCAAACATGTTTTTCATCTTTTTCTCAGTCTCTCTCAAAATTCTCGATGTAGAAGTTTACTGTTTCCAGCAGAAGTTTACCTTTTCAGTCAGTTCTTTGATGCAGTCTTTTCTGTTGTTGTTGTTGTTGTTGTTGTTATTTCTTCCAATATGCATCACTCCAAAATATGCACATGTGCATGCCACATATATCATAGATTTTAGCATCTTCAGTTTATGATTTTTTTTATTAGGCTGAAAGATGTCATGTTTGAAGGTTCCTCCTTGGCAAGTCCAAACCACCATCAGTTCTGCCCTTGTGTTCCAAACTGGGGTTTTCCCTTCCCACGGTCACTAAATGAGGTCCAGTAAGCACCAGGTCCTGTCTTGATCTTCCTGCACTGGTCTCCATGACACAGCCTGGGTAGTCCAACAATGGCAGTCTATACTCTGAAGAAACAGAAACTCCCAGTAGTAGCTCAGTTCACAAGTTGGATGTCTCAGCATTCCCCATCTGACACTGAAGGTTTGGAGGATTCTTGGAGAGACATGAGTCTTCAGTCCATATTGGAAGGTTGAAAAGCTGTGTCTTTTTGTGTCTCTGAAGGATGGCAAAAGCAGTGGCAGCCACAGGTAGCTGTACTTGCCAGTAAGACAGGCAAAACAACTGTGCTCTTTTTTTTTTTTTACTTTTTACAAAGGTCTCAAGTTTTATACCCGAAGTACAATTTCTCAGGCCTTACTAATTATATATTTCTGGTTATACTTTCCTTTTGGATGTTTAAGGCCACACAGTTAGCCCAGATTAACCAAGGTTTTTGTTTTCTCAAGATCAGTTGAGGATCTGGTCCTCAAGGGTCACTCAGGTTTTTTTTTGGGGGGGGTGCGAAAGGAGCCCCTGGCCCCTTTTGGCTTTTCAATCACCAGTTCCATCCACTCGAGGAAAAGTTAGGACTTACTAGACCAGTCTTCCCTTTTTGAAGCATGAGCAGACTTTCCTCTTTATAGACTGGACATTGGCTGAAGTCCCATTAGTGGATCTCCAACACCTCCCTGCACAGGAAGACTGGTGACTCCCATTTGCAGGACATTTCAAGAGATGCCCCATGTATAGTCCCCTGGGACTTAGTTGACCTCTGAGGGCAAGGAACAAAGTTATCCCTTAAGACCCTCAGCCAAATTGGTAAGGGCATTAAGTATGGTCGTTAAGCATGCAGAAAGGCTAACTTACACCAGCCTGATACTTTTAACTACTGTGTAATATTTTAGAAAAGGCTTGGACAAAAGGTCAAGGAGCCCTGCACAAGAAATACTAAGAAGCACTCCCATAAGATAAATACCAGAGGATATGTATGCATATGTTAAAGTAACATAAGATCAAAGGAATGAGGAAAAGGCTGGTTTGTCATGACATTGTGTCTGACCACGGACAACAGTCTTACTAACTGAAGAAGCTCACAGATGGAGGAGGTCAGAAGGAGCTCAGGTGGGCCACTTACTGGAATATGTTTCACTACAGCAATTTTCATTATCAAGATATCCTAAGAAAATGAGATGAAAAAGCAGAAACTGAATATGGTTGGAAATCTGTAAAAGAACAACATGGTGCTTAAGAAATCAGGCAGAAATGATAAGGTAACTTGAACCACGTACTGAGATTATTGGTGTCAGGTGCAGGACCCAAGCTTTCCTGATATCCAGTTAGTCTGACAAAGACAAAGCTCTTAAATACATATTTTGAACAGTGTAGTACAAGACTGAAAATCAACCATGTAAACAACTCTGCAGGTGGTTTTTAAAAGAATTCAGCACTCCTACTGGACCTTTAGAATAATTTTGGATATCACTGAATCTGTATCAAAGTTGAATATATGCAAGACAAATTAAAAATTGAACCACTAGCCTAGGGAGAAATTTTAATGTAGTGGGTCTTCATGAAATTTACAATAAAATGAAAGACATACACGGACTGTGTTTTAAAATCATATTTGGGGCTGGGAAGTTGAGTCTTACTGTGCAAGCATGTGGTCCTGTGTCCAGATCTCTCTCACATAAAAAGCACTCATAAAAAGTTGAAGTTGGCCATGTTCTGGAGAGCTTTAGTTGTCAACTTGATACACGTGGGCTGAGGACTCTTTAGTTGTAGAAATGCCTCCATTGGACTGGCCTGGGGCCATGTCTGTGCAGCATCTTCTTGACTGTTGAGTGGTGTGGGAGGGCCCAGCACAGTGTGGGTGGTGCTACCGATATCAGGTTGCTCTGTATTGTGTGAGAAAGCAGGCTGAGCATGGGCCAGGAGAGCAAACCAGTAATCAGCATTCCTGGATGACCTGAGCTTCAGCTCCTGCCTCCAGGTTTCTGCTCTGAGTTCTTACCTTGGGCTCCCTCAGTGATGAACTGTGACCTGGGAGATGTAAGCCAAATATATCCTTTCCTCCCTAAGTTGGTATTGGTCAGAGTGTTTTGTCATAGGAATTTAAGGCAAACTAGAACAGGCTGCATGGTTGTCACTTTAGCACTGTAAGGACAGGAGATAGGAGGATTGCAGGGCTTGCTGACTGCCATCTAAGCTCTAGATTCAGTGAGAAACCCTACCTCAAAGGAATAGAGAAGAGAGTAACAGAGCATGGCCCCAGCACCCCTCCTCTGGTCTCTTCTTACACCTGTATGTGCACAACACACATAAACAACACACGCACCAAAAATAAGATAAATTTAAAAAATATTTTTAAATCACATTATGCTTTATTATTTGTGTATCATGGAGTCATACAGGAAAAAAGAACTAATAATATGGAAACTGCCTCAAACATGGGAAAGTGAGGTGACCAAGAAAGAGTTTCTAGAGCAGAAAACATTCCTTCTGAGATCTGAAGTCGGTGTGATTATCCAGCTAGCAGTGAGTCAGCAGGACCATGGTCTGCATACCTGGAGAGCCAGGAGGAGGGTGCTGGTGGCAAAGGACTTTGACTGTCTCCTGGCCCAAGTTAAGGGAAGCAATACTGTCTAGTTTCTAACAGTTTAGGGGCTGCATCTCTATGATGAACTGAGCTCTTTCAAAGACCTGCCTATGAAAGCTCAAAGCAGCCAGAAAAACTTGCTTTGTTATAAAATCCCCCCTGACCACTCTTTTTTTTTTGGTCTTTTTGAGACAGGGTCTCTCTGTAGCCCCAGCTGTCCTGGAACTCACTCTGTAGACCATGCTGGCCTCGAACTCATAGAGATCCACCTACCTCTGTCTCCCAAGTGCTATGATTAAAGGCGTGCACCATGGTCTGGTGTGACCATTCTTTCTTAGAACATGGCATGACCATTCTTTCTTAGAACATCTTCAAAAAGAGGCTGTAATTGTGAATCCTTTCCTTGTTAATCTCACAGACCTGACATTTATCCTTTCAAACAGAACTGTTCAAGGCACAGGGGTTTTCCCGGTCTCTACAGAAAGGCAAATCCTAGATTGTCTGTGGAATTGCACAGTGGAATCAGAACTTCCAGACCAACACATGGTGATTTTCCAATCCTGGGACTACGAAATTCCCTTATCATTTCTATGTCTCATACCCTTTAATGTTGCTATTCACACTTACGAATTGTTCATTATACATTTTCTAAAATATTATTTCATTTCTATTTATTAATTTACCATAGATTAGTCATATTAATTTTCAGGATATTACAACTAATTAACAGATTTTAAATTTTTTATTAGAGCTCAAAAGACCATTATTCTTTGTTCTCTTATGTCAAATTCAGAGCCATCTGGAAGAATTTTTTAAAAATTCCCATGTCATGAACTTACCCAAGAGCAATTAAAATAGAGTCTCATTGCAGAACCCGGGTTGGACACCTTACTGTGCCCTTTTGTCCGCACAGCTAATTTGAGAAGCACCGTTTTTACTGTATGTAGGTATGGTTAAGATAAAACTAAGTCCTGTTGTCAAAACCTCCTGCTATTAGGGATTTCTGATGGTGAGGATGCCTAGGAAGTAGAAGGATATGCATAATCAGATACAAAAGTTTTGATAGAAATTGTGTATAGATTCTATTTCAGCTACAATCAGATATATAAAATAATTAATTCTCTATATATCCAAACCTCAGTGAATTTGAATTTGGTATTCTTGTTTTTAAAAATGTAAGGAAACCTACACATTGTGTGGGGTAAAATACACTACCGGTCATTTATTTGCTTGCAATTACTATTTATTTTAAAATTGACTGTGATAATGAAGGTTTGGACCTGGTTTAGAAAAATATATTACAATTGTTGTACTAGGTGGCAAAGTGCCAAATAATTACTGTAAGTACAAGCACCATAAAGCTTATTGCCAAGGACACTAGTAGCCTAGATTCCATAAAAGAAACAATTAGAGTCTTGAGGTGAAAATAATAGAGATGAGGTGACAGTTGTTTAAAAAGGCAGAACATGCAATATAATGGCTTGAATGCAGCTTCATGGATACTGCTGATAGTTTAATTTGCTGGGATTTTATCATGTGTAAGAGAACATTTCACATAAAAATTCCAATAACCACATATATTCTGGTCTTTTTTTCTTCTTTTTCTGATATGGTATGTGAGTGAAGACACTTCTAAGATTACACACACTCTTTCAGAATCACTTTTACAAGACTTACCTGATTTTTTTCTGCACATAGTATTAATTTTATGGGATGTATTTTCTTCTTACAAAGATGATATATACACAATGATTTTGTGCATTTTAAAGAAAGCTCAAATGTAGAATTTCTTTGATCAGATTGGCTGCAGCTTGTCCATCTTAACTCAAACAAAGTTAGTTAGCAGGGCATTTCAGTAGAAAAGATGAACCTAATTGATAGAATTTGGAAAGAATTCACTGTAGTCAAAGCCAAGGTGCCAGTTCATATGCTCATCTCTTCCTTTCTTGTACTGTCTTTCCTACTTCCTGACTAGATGGGTGGCAATCGTTATCCCTGTAAAGAATAAGCACAAGGATCTACAAGAGATTTAGAAAAGAAGTGACTCCTTAGTAACTCAATATAAAAACTCTTCAGTGAAGCACTTTATATGTCTTCAGAGTATCAGTTAAGACTCACAGTGACCATATACCATATGTGGCAGGCTCCCTGCCATCTCCCAGCCTTCACTGAACTTCACACACCCTGCATTCACTAGGCTGGTCCTTTGCTATCTTCTGCATCTCTCTACTGGTCCCTTAAATGTGAAACTCTCTTCCCTCATGTCTTTATGGCTGAGACTCTCTGAGTCTATAGTCAGGTGCTTTTATAAAGAAGCACATTCTTCACTTAAAGAAGAGAAGCTTCTCTGCACCTTATTTCCATGGTTATATGCATCTTCTGAAACCATTTGCATATTCTTTTATTATCTACTACTAGATTCTTGTCCACTAACTTGTAATCAACTTGAGAAAAAGGAGGGGGTGTTTTCTAATTGTATAGGCACTGAATTTAGGGCTGTACCTGAAAAGTGTGTTTAATAAATATTTTTAAATGAATGAGGATCTTTTAACTCATTTCTTCTGGTACCCGATAGATTTAACTTCCTATCAATGTACAAAAGTAATGTAGTCAATGCTTTTAACTGATATTTCAATTTTTTTCTTTCATTTTGATTAAAATTTCAAACTTTTCCATCTTCAGGTTATTATAGAAGCAATCATAGGGGCTGGAGAGATGATTCAGCAGTTAGGAGGATTGGCTGCTCTTCTAGAGGACCCAAGTTCAATTTCCAGCACCCACATAGCAGCTATAATCATCCATAGCTCAAGTTCTAGGTGAATCCAATGCCCACATCTTTCCTCTCCAGGCACTACACAATGTGGTTACACTTACGCACATGCAGGCAATATACTCATATATACATATATATATATAATTAAATATTTAGAAACAACCATATTAAAATGATTTCTGTGAATCTACCCAAGAGGATAGATAGACTGAGATCCATTGCTAATCTCTAATTGCTTAATACATGTCATAATTAAACCTGGAATTTTAATTTTTTATTAATTTTATTTATTTCTGTATGTGTATGAATGTACTGTTTGCATGCAAGTTTGTGCACCCGTGTCGTGCAATGCCGCGGAGGTCAGAAGAGGGTGTCGGATTACCCTGGAACTGGAGTTCTCCTGGAATTGGAGTTTCAGATGGTTCTCAGCCACCATGTGGGTGCTGGGGATCGAACCCGGGTCCTCTGTAAGAGCGGTCAGTGCTCTTAACCGCTAGGCCATCTCTCCAGCCCTAAACCCTTAGATAAAAGATTAATTCAATAAGACATTTTCTATAAGCATGAATATTGTGGTAAGATGAAACATCCAGAAATGTCTAGAAATCTTTGAAATATAACATAACTGCTTTGTTATATTAAAAACGACCTATAGACTAATTAAATAATTAATATGAATGAAGCTTATTTTCTATACATAAATATATACAATAAATTACAATTATGAATATAGATGTGATTTTTTAATACAGAAAAGCTCAAAATATGTCATGAGTATGAAGGCAATGAAGGTCTATTCACAGACTATCATCAGTGAAAAATATGTTAGAGAAAAAATGGGGCCATCATACTAAATATTTAAAATGATAATATTCGTTTCTAATAGTAAGCACTGTGGACCATAGTTTCCTTTCCATTCTTATGTACCCTGCATATTCTTCCTGAATTAATATAACTAATAATACTCTGTCCTCGAGGCTAAATTATAAAATATTCAGCCTAGCAAGACTGAGCAAGTTTTTTTCAACATGGTTTTCAAGTTTGTCGTCCATACTTCTTTCTAATTCAAGCAGTCTGACTGAAAAATAAAATCTACAATTTGCCTTTTTGCCATCATCTTCATGAGTGCTTTCAACTCTATGTAACATTCCCTCTGTCCTGTTTCTTTACTGGTTATTACACTATATACCTGTGAACCCTACAGAGTATGTTTCATGTGTATAAGTACGGACTTATGTTGCATTCAAATAGTATCCTTTAGTCAAGTCAAATAAGTTTGAAGAAAGAACCTACCTACAAGATTTATATGTACAGAAAGGAATACTAGAAAAACTATGACTAATCCGTTTATAGCTCTATGATGCAGATCTATATTGAATTAGGGATCTTAAACCACCACAAATCTAGCCGTTTATTTATTTATTTATTTATTTTATTTTATTTTATTTTTTTTTTTTTTGGCCTTTTCAAGACATGGTCTCCCTATAGCCCAAGCTTTCCTGGAACTCACTCTAAATTGATAAAGAACAAGCTGATTTACTAACATAACTAGATTAAATAAAACTGCATTCCATAGAATGGCATAGATCTTCATATGCAGAATAAGACAAAAAGGAAATTAGTTCAAAATGACCAAAAGTAGTCAAGAAGTTCTATAGGAACTGAAGATACAAAGCAAAAAAGTATATCCCTATAATCATGCCTACATAATTTTGAAAATAATTCAAAAACATTAATTTCATCAGAGATTAGAATTTGTCAGAAGCATATTTTAGTGTGCTATATTGGCTGGCCTATAGCCAATCCTCAGAAAAAATATAACAATCCATTCTGATAAATAATAGTGTACATAGAAAACTATTCACATTTGTCAGTTGAAAGTTAATAGGAAAATAATAAAACACGTCATAAAACCTCAGGTTTTAGGTAACTTCATGACATCTTTATTCTGAAAAAGGGAAAACATATTTATGAGAACCATGCATTAACCTCAGGTTTCATGTAACAGAGTTATTCGGGTGTTGTGATATATGATGGTAGAAGTGCAGATGGAGAGAATATTATTGGACTTAATAGAATGTATGACTATATGAGGAGAATTTTGTTACACAAAAGGGTAAAGAAAATGAAAGCAAAGCTGGCAAGGTGCAACCCTGGTCCACACATCCCAGCATTAATGAAGACTATATTAATGCTCCTAGAATGCTGACATAAGCCCTGACACTGGTCTCTGAAGGAAAAAAGAAACAGTTAATATTATCAGCCATGTATTATCTGCCTTTGTCTTAAGTGTTCAATGTCTTGGACCACCCTGATTCTGGTCCACTCTTCTGGATCATGACATGAAGAAAGTGAGAGGCTGAGGAATGAACCTACCCCTCCTGTGAGAGTTGGTTCTATTTGACCCTACTGGAAAGTAAAACAGTACTGGCTCCATGAAATAATGCTTTCTAAGTTACTGGAGAGAAGAAAATACTAGGATTCTATGGTAGAACAAAATATATAACAAAGAAAATGGCAATTTAGGGGCTCAAGAGATGACTCAGTTATTAATATGACTGAATGATCTTGCAGAGGACCCTGGTTCACCTTATAGCACCCACACAGTGACAAACAAACATCCATAATTCCAGTGTAAGAGATTCTGACACCTTCTTCTGTCCTCTGCAGGGACTAAATGGGTGCACTTACATACATGCAGGCAGTACAATCAAACACATAAAATAACATAATGATAATTTTGAATAAAGGAAATCACAATTTGAGTGTGAGATATTATAGTTTAGGTTTGACAAGTAATGTCATTTCTTTGTCACTTGGTTATCCAAATGGATATGTGCAATAGAATCTCTAGTTTAAAGATCATGAAATCAAAAGTCTTCATCATTAAGAGCCTAATAAAATTAATTCATTAATTATTTAGAAGATGCTCTTGGATTTTACAAGACCACAGGCTTATCAATGAGAAAACAAGTTTATTTTAATGGATGCATTTTCAGGGTTTCTGATATCTGTGAGTACATGTGTGAGCCCTTGTGGGGGATGGGATTAGACTTTGCACATCGTCCCTTTCCTTGGAATGAGCAATCCAGTTAGAAGAATGATAACAAACACACAAGGTTTGGGTGGCTTTATTTTGTTGATTTTTAATAGTTCCAGAGGAGATATATGAGTAAGCACCAGAAGAATATTCAGGCATTAAATGCTGATCTTAGGGAAATAAAAACACTGAAAAATAGAATAAGAAAAGGCTTTGATGGGCTGTCAAGCTGGCTCAGTGGCTAAGAGCATCTACTGCTCTTGCAGAGGACCCAGTTTTGGTTCCTAGCACCCACAAGGTGGCTAACAGCCATCCGTGATTCCAGTTCCAGTGAATCAATGCCTTTTTCTGGCCTTTGCAGAGATTGCCGCGCATGGTGCATTTAGATATATGCAGGCAAAACACTCATATACATTATGCACATACACACACACACACTCAAAGCCTTAATAGGCTTTGTGTAAGAAGGAAAATTGAGTTGGTCCTTGATGGAAAGAAATTAGATAGTTGGAGATTTCAGGAAAAGAGTCAGGCATGGTGACACATGCCTTTAATTCCAGTACTCGGGAGGAGAGGCAGGCGAATCTCTATGAGGTCAAGGCCAGCCTGGTCTACACAGTGAATTCCAGGACAGCTGGGGCTACGGGGAGACCCTGTCTCTAAAAGACACACACACACAAAAAAAAATAGACAGTGAATAGAAACAGTCAAAAGAAACATAGAAAAGTTAGGGTCTCCATAATGGAAAGTGTACATGTTTCCAGGAGAACTGGAATCCCTTCACAGGGATTGTTAAACTCACAGTGTATTGATATACCACTGCTGATCCTTTACAGCCTGGGGAAGTCACCATGGCCTGAATTAAAGCCACTGCTTTGCATTCATAAACTCGAAAGAGATTTCTTCATATTTCTATTTCAGAATATTGATGGCCCATTATGTAACTGAGGTGTAATATTCTTAGTTCTTGTATGTCTAGGTAGTTAGACAGTATTCACAGTGGAGGAAAGTGTAGTTTTGCAATTAGAATGAGCTGCAAACTCAGCTTTGTCAAGGGTTCCAATGAAAGTCTGAGTTCCAGTTCCTTTATCTCTATCTATAATAAGCCGCCTTGCAGGATTAATGGAACACACTTTTGTAATTTAACCAAGTTAGTCTAAATAAGTTTTCCTGTCACTTTGTATGGGACATGGAAAGTAAAATATAACTCTGTTTTTTTTTTCTGTTTGTTGTTTTCCTGAATAGTGCTAAGTACAGTAATAAATGGCCTTCTTTAAAAATATTCTGAAGTACTTGACAATAAAGGTTTCTTTTTTCTATTTTTCACAAAGGAATAAACTACATACTAAAATATAAAACTTTTACATGATAAAATAGAATGAGAAGTTTGAAAATGACATCATGTAGATGGGGACTGCCTAGAAATGTGACCATTGTGAAAAAACTGACTAAACCTGCAGGAAGGACAAAGTGGCAAAGAGGCTTTTTCATCCTGGAACAAAAATGATCAGAATAGCAGCTTCTTGTTAATACTAATTTATTTGTATATAAGTAATAGTGTAGTAATGGCAAAAATCAACCCTTTCATTAAGGAAAGCTGTTTTATTTTGTATGATAGAATAGCAACTTGCTTTTAGAAACTCAAAGTATTGGGTGAAAAAAAGTGACATTACACTGTTCATAAGTCAATAATACAGCTGAGATTCTTGCAGAATTGTGAATGTCATGAGATATGTAAACAAATGCCTCGAATGTTTGTATAATCACCCATTTTTACAGACTTAACTTGGCTTACCTAATGCCAGTTTCAAATGAGATGTTACCAATACAGAAAATATATAATACCAGCCAAAACCTTAATAACTTGAAGTATGCTTTATAAATATTGCAAAAAGACACAAAATCAATAAGGTTTAAATAAAAACTTACCTGTGGATATGTAATTGTATTAGTGTGATTTTAACAGAAAACTAGCAGTATATCAAAGTTAAGCTGAGTAGGAACCAGTATTTCAGCGCTCTGTTTCATTTCCTCAGAGATTGATGCAGATGTGCACTGACTAGAATCAGTAGCTTAGTTAGAATTGTGTTAGTGTGTGCTTCCAAACATTTGTGCATACACCCTCACAAACACAATGTGTCAGGAAACATATATTCAAATGATTTTTTTCTTGTAGATACAGTATTAACCTCTCTGTAGAAGCATATACTTAAGCCAAATTAATCTTCAGCTGGGATATAGTACTTCTGATTTTACAAATTTATTTAAAATGCTCTTCAGCATCTTACTTATGTAATTACACTCTTGAATGAAATTCAATTTAAAAATTAGATATCTATAAATCAGAATAATTATTTAAATTACTCCCATTTTTTTTTTCTTAGGAGGTTTTCAAGAGTTCCAAACAGTTATTTTTAATTTAGACTAAAAGATAAACCAAGTGATCTTCTAAATTATTTTTAGATTTCTAATTTTGGAAAATGAAGTTCCTTCCCTTCTCTGGCTTCCAGGTGACATGCCAGCATAAAAGTACTGCTAACTGATAAACTCAAATACAGACTCCAGGATTAGGAAACCTCCTCACCTCAGCCAGTGCCACTAACCACCTGGGTGCCCCGAATCCTTCATATCTGGCTCTACAAGGTCCTGAAATCACCCACCCTTGATGAGAATCCAGCTGAGGATGTATTATTTGTTCTCTCACTTTGTATTAAGCCATTGCATGCTAATATACTAGTTTACTAGCTCATAATTCAAAGGAATTATATAAAGTTATTAATGATATGTAACAGGGAAAATAGAAACTGGTGACAGAGACTATACTATTTGCTCAAATGTAAACAATAAGGATAGGGATTCCAACATTTAATTCAACTACAAGTCCGAATAAGTAATTGACTAAATTAAAGACAAAGTGTTACAAATAGTAAAATTGCAATCACAAAACACTGCTTTTATTGAACACTATTATTGGATTACTGAATAATACAATCTTTCCAAAAGAAGGTTAAGAAGAAACTATAGACTTGTATGGTTTTCAGAATATGTCTTCATCAAAGAGGACAGAGTCAGATGATGTCTTCTACAATCTGACTCAATGAGAATGAGACAGAAATCAAGAGCTACAAGCTGGAGATTCAGCTAAGTGACAAAGCACTGGCCAAACATGTACAAGTACTGGGATTGAGCCCCAGCATTGTCAAAGGAAGGAAAGAATTAAGAAGATAAAATAAAATCAAGTGATCCAGTACTGTATTAGTAGTAGATGTGATGACTGTAACATTATTTACACTAAATTGACTGAAGATTACACAGGAAAATTCTTCTCTGTTGCATCTAAACATACATTTTTCTATTGGTTAGTACCTTACATATGCATGTCAATGTATTATAAAACTATGAATTTTAATCTCCAAATGCTTATGTTGATAAAAGGTACACTGTCATGTCCATTTTATGTTTATTTTATAAAACTGAAATTTAACTGAACAAGTTTATGCAACATTTGCAGTGATTTTTAAGATTGTTTCTTATTTATTTTTCATACTAGAGTTAATACATAAGGTTTGCATCTTTCCTGAATAATAAAAAAAAAACAATATCCCCATCAGCAGGTTGATATTCTAATGCTAGCAGTGTTCAAGATGTTTGCAGCTTTCACTATTCTTCAAGATATATTAGTACTGATTTGGGGGCAACTGCTGTGATCTTATTCACCACCACAAATTTCAAAATGAGTAAGATTCAAATATATCACTCACAAAGAATGCTCTTCATCTTACAATGTTAGAATTCTTCCTAGAGTTTAAGTTTATCATTCATGGGAAGAACAGACAGACCCTTTACAGAGTAACATAAGGGGGCAGAATATCAAGGCTTCTAACTAAATTTTTGAACATACATTTCTATATATACATATAGTACAGAATAGCAGTCCAGATCAATATTTTTCTTTATATCTTTAAACTGCAGGATATATGATTAACACTTCAAAATGAATTATGGATAACAACATGTTAAGTAATTTAACAAGGTGTTAGAACAGAATAGAATGTGAAAAGAGTTGAGACCTGTACTAAGAAAATTTCCCTGCAACACGGTGGGGAATGGAGGGTACCCGTCCAAAGCTTAGAGATGACTGACATGCAATGAGGCAGGTTATATTTTCTCAGAGGAAAGAAATTATATAAAATTCAACTTCATTCTTTAGTCATAAGTATAAAAGGATGGCACTGTAAAATATGAGCAGCTAAACTAGTAGTTTGGTCTAGAAACATCTTCAAAACTGCATCCTGTATTAAACATCACATTATAGTTTATATAAAAAAATACTCACTATGATATCTATCACTGGTCCTATAATGGTAGACGGCCATTCATTCCCTTTCCAAATTCTCCAAATTTTACAAAGTCTTTTTATGTAATCCTGTTACATCTTAAAGAAGGCAATATTAGGGCTGGAAATATGGCTCAGCAGTTAAGAGCACTGACTGCTCTTGTAGAGGACTCGGGTTCAATTTCCAGAACCCACATGGTAGCTAACAACCTTTCCACACTCCAGTTCCAGGGAATTTGATGCCCTCTTCTGACCTCTTTGGGCACTTCTCCACAAAGGTGCACCTACCTACATGTAAGCAATACACTCAGACATATAAAAATTAATTTTAAAAATGAAGTAATATTAACAAAATATTTTAAATAAAAATTACTCACTCTCCAACTTCCAAATAAGTTAAATTCCCAAAAATATGTAGGGTATTTGAAAGTCATTTTCATTGAAACATAAACATGAGTTTGTCTGGCTGGTGCTCAGGAACCTACCGAATATGACTAACTTTGAAACTATTTCTATTAGCTTGGAGAGCCTGGTAGCAGGAATGATAATGAGGGAGCAAACATTTCACCTTTAATCCTAGGCACAGGGCTAGTCATCCACAAGAAGGTAAAATGTGGAATTTACCACCCAGCTATTGAATGACTTTTTGGAGTATCTCCAAATATCAGTTACTTGGCTAGATGCTCATATGTGTTACCTAACATGTTTCATATTGTAATTTTACCAAAGAGAAATGATTATGCCTATTTTAATAAAAATAATATATCTCTCTGAATAAAATAGATAAGCATATAGTTTCTCCAAGAACAAACAGTAATTAGATGTAAAGTCATAATTTGTTTCTCTTTAAACACTTTTTTTTTTAATATTTTGATTTACTGTTTTCGAATCTAGCCCAATTCAAAGGCTACTCCAGACCCACGGAGTTATTGTAAGAGCGTCAGCAGCTCTTACAGAGGACCCGGGTTCTATTCCCAGAACCCACGTCTCTAAGCTGGGCATGGTGGGGCATGCCTTTAATCCCAGCACTCTTGAGGCAGAGGCAGGTGGATCTCTGTGACTTCAAGGCCAGCCTGCTCTACATATCAAGCTCAAGACCATCTGGGACTAAAGGGAGACTCTGTTTCAAAAGATCAAAAACTAAAAAAAAAATTATCTTCCATTTTCTTAGTCTAAACTCAAATATCTCCATGCAACTAACAACGGGTTTAAGACTGTCCTTGCTGAACATGTCTGCATTTAAGGGAAGAAAAATATGTGTAATACATGTGTATACATGTTTATGTGTACATGATTGCATGTTCAGATACATATACACATAAATATATAAATATATATATGTATATAGGCATATATAGATAGATACTCATGAAGCAACACTGCAGTGTCATTCCGACAGGACACTGGACCATCAAGCCCACCTGGAATCTCCCTGCAGTCACTTTGCCTACATTATTCCTGTTAATGGCAGGAGTAAAATCTTGGAAAAGATTCCACGCAAAGCCGGACATTACCTTGGCTCAATTCACAATATGCCACCTTTGGGGGAAGGGGGTCTGGAACATTTGTAGTCTCAGAGCTCTACCCTCTTAACTTTGACAGGCTGCAGATAGTCTTGGGTGAGCAAAGAGGGCTCAGAGGGAAATCAGAGCAGCCATTTGAGGTGCGGGTGGCATCCATACTGGGTTTTTGTTCTGCCAGAGGCTGGAGATGCCCTGAGCATGGAGAACGTCTGTCTCCTTTCCTGTTAGGGAGTTTCGCAGTCATCTAATGGTAGTCCAGGTTTATGAGGGTAAGGCTTTCCACAGAGCCAAGAAGCCACAGAACCCTGGTGGTTCTGCAAGAATGTCAGCAGGTTGGCCCTCCACTGTCAAGCAGCTGGCAGCTTCCGACACCCTCTTGAGGGGCCTATGCAGCTGTGTTTTATGTTTCCATGTGGCCTTGCCAGGGGCCCCTCCCCTTAAACAGGCCCAATTTCCACAATTAGCCACGACATAAAATGAGTTAGGTATGGAATACATTAAGTCCCAGAGGTCTCGTGGAGCTATTTACATTGCTTTGGACTATGTCCAGGACCCCAGCTTATGCTGGATGTGTAAATGAAGGCAGTTTTGCAGTCCAGTGGCTGTGACTGGAAGCCTAGCCACAGCACACACTCCATTTTCCAGTGCTTTCCTTGGCCTCATTTTAATGATTTTATTGTCCTGAAAAATAAACTTTCTGTATTCTTAAAACTATGCTTTAGAAAGGATTTTCTCTTTCCTTTTCCTAAATGTGCCTACTTCCACTCCTCACATATGAAAAAACTGAGGACTAATCATTTTTTTCTTGGCATTAAAGCCACTTATGGCTTTATTTGTGTTCACCTGGTCAAGTTGTAAATAACATCCAACACCTATACATACTGTTTCTTACAATAATACATGGATTTCACTTAATAAAACCCAAAACCAGGTGAAGTCATCCTGAATATAGTGAAGAACAGACTTTAGGCAGGCAGAACGGGAGCTGGGAAGGCCAGTCCTCTGAGCAGCATGCACTGCCAGTTACAGACCCTGCAGTCAGAAAATGGGAAATTGCTAATAGTTACTATTCCATCTGTTAATCTGTACCTCACACTATCTACCCAGAGAGTATGAGGCTGGCACTGCTCACGTGGTTTTCTGTCTCCCACTCTCTGCCTTGAGAGCTCTTTTCTTTCTCTCACCGAGTTTCCCCTCATTTTCACAGACCCAGGTGCTTTGCTCCATTTACCAGTTGCCTAATTAACATAGGGCCCGATATACTGACCCTGAATAGACATTTGTTGAATTGCTTAGGATTCTCCAGAAGAAATTACAACGTCTGGGGAAGCCATGCATTCCAAGGTTCAGGAAATTAGTCATAGAACAAGATATGAAAATGGTGACAAATCTGAGAACTTTTAGTAATGACTTTGTATGTGTTCAATATTCTAGCAGAATCTTTAAACATAAAATCACATTTAATTTTAACTCTGGGTACCATGGCATCCCTATGTGGCTGGTAAGATGGCTCAGAGGGTTAAGGTCCTTGATGCCAAGCCTTAGAACCCATATGGAGGAAGGAGAGAAACACTACTGCAGGTCATCCTCTGATGTCAACACATATCTCCAGGCATATGTACACTCCCCAAATAAATAAATAAATAAATAAATAAATAAATAAATAAATGTTTTAAAAATATTTTATTTATTATTTTTATTTTCTCCTGCGTATGATATAAGTTCATTGCCTATGTGTATCTTAAATGCACCCATGTCTTGCAACAACCATGGAGGCCTAAAGAGTGTGTTCAATCCTCCAGAACTAGAGTTCTAGATAGTCATTAGCTCCCATGTGGGTACTAGGAACTAAACACATGTCCTCTGTAAGAGAAGTATGCTCTTAATCACTGAGCCATCTCTCCACCTCCAAATAAATGGTTCTCAGGAAACAAAGAATGATCCTTCAGTTTTCATGTATTAAACGTGGAAATTTTAGCAGTCACTGCATTCTCTTCTAGATTTAAGATGTTCAAAATTTAATGTCACATATCTCAAGACAATTTACAGTGTAAGTTTACTTGTTGATTAAAATCTCACTTGAACGAGACAAAAGAATGACTCTCCACATCTGAATATTTAGGAATTTTGAATGAAAAAAACAGCAATTTGAGGGGAGCTTGAGCTTTCAAATATCCCTAAAGCCCAATTTACAACAGCTAATTGTACCTTCTAATAATTTACTAGTAAATTCCTATGTCAGTTTTTTATGTATTACTTTATGGAAGAGTTGAGAGTGTCCTCAAGGGACTAACCTAATATTACACTAATATTACTAAAAATTAACATAGGAGGAAACCAACCCTATTAGCCCAGGTTCATAAACCAGTCTGTGGTAAGGTTAGGACTCAGACTCAGAAATGTTTAACTTTGAAGCCTTCAGTTTTAACTTTGCAAGTAAATTATTCCTGCATGCTATTTGTGGCTTCTTTGGGTATGTACATTGAATGTGATTTATATCATTTCCTGCAAAGATATCTGCTTGGTTTGTTTGGTAGCACATACTTGATGGCTGCATGTGTACTGGCACCTAACAAGTACCTCGTGATGCCTGCCTTTCTGTGCGATTAGATCTTCCTCTGTCACTCTCAGTTCCCTGTCTATGAGTTACAAATGCTACTTTCCTCTCCCTCTAGATATTCAAGGCATTATATAGTAACAACCTCATAAGAAAACAGCTGACACCAATGAGAAGATTTGCAAACTCTGACCTGAGAAAAAACTCTGTAGAGAAAATATGAAGTCTGTCTGGATGATTGGTATAACAGAAATCCTGCCTCACTGAATGCATTCACACAGTTCATTTTATACTTCTTAGAAAGGATTATTGACACTTTCAGAAGAAACAATCTCAGGGATCCAATAGCAAATTAACTTTGGAATTAAGAGTAATTGCAGTTAGGTGTTACTCTGCACACTAGGCCAGCCAATTTTCACTTTAACTCTGAGTTGTTTTGCACGCTATTTATTCTTAATCTTTGTGTATGGATGAAACAAAAATTCATGTACATTTCTATTCTGTTTTATCTTATAAAATAAATGTCCCCCAACTTACATTATAAAGAAAGCATAGATATGTCCAAAAGGGATCTTTTAGACCTTGTAACTATTTGGAGATGGGAGGGATATTTCAGGACCTATTATATTTTATCAAATGAGTGCTAATTTATTTTAGCCATGTACATATTTTGGAAAATAATATTAATAAGGTATATCTTTTTTTCCCTAACCAAATTCTTCCCGATGAAATCCAACTGCACTATTCATTTAGAAATTTGATAATGTTCTCTTGTGCAAGTTTAGGAATATTTGAAACCCCATTGCATATAAATTATATCATGGAAAAGCTGTATAAATATTCTATTATGGCACATGCTGTTCTAAGGATCTGACAGGATTTCCTTTATACACTCCGTTTTGAGTGGTATATAAATCAGATGTAAAAATTCATGTTGGACTGAAACTCAGTACAAAAAGCCTCTTCCAGAGGCAAATGCTCTTTTAAAAATGTGGTTTGAATTATGTTGGTCATTTTTAAGTTATAGAAGTGCAGAAAATGTATTTGCGGTTTTGAAGGAAAGAGGTTTTTTCCATTTTCATAACTCATTAGGAAACTTTACAGGCCTTTAGACCATTTTGTGGTTTCATTTTTCTCAGGTTTTTCTCCCCAAAGCAAAATTAAAACTTGAGCAGTGTCTGCTATGAACCAATGATTACTATTCTGAATACAAATGTGCATGTGCATGTGGAAGTGTGTGTGTGTGTGTGTGTGTGTGTGTGTGTGTATGTCTTTAAGTAGATACTCCCAATAACAGTATGGCTGTAATGCAAGTTTCAGCATATTAGCTCTCTATTCTTTGTTCTTGGTATCGAGTCAAATTTATTCTACCAAAGGAAACCAACTTCTAGCCTCCAGTTCAGACTATATTGACATTATGAAGCTGCATCTTTAACTCATAGACAACAAAAACCCTTCATTGTTTTATGAACTATTTGACCAAAAGGCTTTACCCTTCCTAAGTTCTATTATCTCTAACATATTCAGCAAGTGGCTGCATGTTTAATGAATAGTCACAGATTGTTATCACAAATATAAATTATTTAATATATGTAAATTTTGTACAGAGATTAGTTTGAATCACATTGACTATTTTTTCTGTGTAGATATATGCGAGTACTATCACAAACATCTAAATTATTGTTTTAATATGTGTAGAGGTTGTGATTTTATTATCTCTTCAATGACATGGATTGAAATCTAGGAAAGTTTTATTTGGACTAAGACAGTTGGTATAGCTCACAAAGTTGATTAAGCTATTCTTTCAACTGGCTTGAATGGAAAAATCACAACTGAAATATTTAGTTTGGAATATTTGTTTTCAAGTATTACAAAAGAGAAATATTTATGTTTGAATTGTTTTAACTTATACTATATTTAGTTGTTCAGTATATTAGAATGAACAGTTTAGGAATTATTATTTTATCCATTAAAATATAAAATGGTTAACATTTTCTCAGTCATTAAAAACATTCTACTTAGCATTTGGAATCTGAGTGTCTTCATTCCTTACACAGTCCACTCTTTGTCATATTATAGTATTTCTGGAGCAGCTATTAAAATATTTGTTTTGAGATAGGAGAAATCACTCAAGAATAATCATAACTTTGCCAGTGGCTGGAAGAGCAGTGAGGACTTTTCCCATGAAGCAGAGTGAGAAGAGGTCTAAGTGCCCTGAATGTTACATCCACTAACCTAGTGTCATGGAAATTAGCCAGCTTTGCATTATAGAAGGTGCTGAAGGCTACTTCTATTTTTCCACATTAACAGGAGACTAAGGTTACTAATGAGGGGTCACATCCCAAATCTCTAATCTATATAGATGAATATCCTTATTTCTATCTGGGTCATTTTTTTTTATCCTGCTCCATTTACTTTTACTAAATTATAATAATTTATGTTCCATAATGTAACATTTGTTATAATTATTCAATTACATGTGCAATTTATACATCACTCACAATTATTCTTTAGTTAATTCATCATTAAATTCATATCTCTTATGATTTAACTTAACATGCATCACTCCAAACATTTTTACAAAACTGACTCAGTCATTAAAATGTTCCTTGCAGCCTTCTGTGAAAAGCCTACAAATGTGTTACTACCACATAGGTTTTGAAATACTATTTTATGTTAGTCAACAATGTTGCAAAGCAAAGCCTAGGCATTTAAAAAGTAACTGAAAATAAATATACTTTAAGCAAAATAGTTTCATAAATGAAGGAGATACAACTCAGAGTTTGAAATTAGGTTACCAAGGAAGTAAAGTATACATCCTTGTTATCATAGTATGCATATTTTCCTTATATTTGGAATATTATGTGCTATTGAATAGCACTGACCAGCAACACCTGACACTACTGCTGTTATAGAACATGCAGCAGTTTTTTAAACTAAATGTTTTCTTCTTATAACATACAAAATGACATTTAAAAATCTTTGAAGATTATGACTAATAAAGTATGTAAGATATGTCCTCACCTCAATTTTACCTTTAAGCAGCCTTTTATTTGTCTACTAGAAGCTTCTTCCAATGGCTTTACAGGCTCCGGTTCTTGTTTTTTCTTTTGACAAACCAATATATAATTTGTGCCATTATTATTTGACCAAAATGTACCAACAGAAGTTTCATAACGTATACAAAACTCGACTCTGCTGCCATCTCTTTGATAAGGAGGAACCAATGAAATCTTAAAAGAGAACTGGTCAGTTTCACCATCGCAAGAATTAGGAACATATTCTGCTAAAATGTCATAATGTGTCTGCCAGTCATCTATGGACATCCGCACATATACTAACTTCTCAAAAGAAATATTCAGAACTCGAATAATGCCCTTCATACTTGTTGACCCGGGAAGGTACTCAGTTGACTCCAACATTGCTTTCTGAACTTGAAGTTGTTTCATAAGATCTTCTTTTGAAGAAGGCAAGTCAAACAAAGGAGATAAAACATATTCTTCTGTGTGGAAAACATCTTTATTCAAGTCAAAATCAGTTGAAACACTCGGTAATTCCCAGCAATCAAATTCTTTAATGGACACAAGACTAAATCCAAGGCTGTCGGCAAAGGAAACTCTCCTGGAGCCTGAAGTTGGAGTGTCCAGGTACATGTCTTCAGAAGACTCAGATCCTCTCCTGCTTGGCTGAGGGGAGAAACCAAGCTCGAAGTTTGCTTTAACATCTTCATCTTCACAAACAGAATCGGATAGATTGGGAACTTCTAAAAACTTATCTTTGCTGATCTTACCAGGTACTTCAGCAGGCTCCATTGGGCTTTCTGGTAACAAATAAGAGAGAACTGTACAACTAGTAGAAGCTGATATTTGAGATACTGAGGCTTAAAATAAGTGTAGTGTTACACTTGACATTGCAAAAGGAGTCAGCTCTATAAATAGGCCCAGTGGCGTTTCAACTATGCTAGACAGCCTCTAAAGCCTTTATATGATAGCATCCACGAGACTCTTGCCAGTATGTTCAGATTTAACTCTTACTGTTTAAAGTTATATTTGTTGGTGATCTGAGTTTAAAGGAAGCAGTAGGCAGGAATCCTCTACCCTGGCTGAGGAATGATTAGCACATGATAGTTGATGAAGGAGGGAAAGACCATTTTCTTTTTATAATGTGACACTGGGTAGATTGAGCAAGCTCCAGGGGATGTAACTATACCCAAGAGTATTTGGGGAACACAAACTGGATTTGATGGTCTTTTAAGAAGTTAGTAAAGGCCCAGTATGGAGGCACAGGCCTTTAATCCCAGCACTTGGGAGGCAGAGGCAGGTAGATCACTGTGACCTCAAGGCCAGCCTGGTCTACATAGTGAGCTCCAGGCCAGCTGGGACTAAAGGGAGACCCTGTCTCAAAAATGCCAAAAAAAAAAAAAAAACAAAACAAAAA
The DNA here is from genome assembly GCA_009823505.1 of Rhizomys pruinosus. Lineage (NCBI taxonomy): Eukaryota > Metazoa > Chordata > Mammalia > Rodentia > Spalacidae > Rhizomys > Rhizomys pruinosus. The sequence continues at coordinate 277,701 of VZQC01014632.1, read as the reverse complement.
GAAGTTAGTTAAGAACTCAAAGTGGGATGGGATTAGGGAAAGGGAAGTGGATCTGAAAAGTTTTTTAATACAAAAATAAAACTAAATAAGACTGAATCGGCTAAAGAAAAGAAGAAAAATTAAAAGAGAGACATATCAAAATCATTTTGGTCTTGTTATTGTTAGGAATTCTAAAATCTTGGTGTAAAGTTTCAAATGACATAAGCTATAAAGTAAATTAATCTATGGAGCAGGCAAGGGCAGAAAATGAGCATATGAATATTTGTGAACTTAGATAGCTCTTGCTAAAATTGTCTTGCTATCATTGTCTGAGAGATACAATGTAAAACATTTCCTGTAAAGTTGCTCACACAGGTGCGGAGAATTTTGAAAAAGAAAGTATCATCTTAATTCAACCAGAGACCAGGCAGGAGGCAGACATCAGGAGGGAGTGAGCTGGGCTTTCAAATAAAAGAAATAACGTGGGCCAAGGCCTGAAACAAAGAATTAAACAAAGTTGTTACTTCAGTAAGACTTTTTTCAATGGAAGTTGGGAACAAATATGTGTAAGTCAAACCTCATTGACATAAAAATAGAAGCTAGCAAAAGTGAACTGGCCCTGGGTATAAAATTACCAGGTGAAATTTCCATTAAATGAATACCTGTAAAATAGAAATAGATACTGTGGCATACTGGAGTTTGATGTTAAGTTCAACATGTCAGCACTTTATTTGGACTCTTAACTGACTTTTTTTGTTTGGTTTTTTTTTTGTCTTTTGAGACAGTGTCTCCTTTAGTCCCAGCTGGCCTGGAGCTCACTCTGTAGACCAGGCTGGCCTTGAATTCACAGAGATCGGCCTGCCTCTGTCTCCCAAGTGCTAGGATTAAAGGCATGTGCCACCATGCCCAGCTCCTGACTTTTCCTTTCATTGTATTTTATTTTATTTATTTATTTTTTTTTATTTACGTGTATGAATGTACTGTCTTCATGTAAGTTTGTGCACCCGTGTTGTGCAATGCCTCAAAGGTCAAAAGAGGGTCTCAGATTCCCCTGGAACTGTAGTTCTCCTGGAATTGGAGTTACAGACGGTTCTCAGCTGCCATGTGGGTGCTGGGGATCGAACCCGGGTCCTCTGTGAGAGCAGCCGGCGCTCTTAACGGCTAGGCCATCTCTCCAGCCCCATTCCTGACTTTTCTTAATACTGATAAAAAACCCACTTTGTGGAAGGAATTTGGGTTTAAATAGTAAAAAAGAAATAAACTAAAAAATATATGAATACACATGTGTTTCAGCTCAGAGAAATACCAGCTAGAAATCTATCCTGGTAATATGCAAAAATATGCAAAGCTAAATATAATTTTATGCTGATAACTGGACTGCTGACACTAGTGTAAAGTCTTGCATCAAGGAACTAGATAAATAATACCCTTAAATAGGATGTTTTACAGTCATTAAAGATAAAGTGTACTTTATGTACTGATATGGCAAGATAAAAAAAAATAAATAGTTAACTGGGGAACAAAGTAAACATGCATACACAGATATGTGGGAGGACAATTCCTGGAAAGTTGCAAAAGAAAATCTTATCAGTCTTTACCACCAAACATGAAGGTTGAAAAGGGGCCTCATGAATTTCATTTCATAGTGTTGTAATATTTGAAATGTTAGGTAGGCATGAGCCTGACAGTTTCTAGGAGCAACTGTAAGTTGAACTAAATTAAAATATAAAGTATACAGTGAGAGGGGATGACTAAAATAGAAGAACCAATGGCATCATTTCTTTCAAATCAAAACTTCATAAACATTATAACCTCCTGCACAATTTGAATTGCATGAATTAGGTAATAAAAATTATTTTCAAATTTAAAATGGATGACATATAAGAAACTAAGAATATGATGCTATTTAGGTTGAACCTCATCCTTGTTGTAGCTAGGATGGGAGAGGCCCAGATGAATATTTTTAAAGTGGTAAATGGATATTCCCTGAGAAGTTGAGGAGTAAGAATAGCCATTTTTAAGGTATACAAAGAATATCATTAGGTTCTCAAAGGAATTAGCAACAAAATGCTTCACAGAGGTAGTACAGCACTCACATAAGCAGATACGTAATGGAATAATGGGAAGCCACTGTGTAATCATCTGCTGAAGTAATTTATCCATTGACTCAAAGAGGGGAAAACCCTAGGCCCATATTCTGACTCTGGACATACTAGTTCCATCGCCTTCTGAAGGTTGCTGCAATTTTCTAAACTTTTTATTATAATGTAGTATGAAAAATTAAAAAAGATGCTTATTAAACATCTAGCACCAAATAGAAGCAATCATTGTATTTCTTCCTTGTGAAAGGCTGATTTATAAGCTGCTTCAATAGATGATGGTTATAGATGTTCCATATATATCATATTAAGAAATTATCTGTAATTAATTTTATTGTTACTGATTTATTCAAAGATTATACTATGCAAAATTTATTTCATGCAATATAAAGTAGATGCAAAAAGAGGGAAAATGGTTTTGTTTATTTGATCTAAACTTTTTCTTTTGAATGTGTCTCTTTAATACAAAGCACTCCTCTGTCAATTTGTGGTAATCACTGCCTTTCTTTTGGAGTTGATAACCTTTACATAATTGGAGCCAGTTGACATGTTCCCCTTTAGTCACCACTTAGCTAACGCAGAGTGATTTCATCTTCCTAATCTCTTCTCACATGTCAATCCTCCAGTGATTTTTCGTTATCATTTTGTTACTCCTCTATGAACTCCTTCCAGCTTTCCTTTATTTCTTCAATTAATGAGCTGCCTCTGGTTGAAGGCAAGATCACAGATCAAGTGCCTCTGGAGCATATAAAGAAACATACCACCCTTCCTTGGGACTTAATATTCCTATTCAGTTAAAATTCAGAATTCCTTGCTTCATTTCCATATAATAGAGCAGCATTCCATTTTCTCACATCCACTTCTCTCAGTTTCAATGTGTTACCACATTCTTCCTCACAGGCCTAGCTATTAGTTTTAGCATAAGAGCTTTTGAAAACAAGTTTACATATTTACTCTCCATCTTTGTATTAATGAAACACATACGAAGATACCTTTAACAACAAAGAAAGATAAGTCATGAGCCCAGTAAATAAAGTATACATGGAATGTTTAGATAAGGTGATTCCAAGAGTGGTTATTTACAAAGGTCTATTTATAAACTGCAAATAAGAAGTCACAGGGCTAATGTAACAAACTGAAGCCAGTTGAATAAGAAGTCTTCCCATCCCTCAAGAGAGAAGAAAGCTACAAGAACATAACCTTAAAATTAAATGTCAAAAGGCACATATTACATAGAGACCTGGTCAGGGGCACAGCTAGCTGAAATAATCTTGCTAAGAATAACCCAGGATCATAAACACATTGGATTCATTCTACATCTTAGGAAGGCTTCTGATTGCTCAGAGTATTAGACTAATAGTTTATTCTGATTTGTTTCCTGGATCACAGAGCATGGTAGAAATGGATGAAAGTTTGGTAAGTAGAAGTTGAGGAGCAAACAGAATATACCAGAGGTGAAACATGTATAAGTTATTATTATGTTATACATCTAGAGCATAAAATATGTGTTCTTCTTTATGCATATTTCAATTCAGCCAATGGGACTGTTAAGTGTTCTTTTATTGTTACAGATTTAAAGAAAACATGTTAAAATTATATGGTCTATAAATTCTGAAACATTAGACCTCAGAAACATGAAAAACTGAGTTGCTGTGCAAATGCTTGAGAAAGAATTAATTTATTTGAGTTCATTGTGGCTTACTTGCTTCCTTTACTAGTCTTTGAAAGCTATCTAAACTCAAAATATACTGCATCATAGAAAATCAGTATCAGTGGCTCCTAACTGGTGTACATATCAAAGCCATAGGGAGAGATAGTCACACTATAGCTCAGAGGCACTGCTAAATCTACTAAGCTTTCCCATTAGGCCTGGTTTAGAGTGTGATCATCTGCTCTGTTGCCTATAGAGTCAAGGACTTGTGTTCTATTGATAAAAAACACTTATCGATCATATCCCTAATGTACTGTATGCTTTTTTGCTCCCAAATGGCATGGCCATACACTAGAGTTATATATTAGTTATTTATATGCACTTAGCAGCAATCATTTTCACATAAGGAAATTAAACCCGGGACACCACAGGATCCCATTGCTAAGTGACACAGCTGTGACTTGAATTCCGCCCTCCCACTGTCAGCATATTCTCTCTACATCTTTTTAAAAATATTTATTCTGGTCTTGTAGGCATCCATTGCTGGTGGGAATGTAAACTGGTACAGCCACTATGGAAAGCAGTGTGGAGAACCCTTAGAAGACTCAAAACGAGCCTTCCATTTGACCCAGTCATACCACTCCTGGGGATATACCCACAAGACACAACTTACTGCAAAGATACATGCACAGCTATGTTTATTGCAGCTCTGTTCACAATAGCAAAAAGCTGGAACCAGCCCAGGTGCCCCTCAACTGACGAGTGGATAGAGAAAATGTGGTACATGTATACAATGGAGTTCTATGCAGCAGTAAAGAGGGACAACATCATGAACTTTGCAGGTAAATGGATGGAGCTGGAAGACATTATGTTAAGTGAAGTAACACAGTCCCAGAAAAACAAACGACAAATGGTGTCCCTCATATGTGGATGCTAGTACCAACAACCCAGATATAAATATTTCTCATGGAGAGGGATGCATAGTAAAAGAACAACAACAGAAAGACTGCATCAGAAAATGGACTGAAATGGTGAATTGGGAAGGGGGGATGGGTGGGAGAGGGACACGGATGTATATTCAATCAAGGCATATTTAATTGATGTGAGTTCAGCAAGTACTCAGTTTCACCTAGACACTGTCTACAGGATACATGGTGTTTTAGGACTTAGTAAAAGTAAATATGTGTATATTAAACAACATTGGTTTACAGACTCTGATAAAAACGGTAATGCATCTGAGTTAAATGTAGATATAATTTGCTGTTGTCCACATTTGTTTTACACAAAATCTCTAGAGCAATAACTTTGGGATTGGCACATACAAATGTTCTCTATAATTTCTCTGTTGTACAGTATCACCTTGTAGCATTCTCTTTAAGATGATTTAAAGCAAAAATTAAGTTTGCTTCCCAAGTTAATCATATATAGTCACCCAAAACAACATGGGTGAATTTGATGAAATCTGTGCCTTGATTCCACCCTATAGTTATGTATAATACAACTGTCTTCTGGAGACTCATGGGTTAAAAAAAAAAGGGGGGGGGCGGTACAGACAGACATGAAACCTTCTAGTCAAAAACCTTGCAATTCAAATCTTAAAACTAACTATGGGAAAAGATTTGTTTGTTCCAACAGGACAAAATGTCACCAACTTAACGGCTGAGAAAGAAAAGATACAGCTTTGCATTGAGTAGGATGTACCAAAAAGTGGCAACTGAAAGGTTGACCCGTCTGAACATTGAAAGGAAGAAAAGCCTCAGATTGCCATAAACATCGAACCCCTCTGTGGATCCTACATGTAACAACTATTTATAATGAGTCCTAATGAAACTTACCTTCTAGGTGCCACAAAGGTTTTGATATGAGAGACTTTCTTGCCTCCCCCCCATAGAACAAGGAGAAATATGATGATGATGAGGTCGCTCTCCAACTGTAAATTGGAGACAACTATTATAGAGGTAATCTCTTATAAAACCGGTAAAACTGCCTTCTTTAATTGACTAATAGACATAAGAACTGTGAAAAGGATTATTCTCTGTTCAGAACCAAATATAATACTAAAGTCCTTAAGCTATGCACTTAAGCAAAATATATTAATACAGGAGCTCTGACATCAGCAATGGATTATTCTACCAGGGAGATGTTGGCCAGGGGATCCAAGGCCCCACAAAAGGTAAAGGCTCCTTGCCTCTAAACTGGGATACCTGCAAGAAGAGAGGCGATAAGGCCCTGCTGCCGAAGACCTGACGTTAACATGGGAAAGATGTATTGAGACCACACATGCAAGTGTACAGATGGCCTCTGGAATACCAGAGAGTGTTACCAAAGGCCACTAAACCAATAAAGCAAATACGGGTCTCCTTGAGTCAAGCAAGACTCCACCGTCAGCACCAGCTACACCTCACCTGCCTGGAAATACTGTGCAGCAGAGGCAGCCATATGCCTGTATATCCCAAATCTAATTGGCTATTGGCTCTCTCCTTGGAGGAATAACCCATGGCTGATGCCACAAGCTTACATCCTCTACAGGTTAGGAGATGTTATAAGCCACAGTAAGACCCTGTCATATTTAACAGGAAAAAATGTAATTCATGGATTAACATATCATCCAAACATATGTGTCTATACCAAAGTAACCTACCATAACTATTAGTGCTGTTTAAATACCTATATATCTAATTGCTTGTGCTTCATTAGTAGGATCGAAAGGTTATTCCTGGACAAACTGTCAGCCCATGAAAGGAAACAGCCAGAATTGACCAGAGTCCAAGACAACAGCTCCAGAGAGAGTGGACTGTTTTGCTTCTCATCCACCTGTGCCCCTTTTCTAAGCCTAGGGAACAATCTGCGGAAGAGGGGGCGTGGTAGAATGTAAGGGCTGCGATTGGGGTGAATGGTGAAACTACAGCAATGTAGTCTGGACCCTCATTTGATCAACCTGATTGAACATACAACCCCTCACCCCCCGCTGGAAGGTGGGGCTGTGGGGGTTTGGGCACAACAGCCTGCAAATTGGTTTTACATGAAGGATGCTTGTACTCATGGATTATCACTTATAGCTAAAAAATGGAAAAAAAAACTGAGAGAAATATGCAGGACAGTTATGGCAGAATGCATGATCTCAGTTGGGGGGGTAGGGGGGAAGGGAAAGGGAAATATGCCTGAACTGAATTAGAAAATGATGTATGAAATGCACAAAGCATCAATTAAAAAAATATAAAAAAAATAAAAAATAAAAAATATTTATTGAGCTTTGGTACATTTCATACAGCAGTTCTTAATAAAATTTAGTTACCCTCTCCCATCCAGGGCACCCCACCCACCCCTACCAGACCTTATGTATTCCACTGTATGTGTTAAGTTGTATCTAGTCAAGCATTTGTACCCAGATGTGCTTCAGTGTAAATTCATCTACTAGAGTCTAGTCAGCCTATCTAGAGAGTGTAACTAAGGTCTATTCTTCCTCACCCAGTAGGAAATAGTTGCCAATAGTTTGCAACCTAAGGGTGGCCTGCTGCCCATTTCCTTCATTCCACTCCAGGTCCTTGTCTTATCAAGTTGGCTTAGATATTGTGCTTGAGGCAACCATAGCAGCAAATTCACATGGGCATGCTTCTATTGACAGGAAAGGCTTTGCTTTCCTATGTTCATGAACCAACTCTGACACTTACAATCTTTCTGCCTGAGTCCCTGAGCCATGGGTAGGTGAGGTTAACATAAGAGTCCTTCCCAGGGATACACACTCTGCGGTCTCTTATTCTTTAAAACTTAGCCAGTTGTGTCCTTCTATATGCGTAGCACTCTCTTTTATAAGAAAACTTCACTGGTGAGAGTTGAAAGATACATTAGTTTCCTCTCTAACCCAGTTCTGCTATATTCCACGAGCCTTAGGAGTAGAGATTCAACTGTAGATATGTCACTAGGCTTGGGCATCTCTCACACATTTATTCTCTGTATCTGACCAGTTATGGGATTCTGCAGTACCCTCCATCTTTTGTGAAAAGAGCTTCTTTGATGAGTGACGTATGGAATATTTACCATATTTAGCACATGGTAAGAAATTTCATTTCTCTAAAGATATGTCAGAGGCAGCGTTTTCCGGGGAGTTATGACCTCTCCGGCCAGGTGTACTTGGCTATAATTACAGTGCCACCCATGATTTAATTCCCATTGAGAGGACTTTAAGTACAATTAGGTACAGACGTTGATAAACCCCTCCTCCATAATAGAACTACTACTCCACCAATAGGCATAGTTTGTCGTGCCAGTCATTATGGTTATTAGGCTTTACGGGTGGATCATGGATCAGACCACTGATTGATTTTCTCTCTTAGGAGCTTACATGTTATCATCTAGAACTATGAGAGCTAGTCTTCAAGGAGAAGACTTCCCGGTCAACACCTGCTCCAAGCCCTGTGTCTCCAGCATGCCATCTCTTCAGCAGTAGGGTCTTGTCTTCCAGTTCTAGGAGAAATCCAAGAGCTCTGGCAATAGACTGTAATTTGGGGAACTCCTTGAACTACTCTGACAACCACTAGAATTGACATCCCTCCTGTCCCACACTGTGTTCCTCGCCATACAGCCCTCAGGTATTCATATGCAAAAATGTTCAAACACCATATGTTCATTTTGTAGGGGGATTTAGAGGTGAGGCATATGACCCTGCCTTCCCTAGCTCCCCCAAATCGATTCATCTCTAATTCTCTTTTCCTCCATCTGACCTCCCTCCTTATTCCCCAATGCATGCACCCCTCCCGCCAATAACACTTGGTTCCTTCCATCTCCTTCTCCTGAGCTCCCTCCTTCCTCCCTGTGGCCTTGTGCACGTCCCTTCCCTCACCCTTTCTGTCCAAGCCAAACACTCTCACATTCCCTGCCCCCTGGTAACATCCACTTCCTTCTATCCCCCTTTTCCAGATTCCTTTATTTCCTTACCTTTTCATTACCTTTTTCCTGGCTCCTGGTGTGGCATCTGGATATATGCTAACAAATAAAGTATTAGGACCACAATCCAAAAATGTGGGAGAACACATGGCACTTGTTTTTTCTGAGTCTGTGTTACTTCATTTAGTATAACAGTCTCTAGTTCCATCCATTTCCCTGCGAGTTTCATAATTCCTTCTTTTCTTACTGTAGAGTATAACTCTGTTGTGTAAATGTACCACATTTTCATTACTCATTCATCAGCTGAGGGGCATTTAGTTTGTTTCCACTTCTTAGCTATTGTGAAGAGAGCAGAAACAAACATGGCTGTGCAGGTATCTCACCAGTATGATGAGCCCTTTGGGTATATAACAAAGACTGCTATAACTGGACCATATGGTAGATTCATTGTTAGTTTTTTGAGAGTTCTCGCCACTACTTTCCATGGTGGTCACATGAGTTTGCATTCCCACAGCAGTGCAGGAGTGATACCCTTTCTCTATACACCTCACCCACATTTGGTGTCTTTCATTCTCTTTATCTTAGCCAGTCTGACTACATTAAGTTAGAAACTTGGTTTTTATCTCCGTTTTTCTGTTATCTAAGGATGTTGAGCACTATTTAAGTTGGTTCTTACCCATATTGATGAATTCATTTGAGAGCTCTATTCAAGTCTATAGCCCATCTTTTTATTGGGTCCTTTATTTTTCTTGTTTTTTTTGGGGGGGGGGTTCTTTAAGGTTGAACTAAATACATTTTGCATTTTATATGGCCATGAACCTATGGGGGCCAGGGAGTGCAATACAGTTTGAATGAAAATGCCCCCCATAGTTTCCAAATGGTGGGTGGCACTGTTTTCTTGACTCTTACAAGACGTGGCTGTGCTGGAGGAAGCAGGTCACTGCAGGCAGGCTTAAACAGTTCTTAAGCCTTGAAGGATCTCCATTTACTTTCTGCTTCCTATTCTTACTTAAAGATGTGAGCCTATGGTTTCTGCTCCTGGCCAGTACCTCCTTCCACCATGCCTCAGCACCATGCTGCACTCTAATTCCCCTGGAACTGTAAGCTCAAATAAACTCTTTCTTTTCTTTTCTTTTTTATGTTTTTATTAATGCTTTTTGTATTTCAGACATCATTTTTCAGCTCAGTTCAGGCATATTCCCCTTTCCCTTCCCCCCCAGGAAAACAGATCATGCATTCTGCCATAACTGTCCTGCATCTTTCCCTCAGTCTTTTTTTCTTTTTTATGTTTAGGAATTCACATGTTCTCCATTAATTTTATATTAATCTAAAATATGAATACATACTCTCCTCCCATATATAGTAATTACAGAGTCTGAAAATAAGTGGCTGGTGGATTGTAGAGCCCATTGAGAGATTTACATTATAACAACATAGCTGCTTTCAGATAAACACAAATATAACAATAATATTGTTCAGCTTGCCTTTTTTCTGGGGATTTGGTGTTAGCATCCACAAATGAGGGAAACAATTCACCATTTGTTTTCCTTGGACTGTGTTACTTCACTTAGCATAATGTCTTATAGTTCCATTCATTTACCTGCAAAGTTCATGATGTCATCTTTCTTTACCACTGAATAGTATTCCATTGTGTAGATGTACCACATTTTTGTCATCCACTTGTCTGTAGAGGGGCATTTGGTTTGATTCCAGCTCTTTGCTATTTTTTTTTTAATTTTTTAAAATTTTATTTATTTTTATATGTGTATGAATGTACTGTCTGCATGTAGGTTTGTGCACCCTAGTCGTGCGATGCCACTAGGCTATCTCTCCAGCCCCCTGTTTGCTATTTTGAAGAGTACTGCAATAAACATGGATGTGCATGTATCTTTGTAGGATGAGTCTTTTGGGTATATACCCACAAGTGGTATGACTGGGTCAGGTGGTAGGCTCATTTTGAGTCTTTTAAGGGTTCTCCACAATGTTTTCCACAGTAGTTGTATAAGTTTACATTCCCACTAGCAGTGAATGAGTGTTCCCCTTTCCCCACAACCTCTCCAGCATTTGGTGTCTTTTGTATTCTTGATCTTACCTAGTCATATCGGAGTGAGACGATATCTGAGAGTGGTTTTATTTTGCATTTCCTTAATTATTAATGATGTTGAACACTTTTTAAGATGTTTCTCAGCCATTTTTAATTCCTCATTGGTGAAGTCTCTTTTAGCTCTTTATTCCATCTTTTAAGTAGGTCATTTGTTTTTAAAATTCTTTGTTTTTTTAGTAGTTTATGTATTCTTGACATTAATGCTCTGTCAGATGTATCACTGGTGAAGATTTCCTCCCATTCTGTGGGTTTTCTCTTCACTTCCTTGATTGTTTCTTTCACTGTACAGAGGTTTTTGTTTGATAAGGTCTCATTTGTCGACTGTTGACCTTATTTCCTGTGCAGCTGCTGTCTGATTTAGAAAGTCTTTTCCTACACCTGTAGGTTGTTACCAACTTTTTCTTCTGTCATCTTCAGGGTTTCAGGTTTCAAGTTGAGATTTTTGAACCACTTGGAGTTGATTTTTGTAATGGTGAGAGTTAAGGGTTTAATTTTGTTCTTCTAAAAATGGTGATCCAATTTTGCCAGCACCATTTGCTGAAGATGCTATCCTTCCTCCATTGAGGATTTTTGCCCCTTTGTCAAATATGAGGTGGCTGAAATTGTATGAACTCGAGTTTGGATCTTCAATTTTGTTCCATTGGTCTATGGGTCTGTTTTTGTGCCTGTACCAAGCTGTCTTTATGACTATGGCCCTGTAATATAGTTTGAAGTCTGGTAGAGCAATCCCCCCTGTATTGCATTTTTCACTTAGGGTTGCTTTAGCTATTTGTGATCTTTTGCTTTTCCATATGAATTTAAGGATTTTTTTTTTCCAAGTCTGTGAAGAAGCTCATGGTGATGTTGTTTGGTATTACATTGAACATGTATATCAATTAAACACATTCTTTTATAAGTTCCCTTGCTCCTGGTGTTTCTCTCACAGCAACAGAAAAGTGACTAATACAATATCATATCATCTGTAAATAGTGATACTTTGACCTCTTCTTTTCCAATTACACTGACCTCTCCTTTAATTTCCTTCTTTTGTCTTATTGCTCTTGCAAGAATTTCAAGCACTGTATTGAAATGAAGTGGAATAGATAGTGTACAGTCTTGCCTAATTCCTGATTTAAATGGGAATGTTTCCAGGTTTTCTCCATTTCAAGTGATGCTGATATTGGTTTGTTGTATACAGCTTTAATTATTTTCAGGAATGTTTCCTCCAGACCAATTTCTTCTAGGACTTTTACTGCATGTTGGATGTTGTGAAAGGACCTTTCTACATCTATTGAGATGACCATGTGATTTTTCTTTTTAAGTCCATTTATGTTTTATTACATTTATTAACATGTATATTGAACGATCCCTGCATCTATGGAATAAAACTGACTTTATCATGGTGGATGATATTTTTGATGTGTATCTGGATGCTGTTTGCAAGTATTTTGTTGACTATCTTTGCATCTATGTTCATTAATGGCATGGGACTATAGTTTTCCTTTTCTGTTGTCTTTACATGTTTTTGCTATTATAGTGATACAGGCTTCATAGAAGGAGTTTGGGAGTTTTCTCTCTGTTTCTATCTTTTTGAATAATTCATGCAGTATTGGTTGTAGATCTTTGAATATCTGGTAGAATGCTACTGTGGGTCCATCTGTACCTGGGCTTTTTTTAGTCAGCATATTTTGTATTACTGTTTCAATTTCCTTATATGTTATGGGTCTGTTTAAGCTGTTGCTCTCTTCTCAGTCTAACTTTGATGGTGTCCATGATTTTAGAAATTCATCCATTACCTTTAGATTTTCAGATATAATGAAGTATTGCTTTTTCAAGTATTTTGGATTTTTTTTTTTGTATCTGTTGTGATGTATCAATTTCATCTCTGATTTTGTTTACTTGGGTTTGCTCTTTTTTTTTTCTTTTGGTTAATCAATTTTTTGGTCTTTTTTGAGGTGTTTTGCTTCTCATCCACCTGTGCCCCTTTTCTAAGCCTAGGGAACAATCTGTGGAAGAGGGGGCGTGGTAGAATGTAAGGGCTTCGATTGGGGTTAATGGTGAAACTACAACAATATAGACTGGACACTCATTTGATCAACTTGATTGAACATACAACCCCCCCCCCTTTCAGGATGGTGGGACCCATGAGCTGTATGGGTTTGGGCACAACTGCTTGCAAATTGGTTTTACATGAAGGATGCTTGTACTCACAAATTATCACCTATTGTTAAAAAAAATGAAAACAAAACAGAACAAAAAAGCAGAGAAAGATGCAGAAAACTTACGGCAGAATGCAACGATCTGCGATAGGTAGGGGTGGGGTGGGGGGAAGGGAAGGGGATAATGCCTGAACTGAATTGGAAAATGATGTATGAAATACACAAAGCATCAATAAAAATAAATTAAAAAAAAAGAAAGAAAAAAAAACCAGAAAAAAAGATGTAGAGAGCAAGTAACTACATGAACTCCTGGATATTAAACTCCTGAATGATGAATGGGTCAAAGAATAAATTAAGAAAGAAATAAAAATAGTCCTGGAACTAAGTGAAAGTGAGAACACAACACAACAGGATCTCTGGGGCACATAAAGAGCAGTCCTGAGGGGGAAGGTTATAGCTGTTAGTGTCTGCATTTAAAAAGTCAGAAACAGTACATATAAGTGACAGAACAATGCAACTCAAGACTCTGGAAAAACAAGAATAAACCAACTCTAAACCTATTAGACAAGAAGAAATAACAAAAAAATCAGATCAGAAATTAATGAAATCGAAGCAAAGAATAAAGTATTAAAGATCAATGAATCTAAGAGCTGGTTCTTGGAAAACTTGAATAAAGAAAGTAGGCAGGGTGTGGTGGTGCATGCCTTTTTATCCCAGCACTCTGGAGGCAGAGGCAGGTAGATCTCTGTGAGTTCAAGACCAGCCTGGTCTACAGAGCAACCTCCAGGCAGCTGGGACTAGGGAGACTCTGTATCNTTTTTGAGAGACAGAGTCTCCCTTTAGTCCCAGCTGGCCTGGAGGTTGCTCTGTAGACCAGGCTGGTCTTGAACTCACAGAGATCTACCTGCCTCTGCCTCCAGAGTGCTGGGATAAAAGGCATGCACCACCACACCCTGCCTACTTTTCTTTATTCAAGTTTTCCAAGAACCAGCTCTTAGATTCATTGATCTTTAATACTTTATTCTTTGCTTCGATTTCATTAATTTCTGATCTGATTTTTTTTGTTATTTCTTCTTGTCTAATAGGTTTAGAGTTGGTTTATTCTTGTTTTTCCAGAGTCTTGAGTTGCATTGTTCTGTCACTTATATGTACTGTTTCTGACTTTTTAAATGCAGACACTAACAGCTATAACCTTCCCCCTCAGGACTGCTCTTTATGTGCCCCAGAGATCCTGTTGTGTTGTGTTCTCACTTTCACTTAGTTCCAGGACTATTTTTATTTCTTTCTTAATTTATTCTTGACCCATTCATCATTCAGGAGTTTAATTTCCAGGAGTTCATGTAGTTACTTGCTCTCTACATCTTTTTTCTTTGTTTTTTTTCTTTCTTTTTTTTAATTTATTTTATTTGATGCTTTGGTATTTCATACATCATTTTCCAATTCAGTTCAGGCATATACCCCTTCCCTTCCCCCCCACCCCACCCCTACCTATCCAGATCTCATTCTGCCCGTAAGTTTCTGCATCTTTCTCTGCTTTTGTTCTGTTTTGTTTTCATTTTTTTAACAATAGGTGATAATTGTGATAGTACAGCATCCTCATGTAAAACCAATTTGCAAGCAGTTGTGCCCAAACCATACAGCTCATGGGTCCCACCATCCTGAAAGGGGGGGGGGTTGTATGTTCAATCAAGTTGATCAAATGAGTGTCCAGTCTATATTGTTGTAGTTTCACCATTAACCCCAATCGAAGCCCTTACATTCTACCACGCCCCCTCTTCCACAGATTGTTCCCTAGGCTTAGAAAAGGGGCACAGGTGGATGAGAAGCAAAACACTCTTCTACTTTCTCTGGAGCTGATGTCTTGGTCTCTAGTCAGTTCTGGCTGTTTTCTTTCATGGGCTGCCAGCTTGTCCAGGCTTAACCTTTCGATCCTACTAATGAAGCACATGCAATTAGATATTTAGGTATTTAAACAGTATAATATATAGCCTTTCGATCCTACTAATGAAGCACACACAATTAGATATATGGGTATTTAAACAGTACTAATTGTTATGGTAGGTTACTTTGGTATAGACACAGATGTTTGGATGGTATGTCAATTCATGATCTACTTGTTTTTTTTTTAATTGATGATTTGTGTATTTCATATATTATCTTGCAGTCCAATTTAGACACGTTCTCCTCTCCCTGCCCCCTACCCTATCCTAGTTCATGCCTTCTGCCATACATGTCTTACATCTTTCTCTCAGTCTTTCCAAAGTTTTTTACTGCAGAGGCTTGTTGTATTGGGCAGAATTTAACTGTATCAGTCAGTTCTTTGACCCAATTCTTATGTTGTTGTTGTTCCCTTCTCTTTGTATTGCTCCAAAATATGCCTGTAGAACCATCACATATGTATCAAAATTATGACCTCTGAGAATAAACTATATGTTAATTCCAAAATATGTTCACACACACTATATAACTATATATTTTTTTAGATTTCATAATTAACAAGTTAATCAGTCTTTAAGGATAATTATTAAAATTAATTTGTTCTAGATTTGGTTTATTTTTTAATAATTAACTTTTGTGAACTTTCTTTTTTCCATTTGATTAAAGCTCTCTAGAGGTGTCCAGATAATTTTTCATTATGACAGGGTCTCTCAACCTTTTTTAAAGCCATGTGCTCCGGATGACTATAATATCCCAGGCTATATTTCCTCGCCCTCAGAGACGTTGATTCATTTGTTTTTCAGAATGACTAGCTTACATAAAAATTGGAATCCCATAATCTCTTTTTTATTTTTTATTTTTATTTTTTATATTTTATGTATATTTTGTACAAGATTATCAAATCTAGACCCATGTCCCCCACCCTATCCCCCCACCCCACCAGAGCTCATGCATTATGTCAAACATGGTTTTCATCTCTTTCTCAGTCTTTCTCAATATTCTCCATGTGGAAGTTGACTGTTTTGAGCAGAAGTTCACTGTTTCAGTCAGTTCTTTGATGCAATCCTTTCTGTTGTTGTTGTTGTTGTTTCCAATATGCATCACTCCCAACTGCTTGGACAAAAGCTCAAGGGGCCGTGCACAAGAATTACTTACAACTAGATAATTGGCACTAGCAGAATACCATGATGTCTTTAGAATAACTACATTTTATTTTTTTAATTTTGTTTTAATTTTATTTATTTCTGTATGTGTATGAATGTACTGTCTGCATGCAAGTTTGTGCACCCGTGTCGTGCAATGCCGCGGAGGTCAGAAGAGGGCGTCGGATTCCCCTGGAACTGGAGTTCTCCTGGAATTGGAGTTTCAGACGGTTCTCAGCCGCCATGTGGGTGCTGGGGATAGAACCGGGTCCTCTGTAAGAGCGGTCGGCGCTCCTAACCGCTAGGCCATCTCTCCAGCCCCATAGAATAACTACATTTTAAATGAACACTTCTGCAAACATAGTTGAGACACAGATTTTCTTTCAATACTTACCAGTTAATGAAACAGATCTTTTAAAAAATATCAATTCTAGGAGCTGGAGAGATAGTTCAATGGTTAAAAGCAATTGCTATCTTGTCTAAGTGAGTTAGATGCCCAGTACCCACTTAGTGGCCAACAACTGCCTGGAACACCATTCTAAGGAATGCCATGAATTCCACAATGGGGGTGTACCACCTACACGCAGACATTATACTCATAGACATAAAATAAAAAATAAAAAATAAAAATATTTTTAAGTTAGGAAATTTCCTTTTCATTTCATTTTTTCAATTTTTTATTGTTATTAAACTTTTGCCATAAGTCATACATCATTTCTCAATCCAATTGAGTCACTTCCCTTTCCATGCCCCCACACCCCACCTGAGTCCCTTCACTCTGCCATATATGTCCTGCATCTTTTTCTGAGTCTTTCCAGAGTTTTTTTTTCAGTTCTTTTGTTGTTGTTCTCTCCAACTTGTATTGCTACAGTATATATTATATAATATTATATATATATATATATATATATATGTACATTGTTTTATATATATACGTATATTTATACATAAATACATACATACATACACATATAACTTGAATTGGAGGACTTTTTTTCCTGAAAGATGTCATGTTTTCCTTAAGGAAGTCCTCAAAGGTTCCTCCTTGGTAATCCCAAACAACCATCAATCCTGCACTTTTGCTCCACATTGGGGTCTTTCCCTCCCCAATGTGGAGGGAAAGAGATGAGACGCAGCTTTTTAATCTTCCGGTATGGACTGCAGACTATGTCTCTCCAAGAATCCTCCAAACCTTCAATGCCGGATGGGGACTACTGAGATACCCAGCTTGGGGACTAAACAGCTAAGGGGGTTTCAGCCTCCTCAGCATATAGACTGCCATCATTGGACTACCTGGGCTGTATCATGGAGGCCAGTGCAGGGGGATCAATACAGGATGCATGCTTACAAATAAAATATTTTTAAAATTACCAAATCTAGCAATAAAATGTAGACTCACAAGTCAGCAGAAAACAAAAACTTCACTACCTAAAGCTCAACTTCTAAGAGAAATACCATTCATATCCTGGAAAATTGAATAATTTAATGCAGACAATTGACCATGTTACAGCAAAAGAGCTTTGAAACAAACAAACAAAAAAAGAATCCCAGTTCCTTCAGTGTTATGAGCAAAGTTAGTATAATACTCACTGTCAAGACCATATTTTATATGAATAATATGATATGATTTAAATCTATTTGGCCACAACAAAAGCCTGGGAAGACAGAGTTAAAGAGCTTCAGAGCTCCCAAGATACTTAGCAAGTGAACATCAGGGCCAAAACCTTCATTTTACATAAAAGAAAATTAAGAGCTAAGTGGCCAACAGGATTCTTATCTTATGTTGTGGGTAATTCAGCATTACCCTTAAAGGAAAATATAATTTAAAGACATATGTCACTTGATATTATCTTAGCAAATTGGTACTTAACCAATAAAATGTGTTGTCATAGTGAATCATCATTTGCTATTTAAAAATTTAACTAAGAATTAGGAAAAAAAAATAAGCCTAATACTTATTGTTACATTTACAAGAAATAATTTGACAAAATTATTTTTTATGGTTTAAAAATGAGAAAATGTGCACAGATGTGAGCCTCTTCTCTAGAAGACTGTCATTTATTTTGAAGTAGACATATATTGGCTCCAGGTCAGGCAGAGTGTTATAATCTAACTGTACAGGGTGAGGATAAGATGTAGCATCTATTTTCAACTGTCTAACACCTTGTGGAGAGACAGTTTAAAATGGAATTCTCCATCATGATTCATTTCACTACCTTACCTTCATCTTTAATCACTGGGAAATCTTGGAAATAATTCTTATAAAAGTGTCCCCTGGGCTCTGTACACAGTCTTCTATTATCATGTTAGAAGTAGACTATTTCAGGCAGGATTTTGAAATCATTTATTGAAACTATCTGTTCCCATTTCAAAAGTCAAGACTCCATGTCCTGCAAAATGTTGACTCTTGTGGCTTCTATTTATTTTGTTAATTTGATTAACTATTCAAAGGCAGGGACTCCAGAATTAGAATGCTAAGCAAAGATTCCTTGTTGACTTTTCACACTGCACTTTCATATTAGGTAAGATTATCAGAGCACCTAGGAGTCATTGCCCAAGTGCAGTATCTCTTGATAAATTATAAACTAGAATCACTGATTTTCACAATTAAGGAAAAGGAAAATTCTAAGCTTTTTCCTATTTTAGTTAGTATAAATGATGAAAGACTGCTTTAAACATTAGCATATTTGAAATCGTATTCACAATAATAAAGCTTTAAACAGTACTTATTTAGATTAATTCTTGGGTAAATCATATTTCAAACACTTTTATTATATATGTTTAACTGGAGGGAAATTAATGAATTAGTCATAAAAATTTGTTTAAAATAAAACCTGATTCGAATGCTTTTTTTTATGTTTTATGAAGTGATCATGGGTAGGATAACTAACTACATGTATTTTTCATTCTATGTATGAACCACAATAATATGTAAGGTAGTTGGTTGCTCTGAGGATTAAAGTAAGACATGTCCATAAACAGTTACCAATACTTATGAGTCTATGATATGATGTGAAAGTTATGTTCATCATCATCATCATTATTACTCTTTCTGCTAACGTTGCTGATTACATTAATATGTTACTATTATTGACAGAAACCATAGTAGTAAAATTTACAAATACAATGTTTAGAGATATCAGGACTAAGCTCAAATCATTTATTAGCCAAGTGAAATTAATTAAACTTTACATAATTTTATTTCTTATCTCTATAATAGAAGTATTAATAGTTCTTATCTCAAAAGATTGTTATGATGAGGAAATAAGATAATATATAGAAAAATGTGAAAATAATAAAAATGTAAAATTGCGATGCTTAAAATATTATAGTGACGCTGGGCATGGTGACACACACCTTTAATTCCAGCACTTGGGAGACAGAGGCAGGTGGATCTCTATGAGACTGAGGCCAGCTTGGTCTACATAGTGAGTTCCATTTGGGCTGGGATTAAGGGGACCCCCCCAAAGATATATAGGTGGCAATAATTAAAATCTAATATTGACATTGTGGGCTTTTGTTCATTTGATTTATGAAAGTTCTGTGACAAAAATTGTTTTACGTACAATTGCAACAATATATACCCACTGTATATAAATTGATTTTATGAACAAATGCATGGAAAATAGAAATATCAATGGTTGGATGGGTGGATGTATAGATCTTTGTATGACCAGCTGGAAGGAATTTATCAATTTGTAATAAGCCCCAGATTCTAGTAACAATGTTTGTTTTTATTGTTATAACTATATTTCTACAATAGAGAAATGTCAATACTCATAAGATTATACATTAAGCTTTATATCAATACAAAATGTTTACAGGCGAGTGGTATACATGGCAATTCTCCAACTCCCAAAATATATTGGTGGTCAGAAAACTCTGCATGGTGGTACAACCTCAGCACTCAGAAGTAACAGCAAGGAAATAGTGGGTTCAAGACCAACTTGAATTACATTGTAAGATCCTCAGAAAAACCAGAAAGCAAAACCAAACAAAACACACTAGTAATCTAGCAAAAATCTCTGTTATTTGCTTCTACTAGCTATTTCAAGCAGTGTACATAACAATCCATGTTATTGGTGACTCTTCTGTGAACATCCAAGTAAGTAGATAAGCATACATTTTCTTTTCTTTTCTTTTTTTCATTTGTAGCACTGTTTTCCTTTTTTGTTTTTTTTTATTGATGGTTTGTGTATTTCATACATCATTTTCCAATTCAGTTCAGGCATATATCCCCTTCCCTTCCCCCCACCCCACCCCTAGCCATCCCAGATCATGCATTCTGCCATAACTTTTCTGCATCTTTCTCTGTTTTTTTTTGTTTTGTTTTGTTTTCATTTTTTTTAACAATAAGTGATAAGTTGTGAGTACAAACATCCTTCATGTAAAAGCAATTCCCAAGTACCCTGAGACAACTGACCTTCCATCGGTAACAGGATGATCTGCTAGGGGACAACGTTAAGATAAACTGAGGGCTAAATAACACATCCTAGTCCAGTACTGAGAAA
>VZQC01014632.1:153832-256201 GCA_009823505.1 Rhizomys pruinosus | reverse complement strand
GAAGAAAGTCTCTTGTATTAAAACCTTTGCAGCACTTAGAAGATAAGCTTCGTTAGGGATTCATTAAAAATTGTGTTACTAGTGGATCCAGAGAGGGGCCTGAGTGTTGCAGCAATCTGAGGCAATTGTCTTCCCTTCAATGCACCAGAGGAGTCAACTCTTTCTGTGGATTTTCTGGTACATCCTACTCTGCAAAACTGCATTTTCTTTCTCAGCATTAAGTTGTGATACGCTGGCCTGTTTGAACAATACAAATCCTTCCCATAGTTAGTTTTAAGATTTGGATTGCAAGGTTTTTATGAACTGTCACAGTTAACTCAGATTTCTGGGAAACTACCTTTCTTCAACCTCATTAATCTTTCCTTGTCATGCACTAAAAACTAGGTAAAATGGATAAAACAGTGTCATGTACAAAAAGAAATAGAAAATATGAGTTCTTGAGATTTTATTGTGATATCCTATGTATTTCAGCATGTAAAATATCACATTTTTGCTATTTGCTTATATCCTTACTGTTACATTTATAAGGTTTCTCTGCTACTTCAGTTGCCTAAGAGAGTAAAAAGAATTTCAGCAGTAACTATGAGTACCTCCCAAAGTTTCAATGATTTGGGATGTTAATGAAATGTGAGGTTTCTACAACAAGTTAATAAATTAAATCATTGAATTAATATTGAAAGATAGGAAACCTAACACTGTTGTATACTGAGTTAAAGTAAAAAGTATTACTAGTGTTTAATTATCTACAATGTTTATTATTGATGTTTCAGGACAAGACATTTGCCCTGGGATTGCAGTATATAATCTGCAGGGCTTGTGGGTGAAAAGGGGGTCTAAAAGCTTCTGTAATTATGTGCTAAATTTGTGAATACCTACATTTTCCTGTGTTAGGTTATACAACATTTTTATCTGAGGCTCCTGAAATAAAATTTTAAAATCGGCAACTGATTATTATTATTATTATTGTGGCTGTTGTTATTGTTGTTGTTAGCTGTAATTAATTAGAAATTAGGAAAAAAAATGATGTGATGAATTAAAAGTAAAAGATAATCCAGCCTACCTTTGTCTCAAAATGAATCAGTACACAAAATCTTCTCAACATTTGCAACATTAAAAGTACATGACAAGGTTTATACTAATACATATATTCCTTATATGTATTTAATCTGAATATTTAGATGAGAAATAAATAGAACTTGCTTTATTTTTCGTAAGGTATTTTCTCAGTTACTAGGTGTGTTTAGCCTCATTCTAACGTTTCCCCTAGCAGATCATCTTTTACCGATGGAGAAGTCAGTTGTCTGAGGGTTACTTGGGATGTGTTTTTTTTTTTTTAATTTTATTTATTTCTGTATATGTATGAATGTACTGTCTGCATGCAAGTTTGTGCACCCGTGTCGTGCAATGCCGCGGAGGTCAGAAGAGGGTGTCGGATTCCCCTGGAACTGGAGTTCCCCTGGAATTGGAGTTTCAGACGGTTCTCGGCCGCCATGTGGGTGCTGGGGATCGAACCCGGGTCCTCTGTAAGAGCGACGCTCTTAACCGCTAGGTCATCTCTCCAGCCCCCGGGATGTGTTTTTAAGAACATAGACTTTCTAGAAAGAAAGAAAAGAGTGTGCATAAGCTCTTGTTAAAGCTCAGTAACTTAGTCATATCTATCTGCATTCATCAAATATATCGGTATAACTATACAGCAGGTAGTTAAAGCAGGAGTGACCTTAGAAATCTTTTCTTTTTCTTGGCAATCCATTTCATTTTATTCACATTTGAATTCCACTGGAGTCAGGAATGATATATCAGATTTTATCCCAAGAATGAGATCTTCAGATAATTTCTCATGATGTTGGAGCTATGGTCCTCATAAGAATTTAAGATCCTTTCCTTGCATGCTGTTTCCGTGCTCTTCCATTGAGATATATACAAAAAGAGAAAGTGAAAAAAATGAAAGAAAATAGTTTCCAGTGGTCAAATTGTAGACTTCTATAACCTGCAAATCTTTTGCCATGAAAAAACTAGGGTGGGGGGAAGCAGAGAATCAAGATACCTCAGTGGATAAGAGGTGCTTGTCCTCAGGCCTGGTGACCTGAGTTCAATTCCCAGCTACCACAATGTGGCAGGAAAGAACTGACTCTATAGATTAATCTCCTGACTGTCACATATAGTGCTGGTTGGTATATGCACATCTATATGAACAAATGCAAATGCACAGAATAAACAAATAAAACATTTTAAATTAGATGGAATATTTGAAATCATGTAAACATTTTATGTTAAAATGTTTAATAAAAACTTAATTAAAATATTGGCACATAAAAATGAATGTAAGGTCCATAATTTTCCACTGGAGTCAGGAATCATATTTTATCCCAAGAATGAGATCTTCAGATAATTTCTCATGATACTGGAACTTTGGTCATCATAAGAATGTAAAGTCCATAATTTTTCTAATTCTATGATTCTCTGGTTTCTGGAAGCATCAGATGAATCCCCGTGCTACCAAAATCCAGTCATCAGTGTCCCTACCTTCAATCTTCACAAGTGGCTCACTTTTACATTTCAGGTATTTGTACACTTCCACAATGTAGTAGGCCATGGCATGTAAGTGTCTGGTAGAAGTTCCACTACCAATGACAAAGTAATCTGTGTATCTTAGTTCTGGAGGAACCTTCATCACACAAACATTTCTTGCATTTCTTTCCTCTGAAGTGAAACCAGCAGATTGATATCAAACTTGGTACCAGTGTGATCTGTGGAACCAGACTCTAGCTGAGGCACATTGTGTAAGCCTCAGACCAGGCCCGGGCTCAGGCAGGCCATGCAGGGTGCAGACTCTGATAGGTACCCTACCTCACCCAGGCAAGGAAGCCTGAAGCTAGGCCCAGAGCCCCCGTGGCCCCACTAGCAGGGAGACCCACTGGCTCCTAACTGACCTTGGAAATCACTCACTGTTGAAATGACTGATGGAAGTGTCAAATTA
The DNA here is from genome assembly GCA_009823505.1 of Rhizomys pruinosus. Taxonomy (NCBI): domain Eukaryota; kingdom Metazoa; phylum Chordata; class Mammalia; order Rodentia; family Spalacidae; genus Rhizomys; species Rhizomys pruinosus. The sequence goes on along the minus strand of VZQC01014632.1, from coordinate 253,224 downwards.
TGTGGTGTAACTCATTCATGAATTGATATTAAATAGCATTATAATTACCTGATTTACAGTGGAAAATATGCTTGGAAATAATTTAGTTCAGCACCCACTTTGGGCAGACCTTCCACTTGTGATATCTTACTAAGAATGACTGCTCAGTGTGGTTGAACTCTATGGTGGCAGGTCACTACTTCTATTTCAGCATACTTTACTTAAAAAAGGAATAAAAGCTTCTTTCTTATTTTCTTTTATTGCTACATTTTACTTACATTATTTGTATTTTATTTTTCTTTTATAATCAGCATTTGCTGTTCTCAATTAATTGTATCAAGCAATGTTTTCATAAAAGCTTATCATGTCAACTAACGTAAAATCTTAGTACATTATCCATAGAGCAAAGTTCATAATACCACTCTGATTTTTTTGGCATTGTGGATGTAGCCATATAACTACATGAAGTTCATGGAATTTATTACTAACTTTCCCACCAGAAATCTTCCCAATGCTCATTATCACAATTTTGAATTCTGTTATTGGGTAATACTGAAAGTATTGTTTTGAAGATTTTTGCAGTTAATATGAAGGAGGTTAAATATTTTAGTATCTAGATTTCTTTGCTTAATATAATGTTCATGAACTCCACTCCTTTTCCTTGTTGTATAACATTCTCTTTTTTTAAATTTTATTTATTTTTGTATGTGTATGAATGTACTGTCTGCGTGTAGGTTTGTGCATCCGTGTCATGCAATGCCGCGGAGGTCAGAAGAGGGTGTCGGATTCTCCTGGAACTGGAGTTCTCCTGTAATTGGAGTTACAGACGGTTCTTAGCCGCCATGTGGGTGCTGGGGATTGAACCCGGGTCCTCTGCAAGAGCAGTCAGTGCTCTTAACCGCTAGGCTATCTCTCCAGTCCCCAACATTCTCTTTTATACATTATTTATTAGTTATTTTATGGTTAATATATGTTATTCTAGGTTGAAATTCTACAGATAATTCTGCTCTGGACATTATTTAACAAGGTATTTGGTCTATAGGCACATGAATCTCTATCGGATTCCCCTAGAAGTGGATTTACTGGGTCATAAAAAGGGAATCTACATATTCAATGCTAGATGACATTATCCAATAGTTTTCTAAAACAGAATGAGAAATGTATACTCCTACACAGAAACATATTAGACATGGAGTTGCTTCCTATTCTTTTAGGCACTTGATATCGTATGTTTGTTCATCTGTTACTAATGTTTCAAGAATTCTATCTTGCATCCATTTTATGTCCAGCTGAATGTCTGCATTTATGAAGTGAATGTTCAGTTACATGATTAATAGATACAGAGATGTGTCCTTTGTCATAATGCAAATGTCCATGTATATATCTAAGTTATGTCTTTCATTATGTGACTCAGTATTTCACCTTGGTATCTGGTTTTGGTCTTTTTTTGAGACAGATTCTCCCTGTAGCCACAGCTGGCCTGGATATCACTATGTAGACCAGGTTGCCCTCAGTCTCACAGAGATCTGCCTGCCTCTAACTCCTGAATGCTGGGATTAAAGGCTTGTGCCACCATGTGCAGCTTACTATGGTATCTTTGATAAGTAGAACTCCTGTTAAATAGAGTAGATTTTCATGTACGTTGTTTCTAGTTTTCATTTTGAAGTTAGATTGTCAGTTCTTCTGACACTGAATTATTAAAAGAGAGTGAATATTTTTGCTATCAAATGCTAGTTGAGGAAGGTCATTTTCATTCATTCAGGGTTGTTACCTTTGCAATAAAACTGATTTTCATAAGGGTTGGAATCTGTTTCTCTAGCCTGAACAGTTGTTCTATCTCAAGATTTTTGTGCTAATATCCAATTTTTAATTATTACAATTATAATGTCTTTATATCATGTATAGAAATTTTCATATACATTCTTCAAATTATTCTCATCTGATTGCAATTCTAGTTAAATCTTAGTTAGAATCAGCTTATTATTTTGGCAGAACTGTAGTAGGATTCCATTAGAGGGCCCTCAGTCTACAGGAAGTACAGAGAGAACTTGAAGAGAACATTCTCTTCATAAAATTGACATTTTTGCTTACTATGCTTTCAAATTTGTAAACATTCTATAGATTTCCAAATTCTAGCTTTTAAAATTTTATTTCTCTCAGCAATATTTTATAATTTGCAATGAAGAACCTGTACAATGTATTATTATTAGATTCATCTTAGAGGATTTGTACACTAGTACAGATAATGTGAATTTAAGTGCATTACATTTTAATATAATACTTTTGTTGATGTTTTGTGTATTTCAAACATCATTTTTCTGTTCAATTTAGACATACTCCCCTCTCCCTTTCCCCCACTCCACCCCAGTTCATGCATTCTGCCATACATCACCTGCATCTTTTTTTCATTCTTTTTAAAGGTTTTCTCTGCAGAGGTTTATTTGGGCAGAAGTTAACTGTACCAATAAGTTCTTTGACCCAGTCCTTATATTGTTGTTCCCTCCCATTTGTATTGCTCCAAAATATATGTCATATATGTAGCACAGTTATGTCCTCCAGGAATAAACTGTATGTTAATACCAAAAAGTATAAAATTTTAGACAGAAATATCCATGAATTTTCATACTGGTCTACTAAATAGTGGATTCATAGGCAAGACATTTAAAACCACAAATGACCAAAGGGAAAACGTGAAAGTCAAATGGACTTCATCAAGATCTAAAGCTTCCTTGCTGTAAAATATACTATAAAGAAAAATAAAAGACCACCTTTGGAATTAGAGACTATAAATGCAATTACAGATATGAATTATTCCTATAATCTTTAGAATCCTTAGGAGTTTATCAATTGAAAACCAAAAAGTCCATATAAAATTAGATCTAACTAAACATTTCTGAGAGAAAAATCTGTAAATGAGCAACCAATACCCTATATGTTTGACCTCATTAATAACTAAGAGAATCAAAACCACAATTACCTAAAATTTATCACTCATGATGATGACTACAACCACAAACAATAACAAATGTTGTTGAGGTGTTGACGTAATCTGGACCCAGTACTTGGGAGGGAGAGGTAAGCAGATCTTTTGTGAGTTTGAGGCCAGTCAGTTCTACATAGTGAGTTCCACTCCAGCCAGCGCTACATAGTAAGTATACATAATATATCCTGTCTCAAAATAGAACAAAACAATCCATGTCTGATAACCAAGTACCTTGATTCCATCCCAGATATTTGGTAACAGGATAGCACTAATCTCAAAAGCTTGTATACTTCAGCTACTTACCCTTGTAAAAAACATTCAGTTGAATGAAAATTCACTGGGGAGAGACAACATTCTATTATGATAAAAGCCTTCAACAAAATTCTATTCAAACTATGAAGAACACCATCCTGTAACCTAGGGAAAACCTTTGACTTTTCTAAGGATCTTCATTTTTTTTATATAAATGCAAAAATATTTCTTGTGGAGAGGGATGCATATTAAAAGAACAACAACAGAAAGACTGCATCATAAAACTGACTGAAATGGTGAATCGGGAGGGGTGGAAGGGGCAGGAGAGGGACACGGGTGTATATTTGATAATTGACATGAGTTCAACAAGTATCCGATTTTGCCCAGACTCTGTCTACAGGTTACATGGTGTTTTAGGACTTAGTAAAAGTAAATATGTGTATATTAAACAACATCAGTTTAAAAGTCCTGATAAAAACGGTAATGCACCTGAGTTAATTGGAAATATAAATTGTTGTTGTCCACATTTGTTTTACTTAAAATCTGTATAACAATAACTTTGGGATTGACACATACAAATGTTCTCTATAATTTTTCTGCTGTACAGTATCATCTTGTAGCATTCTCTTTTACTTGTAGGATGATTTAACTTAAAAAATTAAGTTTGTTTCCCAAGCTAACCACATACAGTCACCCAAAACAGCTTGGGTGAATTTGATGAAATCTGCACCTTGATTCCAGCCTATAGGTATGTGTAATGCAACTGCCTTTTTGAGACTCATGGGTCAAAAAACAAAAAACTAAAATAAAAAGAGGGGATACAGATATATATGAAACCTTTTTATCAAAAACTTTGCAATTCAAATCTTAAAACTATGGGAAAAGATTTGTGGGTTCCAACAGGTCAAAATGTCACCAACTTAATGGCTGAGAAAGAAAAGATACAGCTTTGCACTGTGTAGGATATACCAGGAAGTGCCAGCAGAAAGACTGGCCTGTCTGAACATTGAAAGGAAGAAAAGCCTCAGACTGCTAAAGGCATCAAACCCAACTGTGAATCCTACTTGTAGCAACTATTTATAATGAGTCATAATGAAACTTACCTTCTAGGTGTTGCAAAGTTTTAATACAAGAGACTTTCTTACCTCCCCTCCATAGAACAAGGAGAAATATGATGATGATGAGGTCGTTCTCCAGCTGTAGATTGGAGCCAGCTGTTATAGAGGTATTCTCTTGTAAAATCAGTAAAACTGCCTTCTTTAATTGACTAATGGACATAGAAACTGTGAAAAGGATTATTCTCTATTCAGAACCAAATATAATGCTAAAGTCTCCTTAAGCTATGCACTTAAGCAAAATATATTAATACAGGAGCTCTGACATCAACAATGGATTATTCTACCAAGGAGATGTTGGCCAGGGGATCCAAGCCCCCACAAAAGGTAAAGGCTCCTTGCCTCCAAACTGGGATATCTGCAGGAAGAGAGGCGATAAGGCCCTGCTGTTGAAGACCTGATATAAACATGGGAAAGATGTATGGAGACCGCACTTGCAAGTATACAGATGGTCTCTGGAATGCCAGAGAGTGTTACCAAAGGCCACTAAACCAATAAAGCAAATATAGGTCTCCTTGAGTCAAGCAAGACTCCTCCGTCAGCACCAGCTACACCTCACCTGCCTGGAAATATTGTGCAGCAGTGGCAGCCATATTCCTGTATATCCCAAATCTAATTGGCTATTAGGTCTCTCCTTGGAGGAATAACCCATGACTGATGCCACAAGCTTACATCATCTAGTGGTTAGGAGATGTTATAAGCCACAGTAAGACCCTGTCATATTTTACAGAAAGAAACATGATTAACATACCATCCAAACATCCGTGTCTATACCAAAGTAACCTACCATAACAATTAGTACTGTTTAAATACCTATATACCTAATTGCTTGGGCTTCATTAGTAGGATTGAAAGGTTATTCCTGAGCAAACTGTTAGCTCATGAAAGGAAACAGCCAGAACTGACCAGAGTCCAAAACAACAGCTCCAGAGAAAGTAGACTGGTTTGCTTCTCGTCCACCTGTGCCCCTTTTCTAAGCATAGGGAACAATCTGCAGAAGAGGGGACATGGTAGAATGTAAGGGCTTCGATTGGGGTGAATGATGAAACTACAGCAATATAGTCTGGACACTTATTTGATCAACTTTATTGAACATACAAGTCACACCCCAGCTGGATGGTGGGACCCTTGGGCTGTGTGGGTTTGGGCACAACTGCTTGCAAATTGGTTTTGCATGAAGGAAGCTTGTACTCATAAATTATTACTTATTGTTAAAAAATGAAAAAAAAGAAGCAATAGAGAAAAAAATAAATGCAAAACAAAGATGATCCCAGTACTGTTATGAATAACCAATATGTTTTGCTTGTTTTGAGACAGGTTCTATTTGAAGCCTCAGTTAGCCTGGAATTTTCTATGTAAACCTGGCTGTCCTCCCAAGTGCTGGGATTAAAAGCGTGTGCAACCATTACCAGCAATAAATAATATTTGTAAAAGCTATGCAGTGTAGTACATAGCAAGTGTTCAATTAGGAACATACTGGGGGCTGGAGAGATGTCCTAGAGGTTAAGAGTGCCGACTGCTCTTGCAGAGGACCCGGGTTTGATTCCCAGCACCCACGTGGCAGCTGAGAACCATCCTTAACTCCAGTTCCAGGGGAATCCAACACCCTCTTCCAACCTCGCAGCATTGCACGACATGGGTGCACAAACCTACATGCAGACAGTACATTCATACATATAAAAAAAAGGAATAACATACTGAAATTAAAGATTAGGTCATGTAATACTTAAAATTGTGTATGATACTAGGTTTTCAAATATAGATTTATATTTTGCTTTAAGAGAAAATGTTGCTTTGCAAATTTCTTTATATAATTTATTTTAAAGAACAGAAATTTATTTATGAACAAATAAAGATAAACAATTTTTAGAATAATTTTAAATTACTATACTGTTGTGCTGGATAGCCTTAGTGTCAACTTGACATACCTGGGTTGAGGGAGCCTCAGTTGGGGAATTGCCTCCATTGGATTGGCAGGTGGCCTGTCTGTGGAGTATTGTCTTGATTGTTGAACAATGTGCCAGGGCCCAGCCCATTGTAGGCAGTGCCATCCCTGGGTAGGCTGTTGAATACTGTATAAGAAAGGAGGCTGAGCATGGGCCAGGGGAGCAACCCAGTAAGCAGCATTCTTCCATGGACTGTATTTCAGCTCCTGCCTCTAGGTTCCTCTCCTGAGTCCCTATGTTGGGCTCCCTCAGTGATGAAGCAGTGTGACCCAGGAGATGTGAGCCTAATAAAAACCCTTTCCTATCAAAGCTGGTTTTTGGTCAGTGTTTTGTCACAGCAATTGAAAGCCACCTAGAACAACTGTGTTCCAGTGAAGAGAATTAATTCTAACATTTCCAATTCCTCAACCCCAAATCCTGTCATTTTTCCTGAAAAAGTTAAATTTACAAACCACATCTAAACAACTCTAGAAATCACAAGCAGTTCCTAGAGGTCCAAAGTTCCTGGGGATGAAATACAAATTTATTTTAATTTAATAACTTCCTCAGAAAGGTTAAAGATAAACTCTTTCTCAGTCCCAGCTACCACAGAATTAGTATGTGATTTCCAGATAGGTTCTCTCATTATAAGGAAATTTCATTTTATCAAACAGATGATCTCTAAGGTCCTCTTTAATTTCCCAAGTCTGACTCTATGTCCCACAATGTTCATTCCACTGATACTAAAGCTGTATGTTAAATTGTGCCTATTTGTTCAGTGTGAATGCATATGGACAATTTAGCACAAGTAGAAGTTTGCCTTCCAAGCTTCTACACTTTGGAGATTTTAAAGTATATACTGATACCCTTACTACGTATGAACCTTTGTGCATAAAAAGATGAGTAGAAAGCCTCCCTGTCCTGATACGGACCACAGTCTGTCAGAGAAAATGTATTGCAATGTATATAACTTCTACAATGATGATTTTTTTTTTTCCTGGGGACTGTCTTTTTGTTTTTATTTTTAGTCAATAGAGTTCTACAAGCTACTTAGGTGATTTGCGTACCTCAAAAATGTGTCAAATTGATCTGCACTGCATTGCCATAGAAAATGTTGTTTCAGGGCTGGAGAGTTGGCCTAGTGGTTGGGAGCACCAACTGCTCTTGCAGAAGACCCAGGTTCAATCCCCAGCACCCATATGGCGGCTGAGAACCGTCTGTAACTCCAGTTCCAGGGGAATCTGACACCCTCTTCTGACCTCCGCGACATTGCAGGACATGGGTGCATAAACCTGCATGCAGACAGTACATTCATACACATACGAAAATAAATACAAAAATTAAAAAAAGAAAATGTTGTTTCATTCTTATCTTGTAATCTGTGTGCCCAAGAAATAGGCCACAAAGGTATTATCAAAAGAATCTTCAGTCCAGACTGATGGTGTTACAGGATCCTATTACTGTTCATACAATGTTTGGGGCTAATTTTATCTTTTGTTTTCAGACATGATCAAATAAGAGTTGGTTATCAAAAGGCTAGATAAGCAGTATGATTCTGTGTCTTCCACAAATCCAAGCACACATCATTATTAGCTGATGTGGTCTATTGGAACAAAGCCTTTTAAACTTCTTCAAGTCATAAATCATTTGACCTGAAAAGTTTTTATATAACATTAGGTGTATGCATATCTAAATAGGGTATACAAATCACTTACTGATGATATGTCATAAAGAAATTTATTGCAAAACAGCTCTTTGTTACACATGTAATTTTACCTTTATTAATGAGGACCGAAAATTTGCACACTTATGAGATGAATATGCTTAAGTCTTTTATGTAAATAACTATATCTTAGTTGAAAATTTGTTCGTGGAGGATGTAGAACATCATTACCAGTGAATTTAGAGTTTATAGATAATTTAATTTGTAATAATCAATGCTGAGAATGCTGCTTTGCATAAAAATACATGCTACAAAATGTCAGAAATATCTCTCAATCCATTTTAGAGATTATTGGAAGTTCTGTTCAAAACTGGAACTAAAATTTGTTTAACAATGTTTATGAAATTAAAGTCAGCAAATCAAACAGTTTTTAAGTCATTCTAAAACAACACAATCCAAAGATACACTAATTCATGCCTACTCACTAAAGAATAGCACCAAGAAAATGCAAAAATCTCTTCCATTTGCATAACTGTTATTATTTTTCTCTAAGAGCTGAAAACAGGGTCCATAGTAAAAAAGTGCAGTCCACAACATACAATAGTGTTTCAGGCAGTGTTCATTAGTGCTGTGTGTTAATTCAGTGAAGCTGAGGCATGTATTGTGGATGAGCTTTGCCAGAGACATCTTAGATTCATTACACATTTGATTTTGAATTCATTTTTTGCTGTAGAAAATATTTTTTGCTCAGAAAATATTTACTGTTACAAAACTTTTCCCAATCCCTACATTCAGTTATGGGAAGTCATACAATGTCGTGACCCACAATTTAAGAAGCTGTGTAGTAAAACAAAGGAGAACTGCAAGTCTAGGGAGTATTCACATCCTCTACTTCATTTTATTGTGAAAAAGGAGGCTTAAGAGTAAGAAGGACATTTCTTTTATTAGTGTAGTAGCAGTGTAGGTAAAGCCAGTCCTTGGTTTGCAGTCCCATAATTCTGTAGGGTCTTTCCACCTTTATTTCATTAAATGGCTACTTGTGGAATGATTAAGAGACCTTGAAATATGTCCCTTTCCAAAGGTGCCTTCTAGCAGCTGGAACTTTCTTTGGTAGGTATTTTTATTGTAGCTACACTCAAGATTGAAATGACCCATGAAATCTAATTCTGAGAGTCAAGCAAGTGCCTGAAAGGAAGTGGTATCAACTCTTAATCCCCAGGACACAGTGATCATTGTAACATTCCTAAACAAGGAAAACATCTAGAGATTCCCAGTTGATAAAGTAATCCTACCATACCATTATACTGTCACTGCTAGGTTTACTTCCTCATAGAGAAGATTTCTACAATGGCTAAAAGAAAGTAGAACATCTTTCAAAGAATAAACAGGTCTCACTATGTTATGAGGCTTGCAAGATCATAGGAAGAGCCTATGTGATAAACGTGTATTGTTTTGTATCATCTTTCAAAACAAAATTAAAGGAAAATAGACTCCATAAATGAGTGGACAAACATTACATTTTCCAGTAGCTTCTCATATAAAATATGAAGTTACAAGAGAAAAAGTGCATTAAAACTGATAGTTTAGAACCATTAAAGATTTGATAACTATATAACTTCTGTATTTCTATTTGGTTCTAAAGATTTCAAATTTAGAAATGGCCTACTTTCGTCCCCCAGGAGGCTGATAGAAAAGTCAGTGATAGAGAAGCTGCCTCATAAAATTTCCTGTTTGGAAGTTCCCTAACGTACTGATGAGGATCTAAAATATTTACTGAGACCCTCTTCTGACCTCCGCGGCATTGCACGACACGGGTGCACAGACTTGCATGCAGACAGTACATTCATACACATACAGAAATAAATAAAATTAATAAAAAAAATTTAAAAATATATACCCTAGACTATTTGGACTGTTATTGTTCACCTTTTAAGCATTGGATTAGCCACATTATGACATATGGTTTAAGTGTACTGAACACAGGCGGTATGAAAATTGAATATCAAAGTTCACTTGCCCACTCTACAGTTCAGTCTCTGTTTTCAAGATTTAAACTCACACAGTCATTGTGTTATACAATTTTGCTGTGATCCCACACGGCAAATTTCTAAGAGGAAACTGGACTACAGTAACTGCATTTTGCTTCATATATGTTGGTGTCAGTATTCCACCCTCTGCTAAAACCCAAGATATGAAGACCAGGCAAGTGAATTTCTTTACACACTACCCTATGAGCTCTTGTCTAAATTATCTGGCTACATAAAAGATCAGCTTGAAGGGTATTGCTCACCTCTTATCTACTCAATGGTTTGATGGAACAGCAAGGAGTATCGTTAAAGACAATGAGGCATCAACTCCTTTAATTATTCTCTCTTGAGAATCTTCCATTTCAGACTTGGAATCCTGACATTTTAACCTCTTCTTGATTAAAGGTTTCTATCTCCATCTCAAAGAATGCTTACTTATATATGGCTTCTCACAAATGGCTTAACCTTTCTGCATCTCAGTTTCATCCCTTATAAAATAGGGATAATTACAGTGGGTTCTATTTGCCCAGCATGTGGCGGGCATGATCCATGCATGGACTCACAGTAAGGTCTCCATACAGGAGTTCTAAATACATCCAACGAACAAAGACAGGACAGAATAGAGTACAAGGCAGTCCAAATGCAAGGCAGGGCTAAAGGCAGAGCAAAGCTGGTGATGTAGAGCCTGGGTTTTATATATGCAAAAAAATCTAATGAATCTTTCAAAACAAATAAACAGTTTTTAGTAAGTGTAAACAGAAGCTCTCAAGGGCTGGTGAGATGAATCAGTGAGAAAAATACTTGCTGTGAAAGCCTGCACTCACACCTTTAACCACAAAAACAGCCTATAATTTGCAAAAGAATCTGCATTAGGTTTTAGATTATTTTATTTATCAATGTCATTTTTACTTCCACTTTCAAATTATATAATTTTTATGTTGCATTGAAATGTACTTTTCTTTAAATATTTTGATTATTCATCAGTGTTAAAGATTTCAGTCTACAGCAAAAAGTGTTTTGGAAATAATTTGCATATAACAGTTTATAAATCACCAATAAATTCTAATAGCTATGTACATGTGCTTAAAGCATTTCCTCTTGTGTCAGAATTCCTACTATGGAAATGTGCTCCTTAACCAGATATTAAACCAGAACTGTTGATAAACATGGAGACAATTTTCTTTTTTTTTTTTTTTTTTTTGTCTTTTTGAGACAGGGTCTCCCTGTAGCCCCAGCTGTCCTGGAACTCACTCTGTAGACCAGGCTGGCCTTGAACTCACAAAGATCCGCCTGCCTCTGCCTCTCAAGTGCTAGGATTAAAGGCGTGCGCCACCATGCCTGGCTTGAGAAAACATTTTAATTCTTTTATTGATTTTTTTTTTTTCAGTTACTCTATTTAATTTTTTGTTATTAGACATATTCCCCTTTCCCTTCTCCCCCACCCCACTCCAGATCCTGCAGTTTGCCATAACTGTCCTGCATCTTTCTCTCAGTCTTTTTTTACGGTTAGGAATTCACATTTTTCCTCCTTTAATTTTGTATTACTCTAAAATATGAATACATACTTTCCACTCATATACAGTAATTACAGAGTCTGAAAGTAAGTGGTGGATTAATTATAGAGCCCATTGACATTTACATTATAACAACATAGGTGCTTTCAGATAAACAGAAATATATCAATAATGTTGTTCAGCTTGCCTTTCATCTGGGGATTTGGTGTTAGCAAACAAATGAGGGAGCCATTCACCGCTTGTTTTTTCTGAGACTGTGTTACTTCACTTAGCATAATGGCTTCGAGTTCCATCCATTTACCTGAAAAGTTCATGATGTCCCTTTCTTTATCACTGATAGTACTCCATTGTATAGATGTACCACATTTTTGTCAACCACTCATCAGTTGAAGGGCATTTTGGTTGGTTACAGCTCTTTGCTATTGTGAAGAGAGCTACAATAAACATGGATGTGCATGTATCTTTATGGTAGGATGAGTCTTGTGGGTAAATACCCAGCAGTGGTATGGCTGGGTCAGGTAATGGGCTCATTTTGAGTCTTTTTTTTTTTTGGTGTTTTTGAGAGAGGGTCTCCCTGGATCCCCAGCTGTCCTGGAATTCGCTCTGTAGACCAGGCTGGCCTTGAACTCACAAAGATTCACCCGCGTCTGCTTCCCAAGTGCTAGGATTAAAGGCGTGCGCCACCATGCATTTTGAGTCTTTTAAGGGTTCATGGAGAAACATTTTTATGATTTCAGGTGTTATGCCTGAAATCTATTTAGCAAAATGTTAGAAGTCTTCGTGTCTTTTCTATATCTCCCCTTTGTTTGAATAGAAAAGATCATCAATTAACTTTTTCCTCCTCTTTTATTTGTTTATTGTTAAGGGATTCTACAATATAATAACACAGTTGTTTTCAGATAACATTGATGTTACTCAGTTTGCCATACAGTTAGGTAATTGGTGCATTTTGCAAGTATCTTTGTCCAAATTTTGAACAACCCAAGGTTCCCATAGTCCAGTTGGTGATGCTTGTATGCACAGGCATGTTGATCAAGATCATCAATTAATTTTAAAAACATAATTAACCCCAATATTTTCACATAGATATCTTATTATTTAGAAGAAAAGATCAAAGTATTTCCAGAAACATTTATATATTAATAGAATATGACATTATTTTTCATTCAGTAAATGACCAAATGAAACATTCTTATTTTAGATAAAGATTTTAGAAGAAAAGATCAAAGTATTTCCAGAAACATTTATATATTAATAGAATATGACATTATTTTTCATTCAGTAAATGACCAAATGAAACATTCTTATTTTAGATAAAGGAAGTTGAATTGAAAGGAATTCATTCACTAAATTAGTATTTCATTTTAGTGTTTTTTGTTAAGTTTATAAAAACCAGGTCCTTTCAGGATTATGACAAGAAGGTATTTGCCAATAAATAATGCAAAGTGAGAAAAAAAATGTTACTTGTTAGTTTAATGAAAACAAAAAATTTAGTATCTTTAAGTTCCTTAAATACAGTAGTATTCCAGGATATTATAAAGTTAAGATTTTATATTGTTCTATTTTTAAAGTATCTTTTGAGAAAAAATAGATCAAATATTTTATACTTCTCTCAGTTGTTTAAAGAAAATTACTAGTTTTAGATTTGATTATGGCCATTTATTTACCTTTATTGGTCTTTTATTGGGTATGTAACCTTTACCCTCATTTCTTTCCTGAATCAGTGCTGTTAGCAAATAAAACAATGCTACCAGGGTAACATGTTAGGAGATGTCACCTACAGATGCTAATGGTCCTTGGACATCACTATATAAGTAAAGAGTAGCCTAACACCCATCCCACTCTCACACTATGACATGGTCCTTTGGGTTGTTCTACTGATCAAGCAGGTTCACCAAATCTACTTTAAGAAAGATTTCCTCTCTGATGTATTCTTGAGTGTAGTAAAGGTATTCATGGTCTAACACACCAGACACAACCTTTTCAAAGAAGTAGAGACAAGAGAAACATATTTTATGCATATAAAAATGAATAGCAAGAGTAATATTGTCCAACTTTCAAAATAGCAATTTTATTTACTTTAAAGTAAAGATCCGTAGCAACTCTGAAGAACACTATAATGGTGGCAATAATTTAAATGAATGAATGTTAGTTCACCATATCCACTGAAGAATTATTTGATACTACATTGAATAAAACCATGAAAAATGGATGGGGAAATGGGTCACATTTAACTGGGAAAAATTGTACGAAATGCACTCAGTAAAATTTTTAAAGTAAAAAAAAAGGAAAATATAGCTTTACATCTGATAGTTAAAATATTGATTTAACATAACTTAAAATATGTTACAGCATTATATGTTGCTTAGACATTTACTTAGCTACATTAAATGTATTTCTCTATGTTAAAATAGCATTTCTTACCTGTTATAAATACGTCTACCCCTCAATGTCTTAGGGGATGGCTTTCATAACTCTTGTAGTATAATCTGAGGTTGCACATAACTTATCATCATGGTCTTCAATACTGTATTCCATCTCCAAATTACTTAAAATTTGTAATGCAATATAAACCTTATGTAGACAGTGATCATTCAATGTTGTTTAGGAAATAATGGCAATAAAGAAAAAAACATGTACATATTCAGCACACATGCTAGTTTTTTTCATAAATAATTTTGTTTGTTTGATTTTAAGAATGGAGAATCCTCACATAAAATGGCAGTCACATGCATAATAAGGTTTAGTTTAGCTTTGTTTTTCTTTGCCTTTGTCTGATTTGAAAACACCTTCTGGTTATTTATGATTAATAGCAAAACTTGGATAAATGATTAACACTCACGGTTAAATCTCTGGCTGGAGACATAAAAGCCAGAATGGTGAAGAGGTTTAATTCTTCTACCATCTACAACTGACAGAGAGAGTTCCTTAGAGACTGATTGAGAAAATTCTAACTTGGAGTCTATTTCAGTAGGAAAAATTGTGTTAATGAAATCTTGCATAAAAGCAAGAAGCAAGTAGAGAGATCGACATACAGGAGGCCCAGTATACAAAATGTCAAGAGATATCCAGAGTAGACAGCCTCTGAGTAAAAGGAGGATGGCTGTGTGAAGAATGAAGGATTTCTAAACCACATCATCACGATGATTAAAAATCAAAGAGCAGCCCGATTCTTAACATCCATTTTAAGGGCAAGATCAGACCCTAACTACTGAGCACCTGTTCCTTTGTGTGTGTCTCCATAGCAAGGGCTTTGCTCATTTTTTGTCAAAACAATATATCCATCATGAAATTAAATCTCTTATCAGAGAATTTTGTCCTTTCTGAACTCTATACCAACACATATACAGACAGCCATAAACAGGTGTTATACATTTCTTTCCTTGCTTTCAGTCAGATAAGCAGCTCTGATTGCAATGCTTTGATGCTCTGGTATTTCAAACATGCATGCACATATCCATACAGTGTCTAGGGTGGAAGTCAAGGAAGGGGCCTGAGGGATTATGGCCATATGAGAAGGTTTTAAGAGGAGCACATGACTCAGTGAGCTTTTTTATAATATTACAGATAGTAACTCTTTGATTGCAAGTTTAGGTAAGTGTAATTAGTCCAGAAAGTATATATTTAAAAAACTTTGTTCCTACAGAGGTAAATGATAGAAGCAAATGAATCATGATACACTTAATGATAAAATGCTGTAGGAGGGGTTCAAGGAAAGTGATTATTGGAATTAATAGGAAAATATTATTTTAGTTAAAAGTGTTCCTTTTCAAATCTAGGCCAGGCATAGTGGTATACACTTTTACTCCTAGCTCTCTGGAGACAGGGGCAGGTGGACCTCTGTGAGACTGAGATCAGCCTGGTCTATATAGCAAGTTCCAGGCCAACTATGGCCACAGGGAGACCTTGTCTAAAAAAACTGAAAAAAATAACACCAAACAAATGTTTTTAGGTTAACATTGAGTTTTTTTCTAAAAAATCTTTATTTTATGTTTATGAGTGTTTGCCTGCACATATGTACCTGCACCATGTATGTACAGGTACCTGTAGAGGACAGAAGAATGTAATATATCCTCTGGAACTGGAACCACAGAAAGTTGTGATGGAAACTGAACCTGGGTCTTCTGCAAGAACAATAAGTGCTCTTATAAATGCTGAGGCATCTTTCCAGCCCCAATAATGAATTCTTGCAAGAGCTTGTAAGTTTACCAAACTAATTTAAATTAATAATCTAAATTTAGCAAGTGAAAATAGTTCAGTGTAATTGGAGGTTGCTCTAATTTCTGTTTACTTAATTGACTATTCAATGAGGTGACATTCTAGATTTGATTTGTAGTTTCTCTCTTCTCTCTTTCTCTCTCTCTCGCTCACTCACTCACAACTTCCAGCAGAAGACCCAATGGTTAAGGATTGGTTGGTCTTTTGAATCTCAGAAGCAACTGCTCACTCAGAATCTTGGTCCACTCAGTCGTATTTCAAGAGTGGCTTGCCCCATATAAGCCATAATAAAGTTTGTAAATTGTCTAACTTAGCTGTTCAGCTGCTGAAGTCTAAAGTACAGGAAACAATATGTAAGTGGGTCAGTTCTAAAATTAATTTAGCCTAACTTTTCCTGAAAACACTAAAAATATTACTATCATGAGGGCCAAAATATCACCCCCAAGCATACAGAATCAAGCCCTAGAGAATACCTGCCCAGCATGCTCTGATCTTGTTTATCATACAAGAAAGGTAGGGCTTAGGCTGATATGTAAATGAAAGTAGACTGACAGAATGGAGCACAGTTAAACATTGATCAGAGATAATATTTATCAGAGACTGATAGCTTAATTTAATATTTTAACAATTCAAAGAAAGAAGTATTATAATTTTGTTGGCTTACAGATCTGGAAGCTAGATTTGTATAAATGGTATAACAAGAATTTCAACCAGAATATAAAAATATGTACCTTTAGTTATTTTTTTTTTATTTTTTTTTATTTCTCTATGTGTATCAATGTACTGTCTGCATGCAGGTCTGTGCACCCGTGTCATGCAATGCCGCGGAGGTCAGAAGAGGGCGTCGGATTCGCCTGGAAGTGGAGTTCTCCTGGAATTGGAGTTTCAGACGGCTTTTGGACGCCATGTGGGTGCTGGGGATTGAACCCAGGTCCTCTGCAAGAGCGGTTGGCGCTCTTAACCACTAGGCCATCTCTCCAGCCCCGTACCTTTAGTTATTTTATTATACTGTAATATTCACTGTGTATACCCTGATATATATATCATAATGTATTTTCTTTGATAGCTGGCATAATTTAACAAACATCCACTCTGCCAGTCACCATGCTAGATAGATGTATATAAAGATTAGGTTCTTGTCTTTATGTAACTAACATAATTGTGCTGACTGTGACTGACTGAATTGTGTATGCCCTGAAATTCCCATCTTGAAGCCCTAGTCAATATAATTAGATTTCAACCCAGGAATTCTATGGGAACAATTAAAGTTAAATGAGGTTGAAGTACAATAGGACTTGTATCCTCCACAGAAGAAGCTGAGACCCCAGATATGAACAGGAGGGAAGGTGAGACCCCAGATATGAACAGGCAGGAAGGAAGAGCTATGCAAACTCACAGTGGTAAGAGACCAGATGAATGAAAAGCAGAGTCCTCACCTGGAACCAAGCCTGCAGCACTTGAGTATTGGACTTCTCACCTGCAGAATTATGAGAAAATTGATTGTAGCCACTCAACCTGTGGCACCCTGTGACAGACCTACAAGACTAGAGCAAAGATAGATAAGCATACTGCTTTCTATGAAATGATATGGAAAGAACAAATAGATGGACAACTTACATATTGGGGGAAATAAATTTCAGCTTCAATAAAAATGAAAATTTAACTCCTTTATTTTTTTCTATAAGTCTTTGTTTCATCAATATGCACTACCTGTGACTTATTGGGAAGAGCTTTCTAATTTATTTTAAAATTTATTCCAATATGACTTCAGAAAGAGTGGTAGCATTCAGCAATTACCAGAAACTTTCAGATTTCTCCCACTTTTGTACAGTCTCCAAGGTTCTCATAGGACTTCTAGGTAAGGGATAAGGTAGCCAGGGAAGCAGGTTTCCTTCATGGGGTCATGCATATCTGCCAGTGTCTGGTAATATTCCATATTTGCATGGACACTGGTGTTATGTGTTCCTCTAGCACTTAAATCTGAGCCATAACATCATGAAACATTCTTTTGTCTTCTGCAATGCTCTGCTCCTTTTGAACAAGTTCAGGCTTACATTTGCTCATACTGTTGCTTATAAACACTCAGCCGCATACCAGCCTAGGTGGTCCTTGGCAGGAATGCCTAGTGCTGTCTTCTGTTGGCACTTTGCCAGGTAGGCTCTTAGTTACACTGGGACCTATAATATATAGGAAAAGGTAAGAATGGTTAGTAAAAAAAGTGTCAGAATATGCCTTAAATTTAATGTTATACTGGAGGCTTAAACAGTATGGTCCAGAATGAGAAAGTCCTAGCTACCCAGAATCCCAAATGAGGATAGGGGACAAGGGACAGGGGACAGGCTCCCACTGCTCCCAATGACACTTTTACCCCTAGAAAGGAAAAATCTGATTAATCCATTCTCCATTCTCCGTCTTTCCATTTACTTGCTGTGCATCTACAGGACTAAGAACAGGTTTTTCCCCATTTTCTTCCTGTCTAGAACTCTTACCCAAAATTCTACGAACAGAGCTACAAGTATACGCTAATAAAGGGCAAAATGCGATCGGCAGAGTGCACGCAGCTTGCAGTTACTGAACCCCAGTATTCCCTAGCTACAAATTCTGTTTCAGGATACTAATTATTCCGTCCATCTTTTCCTTCCATTCATTTTCAGAGAAACTCTAGTCTTCATTGAAATATAGGATCTCTCCAATGGCATATAGTTTAGAGAGGCAAAACTGAATGCCACATTAATTAGGACCTTTTTTTTTTTTTTTTTTTTTGGTCTTTTCGAGACAGGGTCTCCCTGTAGCCCCAGCCAGCCTGGAACTCTCTCTGTGGACCAGGCTGGCCCTGAACTCACAAGGATCCGCCTGCCTCTGCCTCCCAAGTGCTAGGATTAAAGGCATGCGCCACCACGCCCGGCTGAATGCCACATTAATAACCTGCAACATAGAGATCCTTTGGCTTTATCAGCTGAATGATCAATTCTGACTCGTTAATGCTTCCGAGGGAAAAAAAAAAAAACAATATTTGACTTGAATCTAGAACAAAATGATTATATTTTTCAAGTATTTTTAAAACGTGAGACCAGGGTTTTTTTTGTTTGTTTGTTTTTTTTTTTTTGTTTTTTTTTGGTCTTTTTTGAGACAGTGTCTCCTTTTAGTCCTGGCTGGCCTTGAACTCACAGAGATCCTCCTGCCTCTGCCTTCCAAGTGCTAGGATTAAAGGTGTGAGGGACTTCTTTCTAAACCAGTCATATTTTTCTATAAAGAGAGGATTAACAGCCACAGCAAGAGAGCTTGAGAACTATCACATATATTAGTAAGTGTAAGAAGCATCAAAACTCTTCCATCAGTCCACAACACTATAAGTACACCGTTTATGCCAGGAATCATCCTGTATGTTATCAAACATGAAAAGGCATATTTGTCAATATCAAGCAATCTACATTCATGTGATAGAAAATGTTTGCCTTGCAGTGAGACATGTGTATCTAAGAAAAAAAAAAATGAAATCACCCAGAATACTAAAATTGATATTCTAAATTATAAAACTTTTCATAGTAAAATCAAGACTAATCCCCACAGAGGTGTCACTCCCACCCTGCTGTTCAGCATAGCTTGCACCTCACTTGCCCTCCATGAAAGGTGTCAAAGGCTTATGTCCCCTCGTATGTAGAGAAATGTTGATCAATTGTTTGTACATGGAATAGACTCATTTTACAGAAAAGTTTATCAATTAAATTAAGCTTACAAAGATAACTAAGACTTTCAGTCTACCAATACTTGGATTTTGGTTGTGGATTTATTTTTGTATGTTTTGAAAGAGAGTCTCGCTGGCTGTGGTGGCGCATGCCTTTAATCCTAGCACTTGGGAGGCAGAGGCAGGCGGATCTTTGTGAGTTCAAGGTCAGCCTGGTCTACAGAGAGTGAGTTCCAGGACAGCCAGGACTACAGGGAAACCCTGTCTCAAAAAGACCAAAAAAAAAAAAAAAAAAAAAAAAAGAAAGAAAGAGAAAGAGAGAAGAGGCGTCTCATTGTATAGTCTTGTTTGTCTGCAACTTGCTAAATAGACCAGACTGGCCTCAGACTCAGAGTTCATCCTGCTTCTTCCTCCTGACAGATAAAATTAGAAGTATGCACTCTTGGTAATCATCATTTTTAAGTTCATAAGAAGAGGGTTATTCTTAATTTTATAGCACTCTAAGTAAAGCTAAAAATGCAGTTCTGAAAATATGAAAATAATTGTTCTCTCAAAAATCATGGACCACATTTCTTAATGTTAACTTGTTAATATATTTTTGGTATAAAATCCTTTGACTTGTAATTGGTGCCTTCCTCGTAAGGTGTATTAGTCACTTTTCTGTTGCTGTGATAAAGCACCATGACCAAGGAACTTATAAAAGGAAGAGTTTATTTGAGCTTACGATTGACGGTTCCAGGGAATTAGAGTCCATTATGGCGGGAGGCGTGGTGGCTGGAGAGGCGTGGCGGCTGGAGCAGCATGCCGAGGGTCACATCTCGCAAAGAGCACAGGAAGCAGAAAAGGAAGCAACTGTAGACCACGAGGCTTGTTAAAACTCACTAAGCCTGCCCCCAGTGACACACTTCCTCCAGCATGGCCACACACCCCAAGACCTCCAAAAACAGCGCCACCAACTGGAGACAAACGTCTGACTACCTAGAGCCTATGGGGGACACTCATCCAAACCACCACATAAGGTTTAGGACCAACCTGAATTTCAATCAGAACCTATGTAAAACTGGCCATGGTGGTACTGTCTGTGATCCCAGTGCTCTTACTGGGAGTTGGAAAGAAGAGGGAGGACAATCCTAGGCTCTCACAGGCTAGCTGGCCTTGGATATGCACCAGTGAAGGACAGAAGAGAAAGCTTGATTTCAAACTGGGTACAGGTGAGGACTGACACCTGCAATTGTCCTCTGACATCCATATGTGTAATGTGGCAAACATGCACATCCACACATGCATGCCCTCCACTGCTCATATGCGCACACACATACACAGATGCACAAATCCATGTTGTTGAAGTAAAAGTTATGTATAATATTGAGAAAGACAGAAAAATCTAGCTTACTAAGTAATGTAATTATGACTAACTACAAATATGATCCTTTATTAATTAGTCACCAGAATGCTAAAATCACTATCTATAAAATTTTGAATTTGAAAAAATCAACTTTTCTACCATTATATCAAAAGCTGAATTTCAAAAACACTCACAACTCACACACAATTTGTTTTAGTTTTGTTCCTTTTGGCACTAATTTTATGATGACAATATTTACTTTCTTATTACTTATCAAATGTAGTATGCACTCTTACAGTCTGATGTAACTCTCTTATGCTAGGAATGAGGCGGGGTAGCCACCCCCAGCTAACCTGTGGGAACTGGCACCTCACTGCAGGTACCAGTTGTCTACATCCCCAGCCTGACCAGAGTGGCTACTGCTTTTCTTGGGTCCTTAGCCTAAGGGAGGCAGAATGCTACCCTGTCTGGTCATGCTATCCTACTTGCTTTGGAGTTGATAACTCTACAGATAGGAATTTCAGGTTGACAGCTGATGGCCAATCTTCAGCCTACACTGATGGTAATTTATTCCACAGCTTGGGGACCTGCTTGGCCTCCCTCCAACCCCACACTTGCACACCAGACTAGTGGTCTGATGGAACCTTTATGGCCACTAGCACAGGACACTCGAAACTTAGGCCTGCTCCAGCCTGTATCCACAAAGTAAAGAATCTGGGATAATCTGTCTGATGGTAATGGAGAATCCACTTTATTGTATGCTGCAGGTAATTTTATAGGCAGAATGACATCATCTCTCAGGGCCAATCCCAGACCCTTACATCATGCCCCCTTTTATACATCACTCACTACAGTTTGGCACAACATCTTGTGCCAGGTCATGAGCTACTGTCTCCTGGGGTGGGGTCAGGGAAGTTTTATGATCCCACCTGTGCCCCAGGGAAATGCTGGCTGAAACTAGCCTATTCATACCTAACTCAAACTGGATTTCCCTACAATCATATATACTGCACGGCAATGCCAATAAAATCACAACTTTTCCTTCTTTTGTTTATTTTTATAACTTTATTGATTTTATGTACTTCATACATATTTTTTCAGTCATTATTAACCACCTTTATACCTGCTTCTCTCTTGGCACCCTCCTCTAGCACCCTCCCCTGGAGTTCACACCTTCTGTCATTTGTGCTCGGGTCCATTGGGCCAAGTTGCTCTCCCTGTTCATTCCCCAGTGCCAGCCCATTCCTTGAGCTCTAGTCAGGCTGTCAGGAGTCTGTTTTCTAAAGAGGGCCATGTCTTCCTCATCCAACTGCAATCTGCTGCCAATATTTCCTCAGCCAAGGTTGGGCTTTTCTACCCATTTCTGTAGTTCTGTTTTTGTCCAGATGAGCTTGCACAGATTTTGTGCATTCTGATACTAATGCTTTAGGATCACATGAACAGGCTACCAGGAGCTTGTAGGATTCTTTTCTTTTTGGTTTTACATCACCTCCCTGGCTCTTACAATGTTTCTGCCTCCTCTTCCACAATGTTCCCTGAGACTTGTGTGGGTGAAGCTGAAATAGGCAGCCTGTCCATGGAACCACACTCTGTAGACTCCTAATCTTCACAGTTTGGCCATTCGACCCTTTTGAGTTCCTGGTCTCCTATTACATGGAAGAGTTTCCTTAGTGAGAGTTAAGAGGTAGTTAATACCTTCTTGGGTCCTTGTTCCATGACGCTTAGGGCTTATGTGTAGAGGTTTCATTATAAATGTATCCCTTAGGCATATGCCATTCACAGACCATGTGTGTATGTATCTAGTTGTGGGACTCTGTACTATTCTCATCTGGTTCAAAAAAGCTTCTTCTCTGAGTGGTGTCTGGGATATTTGTCTGTAAATATACAAATACTTCTTTTGTAGTTAGTAAAATGTTAACTCACCCTATGACTTCTGTGTACATCTGGATATATTAACAGAACCACACATGAGTTTCTTCCCACTGCCTGGGCTTTAGGTCCAATTGGCTAGCCATTGACATTCCCCCATGTCCTTATAGCTTAACCTCACCCTCTCCAAGATAGAAGTACCACTATTTCATTGATGTTATATTCTCTGCTGGTCATTGATGTACTTATCTGGTCTTGAGTCGGATGTTGGGCCATTGATTGATGCACTTCCTTGGCATTGGTAGTGCTCTCCAAAGCTATGAGAGCTAGCCTTCAGGTAGGTGGCTTCCAGATCAGATCCAGCTCCATTGCTCAATATCTGGTCTCTGAAGTATGTCCTGTCTTAGCAATAGGGTCTTACCTTCAGGTTCTGGGAGGTGATCAAGGGTTGTGGCAATAATAGCCTATGTAAATTGGGGAGTCCTTTGGACTATGTGCTGGATAGCTTTAGTGTCAATTTGACACACCTGGGTTGAGGGACCCTCAATTGGGGAATTGGCTCCATTGGACTGGCCTGTGGCCACATCTGTGGAGTGTGTCTTGATTGTCGAGCAATGTGGGAGGGCCCAGCCCACTCTGGGTGGTGTCACCCTGGGCAGGTTGTTGTGTACTGTGTAAGAGGGCAGGCTGGGCATGGGCCTGGGGAGCAAGCCAGTGAACAGCATTCCTCCATGGCCTGTGATTCAGCTCCTGCCTCCAGGTTCCTGCCCTGAATTCCTGCCTTGGGCACCCTGAGTGATGAACTGTGACCCAGAAGATGTGAGCTGAATAAACCCTTTCCTCCCCAAGTTGGTGTCAGTCAGAGTGTTTTGTCACAGCAATGGAAGACAAACTAGAACAGACTACCCTGGCCAGTGACTCAAAGGAAGGTTTCTCTTGTCTGGTACTGTTTCTTGTTATACACCCTTCATCTTTGCATATGGACTCATGTAGAGGTAAAAAATCACAACTTTTTTAAAAAATGGCATCTTTTGTGTTCAACACAAAGCTCAGATGCATTGATAGCATCGTAGTCCATAAATTAATATATCAGGCATATCATGGCCTTCCAATTCTAAAAATGTGGAGCTTGTGGGAAGGAATCTGGTGAAGCGAGAAGGCCACTGAGAGCAAATTTTTAGACCAAGTACACTGTTGTTCATTTTCATTGCATAATAAGTCAATAAAAAAATAAAAATATATTGTACAATTTTATTCTTACCTTACACAGTTGTAAAAAGCCTAAAACTTTTACTGAAAGATATTATCTTTATTGTTATTTGGCTGTTGGGGTTTTACATGTGTTATGTTTTTCCAAGCCTTTCTGCATTTCTACTGTAAATACAACAAACCATGGGTTATCCCCCTTGTCCTTGTTTCTTAATCTCACCCTCTGCTAAATCCAGGAGTCATGTATTTATTTTAACCCTCAAGGGCATGTCAAATTAACTGTGCCCAAAATTACATTGGTTATTTACAAACTTGACACCAATATTTTTCCCTTCTGGATTTGCTACTTTAGTTGATGGCATCTCTGGAAATATTAAATAGACCAGGCTCATTTATAACATTTTTAGCCTCATCTTCAATTAACGTTTTGTCCCACATGCAGTCATTCGCATCTACTCATCCATCTAGGCCACAAGTGTGGGGCAGGCTCATGCCCAATACCTCTCTGAGAGGTAGTTAGAGAGAAGGATATGGTACAGATGGAAGCAGTACTCCTTCATCCCAGATACAATTATTCAAGAATGCCTGTAAATGCTACTACCTGAAAAGTATCTATGATTTAATCTCTATTGTAGTAACTAATTTGAGCTGAACTTTGTGAAAATGTGAATACTTAAATATTAGAAAATAGAGGAGTTATGAGATGGAGATGTTTACAGAATAGCAAACTAAAGGCTGAGATTCTGCTATGTAAACAAACTTGAAGTATAGAGGAACAAGAACAATTAGATGTGAAATCTGAGAGTCAAGAAAAAAAATCCAATCTACATTATTAAAATTTTGTGCTGTAAACCCAAGTTCTCATTAATTTCCTCTAGTATGACCAATATTAAAATAACAGAGGCAGAACTAAACAGATATCTCTACATCTAGACATTCATAAATAAATATATCAACAATTTACAATATACAACAATATGCAAACTATCAGAACTCTTCACCTATTTCCCTTTTCAATCCATAAAATGTGAAGCCAGATTTCTTAGATTATAGTTTAATCTCTTCCGTGTAATACATGATATTGGGAAAGTAGCCTACTTACTCTGAGCTCCATCTGAAGAACGATACATTTGCGTCACATACAGGACTGTTTGCAAATTTAGCTTAGACAATTCCAGGAACTCATCATACAAATTTGAACACATGATAACACAGTAAAAACAGTTCCCACAGTTACAGTGGCGACTTGATGAAACACTAGATAGGGTAACTTTTAACTAGAACCAGTTCTTCTAAGATTGCAGTCTCAACCTTCTTTCTCTCATTCTTGACATCAGAACTTTTAGCTCAGGTCCAAAGAGCTTTGCCAGAACTTACTTGCCCTTTTCTCTTCTTAAATGTCCACAGACATTTAAACTTTACAAATTTTGAAAAATAGAAACTTAGTAAAGCTTAGTAAATTCAAACCATTTTTACTTAACCTAAAACCAGCTGAATCTTGTTTAGCATACAAAGAAGATAGATTTACTAGTTCCTGTTATCCATCTTTCTCTTGGTAATATTATGAAGGTGGAATAAAGAACAATGTCAAAGTTGTGCAAGAAAAAGCAACAAAGCAAACGTCATGCTGAATGCTGTCTTTATTCTGAAATTCTTCCACATTACCTTGCTATTCCTTGCTTATCGTTCACTAATTAAATGTCAGCTCCCAATAGCTACATGGGTAAAAGAGTTGTTTAACATAATCTGAAATAGAATCAAAGTACAATTGAGTTTGGATACTGAAAGCCTTTCCTCCCATCTCTCACATGGCCCAGGCTACAGCCTTTCCCTCCCCTTCTCCATACAGATGTATTTCTCACACCATTTCCCATTGTTGTACAGCATAAGCATAAGTGAAAGTTCACTGTGGGTCCATTTGCTTATTTAACACCATTGCTTCCATACTCAAAAACCACTCTGTAATCACTCAAGGATTTCATGCTACGTTCATCTTTGTCTTATTTTAACAGTGGAAATTTTGCCACAGTAGATGATTGGGTTAAACCAGGAAATAGTGTAAAATGAATCCACTGTGTGTAGTGTTTGGTGAGGAAATAGTGAGAGATGAACATTGGTAATAAGGATCAGACATGCTCAGAATACATTAGTTTTGGGTATACTCGTAATGGTAACAAAAATCTTATCTTTATAAATGTCAAAACAGTAACTTTCAGAGTAAGATAATTCTTAAAATCAGTATTTTGTGGCATTGTCTCTCTTCTATGAGTCAATCATTTTACTTCTAACAGCATTAAAATCGCAAAAGCTGGCATAGTGGCTCATGCCTTTAATCCCAGAACTCAGGAGGCAGAGGCAGCGAGGTCTCTGAGTTCAAGGCCAGCCTACTCTACATAGTGAGTTCTAGGCCAGCTGGGGCTACAGGGAAACCCTATCTCAAAAAGACACACACAAAAAACAATCACAAGCTGTATTTTGAGAAGATGCAACTGCTTACCAGAAAAATCCATAAATACACAGAAAATGTATCAATAAAAGATGTCACATTATGTTAATCTCTATGATATTATTGTGTGGTTGGAAAATGACATAGGATTCACATGACCTGTCTGAGCTTGTAAAAACAGTAAGCAGCATTCAGTATTGAATCTAGGTCTTTGGAATTCACACCTAGTGGACTTTCTCCTATATTACATCTGTGTCCACATTTATGTGTATTTTCTTTCTTAACCTGTGTATCAGTAAGATAAACATAGATGTATGCTAAATTATAAAGTTTCAATTAATCTCCTCTTCATTTGGATGACAAGCTGACTGATATACCACAATAGTATCAATGGTACAGTAAAGGTCCTCTGCACATCTGTTAAATTTGTATGGCAATGAATGCTACTTATCCAAGCTATTTCCTGGGTATGTACAACACACACTGACCTCAGGGTATTCAATTTCTACAGTATGAAACTAAGTCCTTTGTCTGGTACAACTTTCTCAGTTGTCAGGGACAACAAACATCATTACACACTGTACATAATGAGTTGGAAAGAAATAGAAATGAACTGCAGCAGAATTCTCTATGTTCCTTATGCTCTAAAAACCCACATATCTGTTTATCAATAGATCTCATCCAGGTGAGTCAAGAACCACAAGAAAACTCATCTGAATACCTAACTTAATAAAAAAATACCATAAGGGGGTCTGAAAACTGTAATTATTGAAAAAATAGAAAACTAAAAGTTAGGCCTCTTTTCCATATTAATTTCAAATATCTATTATTTTCTGTTTTTTTCCCCCTATTTTAAGGGATTCACAATATAAAAGCACAGTTGATTTCAGATCACATTGACGTTGCTACATTTGCCATACAATTAGGTAATTGGTGCTAGCATCCACAGATGAGGGAGACCATTCGTCGTTTGTTTTTCTGGGACTGTGTTACTTCACTCAGTATGATATCTTCCAGCTCCAGCCATTTACCTGCAAAGCTCATGATGTCATCTTTCTTTAATGCTGCATAGAACTCCATTGTGTAGATGTACCACATTTTCTCTATCCACTCATCAGATGAGGGGCACTTGGGTTGGTTCCAGCTCCTTGGTATTGTGAAGAGAGCTGTACTTCAGGTGGTCTTGGGAGATCCCCGATATTTTCTGTTATACTATATGCTAGGACCACATATGTTCTAGTATTTTTTCAAATGAATTGGAATTTCACTTAACTGTTTAATTTCCAAAACAATTTTTTAATCTGTAAAAAGTTTACAGTCTAAGAATTGAAGACAGGCAAAATAACAGTGCTCTCTCTTTGTTTTTCTTTTTGTCTTTTTACTAAGATCTTAAGTTTTATAACTGAAGTACAATTTCTGAGGCCTTAGTGATTATTTTTGGTTTTACTTTCCTTTTTGATGCTTAAGGCCAACAGTTACCCAGATTAGCCAAGGTTTTTGTTTTTGAGGTCAGTTAAGGATCTGGTCCTCAGGGGTCTCTTGTTCTTTTTTTTTTTTTTTTGGTGGTGGTGGTGGGGGGGGTGTTCTAATTCGTCTTCCATTGCTGTGACAAAACACTCTGACTGACACCAATGCGGGCAGGAAAGGGTTTATTCAGCTTACATCTCCTGGGTCACAGTTCATCACTTAGAGATCCCAAGGCAGAAATTCAGGGTAGGAACCTGGAGTCAGGAGCTGAAGCACAGGCCAGGGAGGAATGCTGTTTACTGGCTTGCTCCCCTGGCCCATGCCCAGCATGCCCTCTTATATAGTACACAACAACCTGCTCAGGGTGGCACCACCCAGAGTAGGTTGGGTACTCCCACATTGCTCCACAATCAAGACAATACTCCACAGATGTGGCCACAGGCCAATCCAATGGAGCCAATTCGCCAACTGAGACTCCCTCAACTCAGTTGTGTCAAGTTGACACTAAAGCTATTCAACCCCCCGGAGGGGGGGCCCTATCTCCTTTCAGCTTTTCATTTACCAGTTCCATCCACTCGAAGACAAAGTCAGGTCTTGCTAGAACAGGCTTCCCTTTTTGAAGCATGAGCAGACTTTCCTCCTTATAGACTGGACACTGGCTGAAGTCCCATTAGTGGATCTCTAAGACCTCCATGCACAGGAAGATTAGTGACCCTCATTTGCAGGACATTTCAAGAGATGCCCCCATGCATAGTCCCCTAAGACTTAGTTGACCTCTGCGGGCAAGGAACAAAGTTATCCCTTGGGTCCCTCAGCCAAATTAGTATAGGCATTAAGTATGGTCTTTAACCACCCAGAAAGGCTAAGTTACACCAGCCTGATACATCCCACCTATTTTAAAATTGTATCTTCTGAAAACAAACTACATGTTATTTCCATATCATAATTCTTGATTTGCATTTTTCCATTTTAATTCCATACTACTCCAAAATATGCATAAATACCCACCATCACATACCAAAATCCAAAGTCTGAAAATAAATGGTAGGCTAGTTCCAGAATCTGTCCTGTGACTCATAATACAAGAGCACAGTTGCCTTCAGATCAGGAAGAATACAACATCAATGTTGCTCAGTCTGCTCCACGAGTAGGTACTTGGTGCTAGCATCCAAAGATGAGGGATACCATTCATCTTTTGTTTTCCTGGGACTGTGTTACTTAACATAAAATTTTCTAGTTCTATCCATTTACCTGCAAATTTCATGATGCCATCTTTCTTTACTGGTGCATAGAACTCCGTTGTGTAGACGTACCACATTTTCTCTATCTACTCATCTGTTAAGGGGCACTTGGGTTGGTTCCAGCTCTTCACTATTGTGAAGAGAGCTGCAATAAACATGGCTGTACATGTATCTCTGCAGTAGGATGAGTCTTGTGGGTATATATCCAGAAGTGGTCCAAACTTTCAATACCAGATGGGGAATACTGAGATACCCAGCTTGTGAACTGAGCAGCTACAGGGATTTTAGCCTTGTCAGAGTATAGACTGCCCTTGCTGGACTCCCCAGGCTATAACATGGAGGCCAGTACAGGAAGATCAAGACAGGATTCGTGCTTACTGGACCTCATTTGGGTGACCATGGGAGGGAAAGACCCCATTGTGGAGCACAAGGGCAAGATTGATGGTTGTTTGGGCTTGCCAAGGAGGAATCTTCAAACCACTTCATTAAGGACAATATTGACATTCTTTTATTCAAAAAAAAAAAAAAAAAAAAAGAAAGAAAAAAAGAAAGAAAGAAAGAAAGAAAGAAAGAAAGAAAGAAAGAAAGAAAGAAAGAAAGAAAGAAAGTAAAGGAAATCCTCAAGTTGGGGAGAATAACAACAACAAAAGAACTGGAAAAAGAAACTCTGGAAGGTCTCAGAAAGAGATGCAGGACATGTGTGGCAGTGTGGGAACTCAGGTGGGGTAGGGGACGTGGAAAGGGAAGTGACCCTAGATTCGATTGAGAAATGATGTATGATGTGTGGAAAAAGTTTAATAACAATAAAAAAGTAATACAAAAAAGTTCACAGTCTAAAAATAGTGATAATTGGGCTTGAAAGTTCTTGCTTACAATTTTTAAATATATCTTTCCAGTTTTACTTATAATTTTGTTTGTGTGTTTGTTGCCTCTTACTGTATATTTGTGTTTCTGCACATCTATTGTCTACTAACCATGGTTAATATCATTTTTGTTATTTTGGGAAAATATAACTTCTTTGTTATCTCCATAACCTTGGTGTTTCATAAATCCTGTAGGTTATTTCTCACTAAGAAGCCTCATGGGTAAGTACTTCATTTAATTGACATCACACAGTAAGGAGGGAAAATGACCTAAATTTCTCCAAACAGGAAACATATTCTTGAACAAGTAAAAAGAAGAAGAGGAGGAAGAAGAGGAAAAGAAGAGGAGGAGGATGAGGAGGAGGAGGGAAGAGGGTTTGGAATTCCTAACTCCTACAGTTGATCTGATGTGTCCTTTATTTTTCTAAGTAAAATTCATAATGTTAGCATAACATTGATCTTTAACCATTTCAAATAATACATCTCACTGGAATCTAACCCATATACTGAATAGCAGTGTAGTACAGTCACCACTTTTTTCTATTTTCCATGTATTTTCATCATTTCTAAAGGAAACCCTGTGACCAAAAGCAGTTATTCCATCTTCTATTCTCTCTCACACCCCTGGCAAACACTAGCTTTCTATCTATGGATTTGTGTATGATGAACATTTAATATAAATAGAATAACAACATGCAAAACTTTTCTGTCTGGCTTCTTCTAAGTTGCATAATGTTTTTGAGATTCATTCTTGTGGAACTGACCAGTACTGATCCCAGCTCTAACTTTCCTTTCATTTTTCCATTTCTCCTTTGTTTCCTAAACTTCAATGAGGTCCTCAAATCATTCTAAATTGTAACTCTCCTTTTTATAGTATTCATATTTTACTTCCTTGCATGTACTTCATCTGCTTCTGTTTTTTTACTTTATATATGTCTTTACTGACCCCATTAACTATGAATTTCTAATCACCCAAATATCAGAAGGTTTTTCTTTTTTCTTTCTTTTACCCATCTTCTCTGATATCAAATAAAAATTTCTCTCTCAGTTCCACAAGTAGATGGTATTCTAAGCAAAAAGAGAACAGGATTTTTAAAATTTTTTATTTATTTTTTATGTGTATGAATGTACTATCTGCCTGTAGGTTTGTGCACCTGTGTCATGCAATGCCACAGAGGTCAGAAGAAGGTGTTGGATTCTCCTTGAACTGGAGTTAAAGATGGTTCTTAGCTGCTATGTCAGTGCTGGGAATGGAACCTGGGTCCTCTGCAAGAGCAGTTGGTGCTCTTAACCACTGAGCCATCTCTCCAGCCCCTAGAACAGGATTTATTTTAGGCTGGTGACTTGACTCCTTTCTTAATCCTTCTACTAGTTTAATCAGAAGTTGATTCAGCGGAGCTTAGTTCAAGAGAATATGTTAGAGGTTGACATGCAGGGGTTTCTCCTATCCTACAGTCAGTACTTTTAGCATGGAATTAATTTTTTTATCAGAAATCCCCCAGCACTGGTGCCTTCCATGGTGCACACAGCCATGTACATTATGAGCACACAGGAATTACCACTGTATGATGTGGTGGTTTGGTCGAACCCTATTATTTCTTCACACAAACTTTTCTTCCATTAAGATCTCTTTTATATTTACTTCATTTGCTTAAAACCCTTTGCATAATGAAGCCAATCTAATCAACAGTGTGAGAGACATAAACATTAGAATCATAAAGTCCGCATTCTGTAATGTTTTTTACATAAACAGCATAAATTTCTTTTTCATAGCTGGTGTATTAGTCATTTTTCTGTTGCTGTGATAAAACACCATGACCAAAGTAACTTATAAAGGAAGAGTTTATTTGAGCTTACGATTGAGGGTTCCAGGGAATCAGAGTCCATTGTGGCAGAGGCATGGTGGCCGGGGCTGGAGCAGCAAGCCGAGGGTCACATCTCACAATGAGAACAGGAAGCAGAGAGAGAGAGTGACTGGAGACAGCAAGGCTTGTTAAACTCACTAAGCCTGCCCCCAGTGACACACTTCCTCTAGCACCGCCACACCTTCTAAGACCTCCAAGAACAGTGCCACCAACTGGAGACAAAATGTCTGAATACTTAAAGCCTATGGGGGTCATTCATTCAAACCACCACAGCTGGGAAGCTGGGAAATCCACACTTAAGTGTCAACAGTGTTCGCTTTTTCTAAAGGCTTTAAGGGAAGAATTTTTGCTAGTCTCTTTTCCTTGAATTATGAGAAGAACCCCCCCCATGTCTCTTCATATCATTTTTCTTTTGTCTACATTTCTGTGTCTATAATGTTCCTTTTTATAAATACCAGTTATGTGGGTTTGGGACCTACTGCAAGTTACTCTTTAACTTGATTACTTTAAAATGATCACATTCTGAAGTGCCTACAGTTAGGTATTCCACATAGAAATGAAGAAACAAGAAGTTCAACCCAGAATACCAAAACACAGAAGAAGGTGAGGGTGGTAGACATTAGAGAGCTTGCCCCAAATCACATAGCGCCAAAATGTGTTTGTCAAACCCTCCTTATTTTTTTAAAGAGTTCAAGTCTAGGAGGGAAAACACCAGCAATTTGCATTACTATAACATAAATAATGATGTAGACATCACATTATCAACAGTGGATCTGGATTTTACTTAATTCATTTGAAAAGAAAATTTACTGTCTCTTGAGGCAGATATTAAATTTCCCCAAACCTACTATTCTCCACATAATATATCTCTACCACACTTTGTTTTTCCCTTTTGAATTACACATAATAAACATGCTTCTCTCAGGTGAATATTTTAAGGTGATGGTCACACTGATAGTCACTCTTCTCTTATACAGCCTACACAATCTTGGTACATCAGTCTTTTGTGTTATGACCAAGGAGGAATTGATCTGTTTATAAGATAAGCATTTGTCTTCATACTGAGAAAGAAAATCATTTCTATAAATGAAGGTAAATAAAATATACATTTGGCAAAGCAAAGAATAAATGCAGAGGATATATATATATATATATATATATATATATATATCAGAATAGATATTTGAACACAAAGAATGAAAGTATATAGGTTAAATGGATAAGCCATATTTGGTGGTGTAAGCAATTAGAAACCTCTACTAATTATGAGCAGAATGACATGATAAAAGATGATCCAGGAACACTGCACACAAGTAGAGTTGAACCTAGAGACAGAAGAGAATAATAATTAAGGGGTTATCAAGGAAATCTAAATGGGATGTAACTAGTGCCTTAAATAGAAAAGTGGTAGGAGGAAAGATACAAATGGGTCAAATAAAACATATGGTGCAGAACAGACTCTCCAATCATAGTTTTATTAGATGAATTTATTTTATGTTAGTATTAAAAAATCTAACAAATAAAATGTGGTCTTTGTGTACTTCTACAAGGCCAGCATGTCACAGGTGAAAACAGATTTGAGTGTGACAAACTAGATTTAAAATCTTGGATCTGCTGTTGTTTAGCTGCATTGGAAGCAAGTTACTTTACTTTGAAATCTCATTTGTCTTGTCTACAGCAAAGCATGGTCCTATTGGATATAACGAAACAAAGAAGTATTAGTTTTCTTTCTTTGCTGAGGAATATTTTAGGTCATAGCTAGATTTTGGATTATACATGTAGCCTAGCAGGCCTTGTTCTGGAGGTTTTGTCCCCAGAGAGGTGCTCCTGAGAACTGGTGTAACCTTGACAAGGTAGGGTCTAGTGGAAGCCTTCAGGTCAGTCACTGTACAGTCCTTTGAAAGAGATTGTGGAACCTCAGACCTTCCCTTTTTCTTTTATTCACTGCAACAAAGAGATTTTTCTCCATCTTATGATCCTATTATGCTATACTCTTCTTCTCAAAATAGCAAAACCAAGTAATCAAAATGTTAAGCATCTAAAACATTTTTCTCTTTGTAAATTTGTTTCAGCTATTTAGTGGTGGCTGAAACATGATGAATGAAAAATGAAACACTGAAGTTCAGGATTCTCTCATTATGATGACATAGCTTAACAAAAAGTTATAGAAAATAAATAAGAGATCACACAGAAAAACCTATGAGGGAAAATTAATAAATAATCATGATAACTACATTGTTTGGGAGTAAAAAAAAAATCGGTTAGGTCAATGTTTGGGGACGTGATGGTGCTACATCAATGGGGGATGAAAAATAAAAGGAGCAAGGCAAAGGAAGAGCCCCCAAGGAGATTCAGTGTCCTAAGGAGAATGAGAGTGCTAACAGCCTGCAGAACGCAGACTCCCGAGGGTGGAGCGCCAAGGTAGAGCAGGAAGGGAAAATCAGAGTGCTAACAAACTACAGAATGCAGACTCTGAGAATGGGGAGCTAAGGTAGAGCAGGAAAGGAGAATGAGAGTACTAACAGCCTGCAGAACTTAGACTCCGAGAATGGAGAGCTAAGGTAGAGCAGGAAATGAAAATCAGAGTGCTAACAGACTGCAGAACGCAGACTCCGAGAATGGAGCGCTAAGGTAGAGCAGGAAGGGAAAATCAGAGTGCTAACAGACTGCAGAACGCAGACTCCGAGAATGGAGCGCTAAGGTAGAGCAGGAAGGGAAAATCAGAGTGTTAACAAACTACAGAATGCAGACTCTGAGAATGGAGAGCTAAGGTAGAGCAGGAAAGGAAAATCAGAGTGTTAACAAACTACAGAATGCAGACTCTGAGAATGGAGACCTAAGGTAGAGCAGGAAAGGAGAATGAGAGTGCTAACAGCCTGCAGAACTTAGACTCGGAGAATGGAGACCTAAGGTAGAGCAAGAAAGGAAAATCAGAGTGCTAACAGACTGCAGAACATAGACTCCAAGAATGGAGACCTAAGGTAGAGCAGGAAAGGAAAATCAGAGTGCTAACAGACTGCAGAACGTAGACTCTGAGAATGGAGACCTAAGGTAGAGCAGGAAAGGAAAATCAGAGTGCTAACAGACTGCAGAACGTAGACTCCAAGAATGGAGAGCTAAGGTAGAGCAGGAAAGCAAAGCCCATAAATTGGAGGACACTTGCTCCCATTTCAGAAAAATCTGTCAGCATTCCATCATAGCACCACCTGCCTCAACCATTCTCAGCATTCTTGCTATCCTTTTTTTATATAGCACCTCCAACTAATGCATTGCATGATCTACTTATGTGTAATAAAAGCCATTTATTGCATCTCTTCTACTTAGCATGTAATCAGCCCAAGGACAGGAATTTTTGTTTCATTTATTAACAAGCTCCAAGGACAAGGAAGTATGTTCAGATGTGATAAGTTCTTAATAAATATTTGCTGAATAACAAAAATATCCAAAATTATCCAATGAAATAATGAAGAATGAACTTTTTCCAGTTTCTGTTAAGGGACACTAAATCACTTTTTAAAAAATAATGAGTGATTTGCATGTTAAAATATCATTATAATATCAGTATGAAACATAGATTGGAAGGAAAAGAGCAGAAAACTCTAAAGACACTGTTATTAAAAATCTGAAATAACCATCTGTGTAGTATTAAATAATCAAATGTATTGAAGACCTGACTGAAGTTTCAAAGCATCCCAAGAATAGAGGTAGAAATTTGATTCAGAAATATTTTAAAAATGATTTAAGTCCTACCAGAAAATGTTTAAACTCATTATACTGTGGCCTTTATCAGAGAAAAAAATCCATTGACCAAATAGAAGCTCAAAGAAGACAAATTGTACATCATGTGAAGAATTGAGCACAAACTGGGGAGTGTGATTAAGAGAAATCACAGGGGCTGGAGACAGTGCAGTTGTAAAATTCTTGACATACAAACAAGAAGACCTGAATTTGATTCCCAAATCAAAACATAAAAACTCTCTGTGGTAGTATGCACTTTGAATCCCAGAGCAGGAAGCAGTGACTGGAGGATCCCTGCAACTTGCAGACCAGCCAGCAGGCTAGTCAGAGAATGCTGTCTCAAAAAAAAATAAAGTAGATGAATTCTGAAGACAATGAGACTGGCCTCTGGCCCCACATGCAAGTGTTTTATATTATATATTATATCTATATATCTATATATATACTATATCATACCCCACATATATGCACCCATGTTCAAGAACACCTAAATACACCCACAAAGTAAGAATTAAAGGGAAGCATAAAGTAGTGTGGTGATGGAAATTCAAGGAGTGATAGCAGAAGAGCTTCATATTGAGAAGAGCTGAAAATAAGCAAGGGTAAGAGAAGCTATGGAGTTCACAGAACCCATCTATAGCAGAATTTTGGCTACCTTGATCTTGTCCAGTTCTTGTGCACATAGGACAGCTGCCTGAGCCATGTCATGCCAGAATACGTCACTTAATGGCATTCCTCCCCATTCTCCAGCTCTTGGATCTTTTCTGCTTCCTCTGGACTGTTTACTTAACTTTGGTGGTGATGGGTTATACAGATGTCCTGTTTAGAGTTGAGAAATACGTTTCTTTTTCTCTGCATTTTGATCAGTTCTGCATCTTTCCACTGACTGCTTCCACCACACACACAAACACAAAAAAGCACCTCTGACCAAGGTCAAAAGATGCCCGTGTCTATGAATATAAACATAAATCATAACATTTTAATGTCAATTTGTGAAGTATTTTTCTAAGATTATAAAAAAGAATACAAAAATATATGAAATTAATCTTTCAAACTATCTTCAAACATTCTGCATTATGGTATTTTAGCCACAATTTTTTAATATCAGCAGCAATAGTTTAATTATTTAGTACAACTTCTTAAGAAAAGTGGTTGGTTACTCCCTAACACTCTTGCCGCTACTGCATCAGTGGGCATACTTGGGGAAACCAGTTGCTTTTGTTGTTTGCAGGCTCATACCTGGGTAAAGTTAATAGTTATTTTTATCTTCTATTGACACAAATAACACCTTCTAGCACCATGAAAGCCATCCAGAAGAGACATAGCTTCAAGGTCAGTACCAGCTTAATTTCTCCTTGTTTTATTCTGCACAGGAATTTGATGTCTGCAGCACTGTGGTTTTATCATCAAGTTCTGGTGGCTATTCAAGTGCAAGGACAAAGCCAGAATTGTCTGAAAATCCATGACATCTCTCTGGTCAATCACTCCAAAAGATAGAGTTCATTCTTGACATTGTGTTTTTCATTTGCTAGGCCATGAACACCTGTGTGGTGGTTTGAATGAGAATGTCCCCCACAGGCTTTAAGTATTTGGACATTTTGTCCCCAGTTGGTGGCACTGTTTGGGGAGGTCTTAGAAGGTGTGGCCATGCTAGAGGAAATACATCACTGGGGGTAAGCCTAGAGAGCTTAACAAGCCTCGCTAGTCTCCAGAGGCTCTCTCTTGACTTCCTGTGCTCATTGCTAGATGTGAACCTTAGCTTTTTTTAAAATTTTTATATATATATATATATATATTTTTTTTTTGTATGAGATTCTCAAATCTAGACCCATGTCCCCCACCCTAACCCCCCACCCCACCAGAGCTCATGTATTCTGCCAAATACGATTTTCTTTTCTTTTTTTAAATATTTTTTAAATTTTATTTATTTATTTTTTATGTGTACGAATGTACTGTCTGCATGTAGTTCTGTGCACCCATGTTGTGCAATGCCGTGGAGGTCAGAAGAGGTTGTCGGATTCCCCTGGAACTGGAGTTCTCCTGGAATTGGAGTTACAGACGGTTCTCAGCTGCCATGTGGGTGCTGGGGATAGAACCCGGGTCCTCTGCAAGAGCTGTTGGCACTCTTAACCACTAGGTGATCTCTCCAGCCCCCACCAAACATGCTTTTCATCTCTTTCTCAGTCTTTCTCAAAATTCTCCATGGGGAAGTTGACTGTTTTGAGCAGAAGTTCACTGTTTCAGTCAGTTCTTTGATGTAGTCCTTTCTGTTGTTGTTGTTGTTGTTGTTGTTGTTGTTGTTGTTTCCAATATGCATCACTCCCAACTGCTTGGACAAAAGCTCAAGGGGCCGTGCACAAGAAATACTTACAACTAGGTAATTGGAGCACTAAATCCACAGATGAGGGACGACCATTCGCCAATTTGTTTTTCTGGACTGTGTATTTCACTCAGCATGATGTCTTCTCGCTCCACCATTTACCTCAAAACGTTCCTGATGCATTTTTTCTTTATTGCTTGCTCTAGAAACTCCATTGTGAGATGTGCACATTTTCTCTATCCACTCGTTAGTTGAGGGGCATTTGGTTGGTTCCAGCTCCTTGTATTGTGAAGAAAGCTAATAATAACCATGGCATGCACTGTTCTCTTGGGTGGGGTGTGTTTGAGGGTACATGCCTAGGAGTGGTATGGCTGTGTCAGGGGGCAAGTATCATCCAGTTTCCAGGGTTCTCACAAGCTTTGCATAGTGGCTGTACAAGGTCTACATTCCCACCAGCAGTGGTGGTGTTCCCCTTGTCCCCACAACCCTTACCAGCATTGGTTCATTCGTTTTCTGATCTAGCCAGTCTTACTGGAGTAAGATGATATCTAAAGTGGTTTTGACTTTGCATTTCTCTTAATGATTAGTGATGTTGAACACTTTAAGGTGTTTCTAAGCCCATCTCTAACCTTCCTCGGCTTGTGAAGCTCTTTGTTCGGTTCTTTGCTCCATCTATTCAGTGGGTTATTCTGTTTTTCCTTTCTCTTTGTTTTTTTTTTTTGTTTGAGTAGTTTATATATTCTGGAAATCAATGCTTTGTCAGATATTTCTGTGGTGAAGG
Organism: Rhizomys pruinosus; assembly: GCA_009823505.1. Classification (NCBI taxonomy): domain Eukaryota; kingdom Metazoa; phylum Chordata; class Mammalia; order Rodentia; family Spalacidae; genus Rhizomys; species Rhizomys pruinosus. Next base: position 214,719 of record VZQC01014632.1, on the reverse strand, counting down.
TTTCCTCCCACTCTGTGGGATTTCTCTTCACTTTCTTGATTGTTTCTTTTGATGTACAGAAGCTTTTGAGATGTCAACCTTGGCTTTCTGCTCCAACCCTGGCCACCATGCTTCCCACCACAATGGACTCTGATTCTGGAACTGTCAATCATAAGCGCAAATAAACTCTTCCTTTTATAAGTTCCCTTGGTCATGGTGGTTTATCACAGCAACAGAAAAGTGACCAATACAACCTGTTACAGAGTAACTACCTTTAAACTACCCCAAAGTACACCATCATTTGAGAGAAGAAGAAACCAATATAATAGGAAAAAGATTTGCCAACTATACATCTGACAGAGGGTTAGTATCTAAACTAACACTAAAAAATGTTAAAATTTAGAACAAGGACCTAAGCAGAGAGTTTTCAACTGATGAAAAACAATGACTGAGGGATATTTTTTTAAACTATTCATTATCTTTAGCCCTCAGGGAAATGAAAGCTAAAATACTTTGAGATTTTTATCTGACCTCAATCAAAATGGCTAATATCCAAAAACCAAATGATGGAAAATGCTGTCAAAGAGGTTGGGAAAAGGAGAGCACTCATCCACTGCTGGTGGGAGTGCAAACTTGACAATCATTATGGAAAGCAGTGTGGAGAACCCTTGAAAGACTCAAAATGAGCCTACCACCTGACCCAGTCATACCACTCCTGGGTATATACCCACAAGACTCATCCAACCGCAAAGAAATGTGTACAGCTATGTTTATTGCAGCTCTCTTCACAATAGCAAAGAGCTGGAACCAACCCAAGTGCTCCTCAATGGACAAGTGGATAGAGAAGATGTGGCACATCTACTAAATGGAGTTCTATGCAGTGGTAAAGAAAGTTGATATCATGAACTTTGCAGGTAAATGGATTGAACTAGAAGATATTATGTTAAGTGAAGTAACACAGTCCCAGAAAAATAAAAGACAATTGGCATCCCTCATCTTTGGATGCTAGCACCAATTACCTGGTTGTAAAGCAAATTGAGCAACATTAATGTTATATTCCTCATGATCCGAATACAACTGTGCTCTTATATTGTGAATCCATAGACAGGTTCTAGAACTAATCTACCATTTATTTTCAGACTATGGATTTTTGGTATATGATGGTGGGCATGTATATATATTTTGGAGTAACATAAAGTTAAAATGGAAAAAGGTGAATCAAGAAATATGATTTGGAAATAACACACAGTTTGTTTTCAGAAGATACAATTTTAGTATAGGTGTGATGTATCAGGCTGGTGTAACTTAGCCTTTCTGGGTGCTTAATAACCATACTTTGTTTTTTTGCAGTTCTTAGCCTCAGCCTTTAATGGCTGCGCTATCCCCACAGCCCTAATAACCATACTTAATACCCATACCAATTTGGCCAAGGGACCTAAGGGATAACATTTTTGTTGCCCTCAGAGGTCAACTAAGTCTCAGGGGAATGTGCATGGGGGCATCTCTTGAAATGTCCTGCAAACATGACTCACCAGTCTTCCTGTGCAGGGAGGTCTTGGAGATCCACTAATGGGAATTCAGCCAGTGTCCAGCCTATAAAGAGGAAAGTCTGCTCATGCTTCAAAAAGGGAAGCCTGGTCTAACAAGTCCTAACTGTGTCCTCAAGTGGATGGAACTGGTAGTTGAAAAGCCAAAAGGAGCCAGGGACTTCTCCCCCCCCCCAAAAAAAAACCTGAATGACCCTTGAGGACCAGATCCTCAACTGACCTTGAGAAAGAAAAAAACTTGGTTAATCTGGGCTAACTGTGTGACCTTAAGCATCCAAAAGGAAAGTATAACCAGAAATAAATAATCAGTAAAGTCTGAGAAATTGTACTTCATATATAAAACTTGAGAATCCTCCAAACCTTCAATGCCAGATGGGGACTACTGAGATATCCAGCTCGTGGACTGAGTGGCTACTGGGATTTCAGCCTCTTCAGAATGTAGACTGTAGGCTGTGTCATGAAGACCAGTTCAGGATCATCAGGACAGGACACACACTTGCTGGACCTCATTTGGGTGACTATGGGGGGAGGGACCCCAGTGTGGAGCACAGGGGCAGGATTGATGGTTGTTTGGGTTTGCCAAGGAGGAACCTTCAAGCACTTCCTTGGGGAAAACATGACATCTTTTGTTGAAAGAAAGAAAGAAAGAAAGAAAGAGAGAGAGAGAGAGAGAGAGAGAGAAAGAAAGAAAGAAAGAAAGAAAGAAAGAAAGAAAGAAAGAAAGAAAGAAAGAGAGAGAGAAAATCATCCAACTCAGATGATATGTGTATGTATGTATATTTATGTATGTATATACATTATATATATATGCAATACAAGTTGAAGAAAAAATGGAATTTCCAAGTTAAAGTATCACTGGATTTTAATGTGTTTTTTTTGGTATCACAAGTTTCATTTATGTTACTTTGATGCTATGTGTACTCTAAAGTTCAACTTAAAATAAAAGAAAAGAAAAACTAAATTATAAAATTTGCAGGTAAATAGATGGAATTAGAAACAATCATCCAAGAAAGACAAATGTCACATATTACCTCTCATGGGAGGGAGATAGAATCTAGAGATGTAAATGAGAAAGGGAAATACTGGATAGGATGGGTGGGCTTAGTGAGGTGAGGACAGAAGAGGTAATAAGAAAATGGGCAAGGAACACTGAAGGCCTTTTGGAAGAATTTTATGGAGGTCTACCACTATAGAGGCTTCTTTCAATATATACATATACAAATACAAAAAAAAAAGAGTTTAAATGTAGTTATCCTATAACAGGTCTTCATCGTACTAATAAATACCACAAGCCAGCAAATGAAAATCGCTATGCCAGGAATGGATTCTCACTTTTAGTGTTGTTGGCCAGAGGGATTCTACAGATTTTCAGACAATGCTGGCTATTGCACTTGGTTAGTCACCAGAATTTGATGTTAAAACCCTATTCCTGAACATACCAAATACCTATCCAGAACAAAGAAGAATAAATCAAGATGTTCCTTTTTGGAAGTTCTATCTTTTGTCACCAGCTTTTGTAGTATTAGAAGATGCTATGCATATCACTGGCAAATAAAGGTAATCATCACCTTTACCCAGTAGTGACCCTACAAGTAGCAATTACAACTGACTTGGCAAACTATGCCCATTGTTATAAAAGTGGCACAAATGTTATGGGAGTGATCAAACACTTTCTAATTGGACTTAAGGCACAATTCCTAATAGACTTATAACTGACATTCTTATCAGGGAGAAGAACCTGTGTCCAGACAGATCACAGGCCATAGGAGAATACCTACTACTTTCATTCTGATAAATAAATATAATATTAAACTGATTGAACTTCTCAACTCTCACTAGGGAAGGTTCATCTTGCATCAGATGGGGAGACCCACAAATGGGCAATGTGCTGCAGAGTTCTCAGTTCTAAACAGAACATTTATATGTCACCCTCTCCTCCCTAGTCTCAGGATCATTGTGGAGGAACAAGAGGATGGTAAGACTCAGAAATAGTAGATGAATACATATATTTTTGTCTGCATATCACAGGGTAGTTTCACATACAAACCCACAGCACTCACACCATGTGCAAGATCTATGCAAACCCAAGTCAGACAAAAACCCAGCATAGATGGGAGAAGTAGGCAGGAAGCCTCAGTCCTTGCTGATAGATGCTGAGATACTGAAGGTCAGTTTTCCCTACTGGGGATACTGGTGTGAGGCTTGGTCAGTAACCAGACTCCAAGAGAGAGACCCACACCCAAGAGCACTTGGAAAACACACATTAGACTCCATAGACCTTAAAAAATAAAAATAACAGCCCGGCGTGGTGGCACACACCTTTAATCCTAGCACTTGGGAGGCAGAGGCAGACGGATCTTTGTGAGTTCAAGGCCAGCCCGGTCTACGAGTGAGTTCCAGGACAGCTGGGGCTACAGGGAGACCCTGTCTCAAAAAGACCAAAAAAATAAAAAAATAAAAAATAAAAATAACGCTGGCCTTGGTAGCGCACACCTTTAATCCTTGCACTCTGGAAGCAGAGGCAGGCAGATCTTTGTGAGTTCAAGGCCAGCCTGGTCTACAGAGTGAGTTCCAGGACAGCTGGGGCTACAGGAAGATCCTGTCTTGAAAAGACCAAAAAATTAAAAATTAAAAAATAAAAATAATAAGTCGGGCATGGTGGGATTAAAGGTGCACACCTTTAATCCCAGCACTTGGAAGGCAGAGGCAGGCAGGTCTCTGTGAGTTCAAGGCCAGCTTGGTCTACATAGTGAGCTCCAGGCCAGCTGGGACTAAAGGGAGACCCTATCTCAAAAATATCAAACAATAAAAATAACAATAAAGGCTATAAAGTAGGGGGTAATGTGGCTGCAGATAGGGATAAGAGATCTTCAACGTGATCCAAATCCATTTCATGAAATTCTCAAATCAATAAAAAACATTTTTTAAAGTTTAGAAAATACATGTCTTCAATTTAAAATTCACAGCCTAATTGACCAGATATAAGCACATAAGACACTCTAGTAGATCTCAAGAAGACATGCAGACAGCACCATCACCAGCTGTACAAATGAACATGCTGAAAAATGAGCTCATAGGTTGTAAGACATAGAGGAAAAACCATCATGGTTATTAACCCTGGAATGATTTGTGTAAAATCCAATATGTCAATGGACAAGGAAACTCAATTTATGTAAAGTAGAAGGAATTCTTTCTAGAGAGAACAAAAAAGCACAAAAGGAAGTATGGATCAAGTGAAAATTTTTCTGGAATGAAGTGAGATATATTTGAAATCAATCAATATCTGTACCATACCGTTATCAATAGAAACTAGCAAAATTAAAAATAATCTTCAAATGATAGTATATTCTGGTGGTTTAAAATATATGTAAGATTATTTTATTGCTGTAAATCTCATATTCTAACTGCTTATCATCTACCTTTTTATAAGCTTTATAAATATATTAAAAGAAGAATTGAATGATTTTACACCCAGTTCCCATGTTGACTTCAGTAAGATACAGACTAAAAGCAACGTAATACAGTTTTAGTACCATGAAATGTTAGAGTATCTTTTTGATTAGGGTTATAAAACATATTTAAATTTATTCTAACAGTCAATATTTATACAGTGTCTAATAATGAAATAAAGAGCTTGCACTGCATCTTGAATCGTTTAAGTTTAAGTGTAATTTTTGACAGCAAATGATGATGGCAAAGAAATAAAGCCAAAGAGAAACTCAGAGGACTGCATTAAACAAGCAGGGAGTTGTGTGTGAGGGATAGTTTTGGAGCCAGAGCAGAATCTGTATCATAGAACACTTGACTAAGAACCTGGAAACTGATTCTCCTGCTTGCTTCCACCAGTATGTAGCTAACCCAGCTTGTCATCTATTAAAGTTTATGAGCCCTTTGCAATCATTTCCAATTCCATTTGTGGAGTCGATAAACTGAGTATAATGTAAGAGGATGGATATTGTCTTCTGAGTTTGAAATTCAGAAATCAATCGACTCTAAAGAGCATTCTGAATATTAAATGATGTCTTTACTAAATAAGCATTTTGTCTAAATTATTCTCTCTGGTGTTATCTGAACTGCTATCTTCACTTTCTTTTATACCTATATGAGGATTAAAAGCATATTCAAGTAAGCAAGAGTATAAATTTGAACTTTCATTTATTGCTTTTGAATAGAAAATTCTCTTTATAATGGGTTTAATTTTTAAAATGAAGGATTATTGATCTAGTATGGGGACTAGTTTCTATCTTAAGAAATTACTTCTATTAGTAATATCGTGGAGGCATTCAGGAGGTTATAGACCAGCAGCATTAATCCTTTTGAGAAAAAAAAAAGATGAATGTTGATGTCACATTCATTTACTACTATGCAAAAACAACATAAAAGTATAAACCTGTGAAACATTTTTTCTGCTCTTTCATCTCAATGTTATAATTCCTCTTCTAGTTCTTTCTTTAAGGATATCCAATCTTATGGTTCTGACTTTGAAATAGATTGATTAATTAAGTTTCTTGTTCTTAATTACATGATAATAAATATGTAAAGAAGAGTAAAATTTGAAGTTACTTTGGCTTTTCTATGAAAGTTCGATGAAGATATATTTGATACAAAAAAACACTATATATATTAAAAGGATGTGGCTGGAGACATGGGTCAGTGGTTGCTTTTGCAGAGGAACTGGGTTTGATTCCCAGCACATGGTGGCTAAATACTGTCATAATTCCAATTCCAGAGGATCTCACACCCACTTCTGACCTCTGTGGGCACTGCATGGCCTAAAATAAAAATAAATAAAAAATGTAAACATATATTTAAAGAGAATAATCCCAAGTTAAAGCAGTGATACAGGGCAAATGTTATGATGTTAAGACTTATCACTAGCAGTCTTCAGTCTTCAACAGCATCAACAAAACTCTATGTAATTTTGATTTTAATCAAGCTTAGAAAAATGATTAATAAAGAAGAGCTACATTAGTGGAGAATATTCTAGATACTGTAAAAAGAATGGCTTTAGAATATGAACCACATGACTTTCAGAATCAAAGATATACTTGAAGACCTAACATTCATAAAGGAAAGTAGAATGGATAGCATTGAATGGTATTTTCTCATTTATCCTGTGACATTGTAAATAATATAAAACCACAATAAAAATTTTCAGAGGAATGATTTCAGCAATATTATGGAGCAAGTGGTTTTTTGCAGGCATGCCCTTAAGTAATAGTAGGAGTCATCTACTACTATTAGATGTAGTTACCTTGTGATAGTTTCACATATAATCTGGGATCATGCAGGAACATGAAAGCAGATAAAAGTTCTGATAACTATTGTCCTAGCTACAGACATGGGAAGAACCCTATCTCCCTGTAGGAGAGATAGAAAAAAAGTCACAGTATTGGGGAAGAGAGAGTTTATGAGAGGGGGATAGTAAAACACACATTTTATAAAGGGAGAAATATAACTGGGATGGGATTTAACTGGAGAGGGCTGCAGGAGGGGAAAGAGGAGTGGAACAGAGTAGATTGGACTAGAGAAATAACTACCACTAAGGAGATCGATCTATCTATCATCTATCTATCTATCTATCATTTATCTATCTATCTATCTATCTATCTATCTATCTATCTATCTATCTAATGCATATATTATGTATTTCTTGTATTTTAAGATATATGTATTTTTGCATATTATTCACAACTTTTATTTTAGTGAATGAACGTATCGCCTGCATGTATGAGTGCACCTGTGTCATATAATGCCATGGAGCTTAGAAGATGGCATCAGATTCTCCTGGAACTGGAGTTAAGGATGGTTCTTAGCCACCATGTGGGTGTTGGGAATTGAACGTTGTTCCTCTGCAAAAGGAGTCAGTGCTCTTAACCACTGAGCCACTTCTCCAGCCCCAATACATGTATTTTTTTAAAGTTTTCATTGGAGTTACCCTACACAGGAAGATAAATTATCAGAAGCAGTAAATTATCAAAGCAAAAGCTTATGCCTGATGTGCGATACCTCTGTTCAAGTTGTTCAGGAAGGTATTGTCATTAGACTTTTTCACCCAGTGGAACTAGATGGTAAAACCTTATTGCTGAAGACACTACACACTTTGATCACAGGACATGGAAAAATAAAGTTGTTACTGATCTGGAAGCTTTCTGCTTGCTGGCTTACTTTCCTAGTGTCAAAAGGAGCTATTCAGGGTGTTGGGAAGGAAAGGCCACCAACAGTACTACTCCACTGTCAAAGTGAGAGCTCGAATGATGGTGCAATCATGGCAGGAAGGTCAAAGAGGCAACTGGCCAATAGCAGTCTGATTGGATTTAAGGTCTGTTCCACAGTAGGGAACTCATGCCTTATGTTGAAAAGTGAGCCTGGAATCCATGGCTGGGAGACCATAACTCAAGGGGAGATAGATGGCCTTTGGCAAAGGAACACGGTATCAAAGTGCCTTCTATATACTAACCCTTATACCCCATTTAGTGCAACTCTAACCCCTCATCAGAGTTTTTTTTTTTTATTTCTGTATGTGTATGAATGTACTGTCTGCATGCAAGTTTGTGCACCCATGTCGTGCAATGCCGCGGAGGTCAGAAGAGGGTCTCGGATTCCCCCGGAGCTGGAGTTCTCCTGGAATTAGAGTTTCAGACGGTTCTCAGCCGCCATGTGGGTGCTGGGGATCGAACCCCGGTCCTCTGTAAGAGTAGTCAGTGGTCTTAACCGCTAGGCCATCTCTCCAGCCCCAGAGTTTATTTTTACAGTGGATGATGATTAATATGGAGACTCACAACTTGTCAAACTGCAGAGAACTGCTAAGTAACTGGACTGCTTAACCTTAGGTTGGGCCATCAGTATGACTTCCCTTCATTCAGCTTGGACAAGAGGGTGGAAAGACGGTAAGATCCAGAGGATGGGGAGGAATGCAATGAAGGTGTGTCTCCTGAACATAACAGGGCTATGGCACCCATGAACTCAGACCAGCTATTGTTACTGGACAAAACCTGTACAAATTCAACCCAGTTAGCTTTCAGTATGTAACAGGGAGGGCTCATGATTTCTCATCCCTAGATGAAGAGGAAAAGGCAAAGAAGACAGGAGAGGAAGTTGGGTGGGGTGGGTCTAGGAGGTATAGGAAGGAAAATGAGGGATATGATCAAAAAACAATATATATAATACAAAACTACCAAGGACTTAATAATTATTTTAATTTGAAGATCAAATATATAAGCAGAACACTGAAAGCAGTAACAAAGAGAGAGGTTTGTCATATACAAGGAAACCTCCACATGACTATCAGTGAAATTCTCAACAGAAACCTCACAGACAAGAAAAGAGTGACATATAGTCAACATGGAGAAAGAAAAAGTACCAACCAGAATGCTATATATAGCAATTTTTCCCTCAGAAATGAAATAAAGGCAGAGACATCCCAAAGTAGAAGTTTCTGAGGGAATTCATCACTATTAGACCTCTAGTACATGAGCCAATCAAAGAAAAGGACTCCCTGATTTCAGACTAGACCAGAATTTATTGAGATTGCCTACTAAGTAATAGCTGGAAAGCATGCAACCATTCAAGCCACAGTGACAGCCAGTTCAACAGTGCCAGTCAGAATTCTGGTGTGACACCCCATGCCCTCTGCCCAGCCTCATGTGGTGGGCCTTTTTATATGTCTCTGTCCCCAAAGTCCCAGAATTCCCAAGTCTTGTGCACCTTCCCTGGGAACACCAGGATCATGACCATAAGCACCACAGGGAAACTTGCTGTGCAGCTGGGCTGCAGTCTTAGCTCTTCCCATTTAGTACCCAGCTACTCCATGTGATAAGCCCATTTCAAAGAAGTGGTTCATCCCATAATTGTTAACTCCCATGCTGTATAGCAGTGAACTATAAATCATTTTTTAAATCAGCATTAAGTAGAAAAGGTATTAAAATATTGTTAGAGTGTATTAGTTACTTTTCTGTTGCTGTGATAAAGAACTGTGACCAAGGGAACTTATAAAGTAGTTTATACGCATGGCAGCAAAGGTGGCTGGAGAAAGAGCAGAAGGTAAGGGCTCTCATCTTTGAGTGGGCACCAGAAGCAGAGAGAGGCTAGAAATCTTGTAAGGCTGAAGATCTCTAAGCCTGCTCCCAATCCTTCCCCCAGGAAGGTGACACCTTTTGAGGCCACCTGAAACAACACCATGAATGGGGGACAAAATGTTCAAATATTTGGAGCCTATGGGGGACATTCTCATTCATACAGTAATTTCTCAATGGCTGAATAATGCAAAATGTTGCATAAGTGACATAAACTGTATAGCAAAGAGAAAAGAGGAAGTGAAAGTGCCAAAGAAATATTAAACATAAAGCAAAAAACAAGTAAGCAAGTGGAACTGATAGTTTAAAAACCTTCAAGAGGGAAAATACCAAAGCTATATGTCTCTAACCAATGAATTCTATGTAAATATATAAATAATGGCAATCCAGCTCAAATTGTTCCAAAAAATCAAAGTGAATGGAGCTCATTTTCCTAGGCTGGAGCTTCACTAATATCAAAACCTCAAAACAATAAGATATTAGAAAAAAATAGGCCAGCATCCCTGATTAAGACCCATGTGATAATTCCTCAGCAAAACACACATGACTCTGATACCCACTGGGCTCAACCAACTGCAGATATAAAATAGGAGAAACTTTGGACTAAACACATATCCACTTGTGTTTGTTATCTCTCAAACAATAAGGTACAGCATCTTTTGACATTCCATTTACACTGCATTAGGTATTATAAGTAATTTAGGTGTGATTTAAATCCAGGTATATAATGGTTGAACAATTTTCAACATTCTACTACTACACAAGAATACTCATAAATAAAAGAGAAGGAAAGATGGGTTTTCATATTCAAAAGAACAAAATTGAACATAACAGAGGCAAAATTTAATTGGAAGATTTACATGTAAGACCCCAACCCACAAAGCTCCTAGGGGAATAAAACAATTTTAAAATGTGATGACAATCAGCAAAATGGTTGAAAATATTTGCAGATGGTATTATTGGTTGGGGTTAATATCCTAAATATAAAAGTTACTCATCCAGCTCAATAGAAAAACTGACCCATTTAAAAATAGACCAAAAAACCTGAATATTTATTCCCCAAAGACATGCAAATGTCCAGGTAAATGAAAAAGTATTCCAGCTTATTAAGCATGAGGAAATGTAAATCAAAGTCACAATGAAATGTCAGTTCACACCTGTTAGAATGTTTTTAAAATGACATAAGATAAGATAGCTCACGAGAACTTAGGAATTGTTGACCTCAAATGTGGGGTTATAATTTGGTACTCCACTTATGGAAAATGCCATGTAAAGTTCTTAAAATTTTAAAATAGGATTACTATAAGGGCCAGCTATCTCAGTTCTGGGGACCACATGGAAAAATAAAATCAGTATGTCAAAGAGATGTCTGTATTCCCTTGGTCATTGCTTCACCATTCAAAATAGCCAAGGTAGAAAACAAATTAGGTGTCCATCAATGGATAAATAAGTGGAACAAAAATAATTTCATGCTATTATTAAAGGTTGGAAAACATAATACCCTACCAAAGGCCTGTACAAGATATCTTAATTTCAAGGTAAAAGAAATTTAGAAAACCTCACAGGACCCATTAGGGGTGTGTGTGTGTGTGTGTGTGTGTGTGTGTGTGTGTGTGTCCAGAGTGGAACAATATCTGAGTTTCTATCTTTTTATAAACTCAGATATTGCTCTTTTTCTTTATAAGAACCAGATTGTGTTGTCTCCTAGGTTTTCCCCTAACTTCTGGTGCTTCATTTATTACATNAGGGGTGTGTGTGTGTGTGTGTGTGTGTGTGTGTGTGTGTGTGTGTGTGTGTCCAGAGTGGAACAATATCTGAGTTTATAAAAAGATAGAAACAATAAAGATAGATCAATGGGGGTAGACCTGGGAAACGTTCTGCTTAACTCAGACTAAACTAAAAAATCCAAACTCAGAGTAGAACAGTAGTTAGGTAGAGATTACAAAAAGGATACAGATTATCAGTTATAAAATCCTTATTGCCAGGCGTGGTGGTGCACGCCTTTAATCCTAGCACTGGGGAGGCAGAGGCAGGCGGATCTTTGTGAGTTCAAGGCTACCATGGTCTACAGAGTGAGTTCCAGGCCAGCTGGGGCTAGAGGGAGACCCTGACTGGAAAAGACAAAAAAAAAAAAAAAATCCTTATTTGGGGGGAATAATTTATTGTGGAGACTATTTAATGATCCTGTGTGCTTGAAAGATGCTACCATTTAACATATTCTTATGACACAAAAGATGTTAACTGTGAGCTAATGGCTGTGTTATGAATTTGGTTTTGACAAGCCTTTCACATGTAAATATGAAATTGTCACAGTGGATGCTTTACTATATATAAAATTTTTATTTTGTAATTTTTAACTCAAACCTGGAAAAACAAAGATAAATGTAGAACAATTACTACGCTAAAGGTTTTGCCACTTTATTTGGTATTGCAGTTTGCTTTGGCAAATTATTTGCAACTATCACTGATTTATTTCATCAGAACATTAATGAAAGCATGAAATAATAAGGTTATTAGATTTTGAGGATAGTACAAGAGAATTATTTCCTTATGTTACAATAAAAACCCCCATTCTCATTACTCATAGGGATTAATAACAAGGAATAAAAAGGTCAAATAGTCTAATAATGAAACTTAAGAATTAGAGTAATAAGCTGTGTGTCTTAGCTCACGCATGTTTACCCAGCATTTGGAAGGGTGAGGCTTTCCCTGAGCAAGAGGATTTCTATGTGCTAAAAGTTAGCATGGGCTATCTATCAAGAATCAGGCCAGAAAGAGGAGAGAAGAGGAGAGGAGACGAGAGGAGAGGAGGGGAGGGGAAGGGAGGGGAGGGGAGGAGAGGAGAGGAGCAAAAAACACAGAAATAAGCACAAATAAGAACCAGCAAAAACTAGAATAGTAGAAAAGAGAGTTTGTTGTTGTTATACAATAAAAGCTGAGAAATACATAGTTTTCAAAGAAAATGTTGAATAAGGTATCTAATTTCTGGGTAAAAGAAAACTTTTAAATTGCATAGGGGCTTTCATGGATCATACTTAGATAGGATGTAGGGCAAGTACCACTCCTCCAGTTCTCTATGCTTTAAACGTGCATGAATTCACACTACAGTAAAAGCTGCTGTAGAAAAACCTTTTGTTCACATATTAGATGTGACCTCATATCCCCAAATTTAGTTAGAAATGTCAGAAAGGTTCTGCCTGATAATTACAGAATGAACCTAAATCAAACAATCACTTTTTAATCATTAAAATGATCAAAGTAATTTGAAAGGTGAGCATAGCAAGACTGATGTTAACACAAAATTGTTGATATCAAAAATTGAAATTAATATGGGATCATTTCCATCATTAATCAGGAAATAAATCTATCTTATAAGAGGATTTTCTGAGAGCAGCTAATAACTGCTATCACACTTCCTTGAATCCATAAACCAAATATAGATAGAAGATTGACTGATATTAGAAGCCAGAAAGTGACAGCTCCCTCATGAATAGCGCCAGACCATGTGACCCCCATGGTATTAAGACTTGAAGGAAAATTATCTTATCATGAAATAATTCAGCCGTCAGCTTGATAAGTCTGCTGCAGTGCAAGTGCACAGGTATCTGTGTCAAGCTGATCTTCTGCCATTATCTGTATATTTAAAGAATTACTCAAAGGAAAAAGAATTTAGCAATAAGATATATATATATATATACATATATATATACATATATATATATATGATATATATAATTAGATAACATATAATTTCAACATTAGCGAAGTGGTCTTTAAATCTTAATATGCAATGTTGCCGAATGTAAAAGCCTATCACCCTTATATGCTACCAAGAATCTCTCAAATACTCTCCTGGATGACAGTGTCATATCCTTTTACTCTTGGGAAACACAAGATACAAGACAATATTCTATAGAAATAGGTTTTTCTTCTTTTGATATGCCAAATCAACTAAAAAAACTATTCCATTCACTATGGTAATTTAATCAGTATTCTACTGAAAGCAAATAAAAAGAGATTTGAATCCTCCTGTCATGCAGTGTTCACAGAAATCAAACATGAGTAGCTTCTTCTGGATATCAGATCGGATTCATGATGTCAGGGAATAAGGGAGAGAGAGTTTAATTTCAAAATTTCGCCGGGCATGGTGGCACANTATATATATATGATATATATAATGTAACATATATTTCAAAGACATTAGCGAAGTGGTCTTTAAATCTTAATTGCAATGTTGCCGAATGTAAAACTATCACCCTTATATGCTACCAGAATCTCTCAAATACTCTCCTGGATGACAGTGTCATTCCTTTACTCTTGGGAAACACAGATACAAAGAATATTCTAATAGAAATAGGTTTTTCTTCTGTTTGATATGCCAAATCACTAAAACCAAAACTTATTACCATTCACTATGTAAGTTTAAATCAGTATTCTACTGAAACAAATAAAGAGAATTTGAATCCTCCTGTCATTGCAGTGGTTCACACTCAAACATCAGTAAGCTTCTTCTGGATATCAGCATCGGATCGCTGATGTCAGGAATAAGGGAGAGAGAGTTTTAGTTCAAAAATGATAAACACGCCTTTAATCCTAGCACTTGGGAGACAGAGGCAGGCAGATCTTTGTGAGTTCAAGGCCAGCCTGGTCTACAGAGCGAGTTCCAGGACAGCTGGGGCTACAGGGAGACCCTGTCTCAAAAAAGACCAAAAAAAAAAAAAGTATCAAAATTTCATACATTCATTGACTTAACAGATATGACCATATTAATAGACAGATTATCATTAGCATTTAAAGATATATACAATATAAAACCTTTAATATATGTATATATAAAATAGTTCATTGTAGCAACTTTTTAGTAACAAAATGAAAAAAACTAAATTTTTATAAATTGATATTTCATAAGTCATAAAATGAAATATTATAAACCCAGAAAATTAGATAAGGATATTGCTATATAGTCACAAATAAATGCAATATGTATACATGTGCTTACATATACATACAAAAATGTATAACATTCATGTTTTATTTTTTATTTTTACTTTATGTGTATGAGTGTTTTGCCTGCATGTATGTGCACCATGTGCATGCAGTCCCAGCAGAAGCCAGAAGAGGGCATTAGATCCCCTGGAACTGGAGTTATGAATGTTTGTTAGCCACCATGTGGGGGCTGAGAACTGACCCTAAGTCCTCTGCAAAAGCAACTAGTGCTCTTAAACTTTGAGTCATTTCTCTGGCCCACAACTTAATGGAAGTTTAAATTCTCATTCCATTAATGGCCCCATTATGATGAATTTAAGTCAGAGAAGGGATTTAGACTACATTACGTTACAAGCAGCAAGAATCTTTCCTTTCCTAGGATTCTAAGTGATAGAGCATTGAGGTTCTGAAACGCAAAAAATCAAAGAGACAAGGTGAGATTGAGAGTTAGGAGGAATACGTGATATTTGCCTAAGAAGACAATGGGAAAGCCAATGCTGTCATAGGACCCTGCCAGGAAGCTTCAACTTCATTGGATTACAAGTATTAGAAGATTGGTTCAGGTGACATTCAAATGAAGAGTTTAGAGTGACAACACAAATAGTAGCTGTTTAAATGCCATGCAAGGATGGGGCTTTCTTGGCCACCTGGAAAGGAGGTGACAAGAAACTTTAACTTATTGAAATTAGACATACATCATTTATTCAAAAATATAAGGAACTCACCAGGCATGGTTCTGTGCACCTTTAATCCTAGAACTTGGGAGACAGAGGCATGCAGATCTCTGTGAGTTCAAGGCCAGCCTGGTCTACATAGTGAGTTCCAGGCCAGCTGGGACTAAAGGGAGACGCTGTCTCCCAAAAGCAAATTTTATATACATACATATATTTTTATTAAGCTTCTATAGTGGCAAGCTTTTGTATAGCCTTTTCAAATGTTAGCTGTCCCTCATCATACTCTCTCTATCCTGTCTCCCCCTCTACCTTTCCACTGTAAATCAATTCGTATCATTTTCTTGTGTCAAATTTGAAAGACTTTCTTGTTATGAAATCCAGTTTTCACATCACCTACCACCTCTGATTGTTTCTGTCTCCTGTCTTCTGTTCTGCTCAAGTGATCTAGTATTCCTCCTTGAACATTATGAGAAAGACTCAGTGCCCAGAAATGGTAGATTTTCTTTCCGGTCATGAAATGTTCACCTCAATTATGATTACACAGTTTGCTTCCTGACTTCCTTCTGGTGTCTACTAACATACCAGCTCTTGTTAGTCCTTTCCTAATGACTATCTGAGCTTCAATGCCATTTTGTTCCTGGTTTCTGTTTTGCTACAGTGTTAATTCCCTGTTCTTACTACAAGTCTTTGCTACCTGTGGGTTCCTTGGCTTAAATACACCCTCCAACTTGAAATCAAAGCTCCTGATAGTATGGTATAAGGACTGAAAATAGTGGAGGAATTTCACATTGAGGCTGAGAGCCTATCAATGAAGATTGCTGAGGAGAGTGCCAGGGACAGAGTACAGTAAGCCAAGCCAGTGCTCACAGACAATAGCAACAAGGTGCAGATCAAGACAAGACAGAAACATGAACATGATAGCTAAGTAAGAAGGGCATGAACAGAGGGCCGATTTGGCCTAGGGACTTAAGGGATAACTTTGTTCCTTGCCCTCAGAGATCAACTAAGTCCCAGGGGACTATGCATGGGGGCATCTCTTGAAATGTGCAAATGTGAGTCACCAGTCTTCCTGTGCAGGGAGCTCTTGGAGATCCACTAATGGGACTTCAGCCAATGTCCAGTCTATAAAGAGGAAAGTCTGTTCATGCTTCAAAAAGGGAAGTCTGGCCTAGCAGGACCTGACTTTGTCCTAGGGTGGATGGAACTGGTAAATGAAAATACAAAAGGAGCCTAGGGCTCCCCCCGCCCAAAAAAAAAAAAAAAAATAACCCTGAGGACCAGATCCTCGACTGNGAGAATATTAAATTTTATTTAATATACAATTGATAATAGATGATGTCTAATGATTAATTTATGATATGAAATTATTAATTAAAGTTAAATAGTTTCTTGAATTAACTGCTCTATTTAAGAAGGGGGCTCCATTTGAGTAATGGCTTTATCACATATTTTAGTACAAATATGTACCGTTGTATGCTTTGAACCACTGTCTTTCTTTCTTTCTTATTTTTCTTTTGTCTTTTTCGAACAGGGTCTCCCTTAGCCCCACTGGCCTGAACTCACAATGTAGACAGGCTGGCTTGAACTCACAAAGATCCGCCTGGCCTCTGCTCCCAACGTGCTAGGATTAAAGGCGTGTCCACCACGCCTGGGACTGAACCATTCTTTTTAAACCATTTTGCAGAAACATTTCAGTCCCTCCAAAAAGGTAAGCTCCATGAAGGCAAAAGTAGTCTTTTGTTCATTGATGTAGCCAATTACCTAGAAAATGATTTGCCACATAGTAAGTTCTCAAAAATGAATAAATGCTGAGCTCACGCAATGGGTCAATGCAAAAAGGCACTTAGCCACTAACTCTGAAGACCTGAGTTTGATCCACGGCACACACATTGTGGAAGGAGAGACTAAATACCCACCAGTTGTCCTCTGAATTCAGTGCATGGACATGACTCCCACACACACACACACAAACACACAGGCATGAGAGAGAGTGCAAAAGAGAGAGAGAGACAAAAAAAAAAAAAAAAAAAAAAAAAAAAAAAAAAAAAAAAAAATGTGGTAAAAAAAAAATAAAAAAAAAAAAAAAAAAAAAAAAAAAAAAATTAAAAAAAATGAAAACAAAACAACAACAAAAAAACCCAGAAAGATCAGAAAAGTTACGGCAGAATGCATGATCTGGGATGGGTAGGGGTGGGGCGGGGTGAAGGGAAGGGGATATACACTGAACTGAATTGGAAAAAGATGTATGAAATACACAAAGCATCAATAAAAAAAAAAAAAGAAAGAAAAATAAAACATTCAAAGTTAAAAAAAATAAATAAATAAACATTGACATTTATATTGACATTCGAGCTAGATACCTTATAATTCCAAATTATGAAAGTGTGTATGTAAAGCATGGGGTTAAGATTTAGCAAAAATGATTTCCAAACTTTCCCCTCATGAAACAAATTATCTCTCCCATTTCATTTGTCACCGTACATAACTTTTGGTGCCTTTTTGGGTATCACAGACACAAGTAAACTATTCTCTTACCTGCCTTACTCAGGCTCCTAACCTCCTCTCTAGCCTGTATCCAACCAAAACAATGTAGAATTTGCAAAATATTTTTATGTGTATGAGTGTTGTGCTTGTATGTCTGTAAGTGCATCATGTGTGTGCAATGTCCATAGAAGAAAGAAAGAGGAAAGGTGTCAGATCCTTCAGAACTAGAGTTATTAATGGTTCATAGTAATTACGTGGTTGCTAAGAACTGAACAATACTCTCTGTAGAGCAGCCAGTGATCTTAACTGCTGAGCTCTCTATCCCCATATATGCAAAATATTTAAAGTAAGTCAAATTGAAAAATGTGTGTTCATGCTAACACTTTCTGATAAATATTCATATAGTTACTGAAAAGTGGAAAGAAACCAAATATGTATAAAATGAATATGTATGCATATATATATAATATATATATTATATATATATATATAAGTGTGGTATATCCATCAATGAAATATGTGTGATTGTAGACAAATAGGATTTAGATATATGCATTGATGTGGACAAGTCTTAAATACATTATTTGCAGTGAGAGAACTAAGCCAAACTCAAAATCACCTTCCTCATTTCACTTGTACAAAACATCCATGATAATTACATCTCTACAGATAGATAGCAGATCAGCAGGTGCCAGAGGAGGGAAATGATGACTGATGGGCATGGCACTTGCAAAGTTGGAAGGTAGCCTAAGCTGTGGGATAAGTGATAAATCTGTTGAGCAAAGAGGGTGTAAAAGCCAGGTATTTCTCATTTCAGGTTCTTATGAGTGAGATTCCAAGTTCCCACACTGTCCATATAGACTTCACGTATCAATTTATTTTTTAGAATTACCTTTTTTTGCCTTATGCCAAATGACTTCTTGACCCGTATACTCTCAATTCCCAGATTATTTTAGATATTATTGCAAAGGCTAACCCTTTGTCCCATAAACTGCAGTTTTCAAATCAGAATCATTTCAACACGCTCATAACCAAAATGCTACTCCCAGACCATAATGCACTAAAACATGATATTTTTAGCTGATCAGAGGGATTAACAAAATAGTGAGTGTAGGAAAAAGTGAACATAGAGTTCAGTAACGTTTTTCCCCCTCTCGACAAGTAATAACTTCCATAGAACAATTACATAGTGCATTCTAGTCTTATCACAACACAGAGTTATGTGGGAATTTTGTAGTTTCTCATCATTTTACAAATACCAGAGCACTAGTCAGTTGACCAGGAGCAGTTCTTGACCTAATAAATTTAAAATTTATTTTTACAAACCGAAAAATGTATACCTCCAATTGTGTACATGGCATTCAAAAGAAGACCAATCAACTATCACTTCACTCTAAGATCCTAAAGATATGAGAGTAAATTAATTTAGAATTGCTACCATAATTTTACAATAAATAGACCATTCCACCAATCAAACTTTCCAAATATCTCCCTTCAAAAATAAGGACATCAACTATCTAATGAATATTAAGTTTCATAGTGTGCTAGATAGCTTCAATTGTCAACTTATCGCACCTGGGGAGAGGGAAGCTCAGTTCAGGTATTTTCTGCTTCTGATTGGCCTGTGGCTACCTCTTTGTGGCAGGCAAACTGTAACAGGAAACAGTGCTTTCACATCAGACACCAGGAACAAGGTAGGAAGTCACAGGCATTTATCCTGCCACCATGGGAAATAATCTCCAAAACTTTAATGAAGGTAGTGGGTTCCTTACAATATTTATGGATAATTCACCCTTATCCTTGACACGGTATGGCATGGGTAGGCATTGGGGTCACAGGGCCTTTCAGTATACATGACTATGGACCATGCACAGTAGCCTATGTCCCCTGGGGTTATGGACAGAGGTCTCTACCCTGTAAGTCAAAAGGCACATATGAGCTGGAATTCCAAGTGGGGAAGTATATTTATGGAGGCAAAAGTGAAAGCTAATGAAACTGAAGGACTGGTTATCTTGCATGGGTAAAGAGGAAGCTGTTTGCTCCAGGTCTGGATTTTTCTCAATTAATTTTAGTTTCTTCCTCAATTAATTTTAGTTTTCTTTCTCATTTCTGAGGCATTTTCTTCATTGTTGAGTGATGTTGGAAGGCCTATGTCCCTCTGGGTGGTGCCACCCCTGGGCAGATGGCCCAGTGGGCTGAGTACAGGACAGGGGAGCAAGTCAGTAAACAATGTTTCTCTGTGGTCTGTACCTCAGTTCAATATTCCAAGTTTCTTCCCCGAGTTTGTACCCTGAATTCCCTCAGTGATTAATTGTAGCCTGTAAATTGTGAGCTAAAATAAACACTTTTCTGGCCAGGCTGGCTTTGGTCAATGTTTTATCACATCAATAGAAAGCAGACTAAAACAAATAGTAAACATAAGTCTTTATAATATTATCTAAATAATAAAATAATTTCTGAATTATTCAAATGAATGAATTAATAAAACATCTGTTTTAAAGCCAAACATAAAACTGATCCCAAGATAAACGCCGAAAGCTAGTTGTTGTTACTGATTAAATAATAACATGAAGGCTAGTCATGGTATTGAAATTTATAAGCAACTCAACAACTTAGAAAATTTCTCATTTTAAATGGAATGCTTAAACAGCTAAGTTACTTTTATCTACTCCAGTTATCAACTGAAATAAAAAATTTATAGCAGAGCTATTAGGTACTCCTTTTTGTTCAGAAAAGGGTTCATAAATGCTTCTTGTTATGGTTTGAACTGGCACTCCAAACCTCACGTTGGGATTGAATTTCCGTTCTCACAGTACTTATATTCAGACCCTAAGGAGGTGGATAAGTCATGAGAGCTCCATCCTCCTGAATGGATTAATGTGGTTATCATGGAAGCAATGAGTTGAAGAAGGGGTTCTGTTAAGAACCTTAGCTTATATCTGGGTATCTGGCACTAACTCTCGCTTATGGGCCTCTTATCATATGGTGTCTCTGCCATGCTGTGATGAAGCTTTGTAACTCTTATAGGCTATGTCTATTAATCCTAAACTTCGTGCTTTCCAGAACTGTGAGAATAAATCTATTTTCTTTCCAAAAATTTGAAACTGTGGTATTCTTTTATGGTAAAAGAAAGTGTCCAACATACTTCCCAAGCCTCTTGCTGGCTTACAATGTAACCTTGGCACTGCCCCATCTATCATTGAAAATAAGTAGGCACTGCAACTACACTGATGAACAAAATGAGGTGAAGAGAGATTTTTGAAAATCCTTACTTGAGTGTAATAGGTACTATAAGTCTCCATTTTCTACCTATTGGAATATTCATTCTCAGGGTAATCTGTGTTAGAATTCAGCCATCATAGTAGGTAAAAACCAAGTCACATGGAGAATCCAGTTGTCAGCATTTATGTCAAAGTTGCTTTGCTTAGAGCTGACAGGCAGAAGCATCTGCCAGCTGTAGGTGAACCATCTACCCCAGCAGAACTTTGAGAGACCTCAGCAGTTGTTGCCAGCTAAGTGAAGGGAATATTGAATGAATATCATCCAGAAAAGTTCAATAAACATGCAGAATCGTTGGTGCTTATATGTAAAGCCAATGAGTTTGGGAATGGTTTGTTACATGGTAGTATATAACAAGAACATAATGTAACTGCTGTTTTCCCCATGATTAACAAACCTCATTTACCCCTTATCTCTTAGGTAAAGGAATAGTAGAAGTCAATGTGGAACTTACATCACCACCTAGATATTAGCAAATAGAATATTTAATACTTTATTATTCATAAAGATTGAATCTATAGAAAAACATTGTGGTGTCACTCTGCCACACGTAGAGGTGGACACTCGAACTCTGTCCACTGGATTACAGGAAAAAGGGAAAATGCAAGACACCCCTTAGCAAACCTTGGGGCCAAAGGCCGACAATCTTCCCACTGCCCACTTGTCTCATGTAACATCTACACCAGGCACTGACCTTTTGGCACTCGCAGATCCTGCAGGCTGCTGCCTGCTAGTCACTCTACAGCCCAATGACAGACTGTTGCCTGATAGGTGCACTACAATCTAATATGCCAGACTGTTGCCTGATAGGCACTCTAAGGTCTAATTCCCGCCCAGGCACTCACCACACATCACAGCTAGTGCCCTGATAGGTCTCCTTCCAGCCCCACACCAGCTTCCCAGGTTGGTGGTCTGCTTGACTGCCATCCAACCCACTGGTCACAACTACGCAAGCCTGATGGGCTAAGAGTACACACACAAATAATGGCCAGTACTCCCTGTCTAATGGTAAGGAAGACTCATCTTTTTACTCACAGCATTCTGTTTTTATACTCAGAGTGACATTGTATCTCAGGGCCTGGTTTCAGACCCCATGCCTCTTGTTCCATAGCATCACTAGTATTTGTCAATGTCTTTGATCCCAAGATGTCACAGGCTTGCTAATGCACATGCAAATCCTGCCTTAGGCCAGGTTTTGGTGTAAACAGACAAGCAGGTGATTTAGCACAAAAGAAGCCACAGGTGGCTTCTTTTTTCCCTACAAATATTTCTTGAGAATAATACTTGGGGGTCCTTTTGAGACAGGTTCTCCCTTTAGTCCCAATTGGCCTGGCATTCACTATGTAGACCAGGCTGGCCTTGAACTCACAGAGATCTGCCTGTCTCTGCCTCTCGAGTGCTGCAAGAGAATAATTTTAAAATAAACTATAGACAAGCTATTACTAAATGCACTGAAAGATGGCCAGGCCTGGTGGTCCACACCTTTAATCCTAGCACTTGGGAGGCAGAGACAGGTGGATCTTTGTGAGTTCAAGGCCAGCCTGGTCTACATAGCAAGTTCCAGGACAGCCGGAGCTACAGGGAGACCCTGTCTCAAAAAGACCAAAAAAAAAAAAGCAATCTATCCTGAATTAATTACACTTTTCCAAAGTCATGCACTTCTTTTGGAAAGCTAAAGGTTAGTTTATGGTTCAATGTTTTTTTATTATTTAATGTAATCTCAGAGTCTCAAGAAAAAAATACCATTAGAAAAGAGCTAAAATATCCCTTCTTCCCTTGTTGCTGTGTCACTCACTAAAATGTAAAGTGGGAAAATAAATCTTAGCACACTTAAGTCCTTTTCTCAAACACCATTTGAGCTTCATCTTTTGACTTCCTGGAAACAGTGGCCCTGTTTCAGCAGTGGCTCTTCTAAGTAAGTGTCTCCTCTGTTTCTCCCAATGGTGATGCTCTTTGAAAACAGTTCACAGTAGTAATCATTCTGACTGCAGCAGGAACAAGGTCTTGATATTGGAGCCATAAATATCTCCTCATGTAGCCACTTCTAACAATGGTCCATTTGAACAATGGCATTCAGCTATGATCACATTAGAATCATCTCAGAGCAGTATAGGAATCTTGGTCCTCAGGTTATGTCTTTGACCAACTGATGTGACAGTCTAGAGATAGTACCTAGATGTGAATGTCCATGTTCTTATTGGGCCAACAATGAGCAAATGGGGGGCCAGTACACGCTTTTCTGGGAAGTTAATTAACTACCCATGGCTATAAGCTCAAATAATATCCAGAAGTAAGAACCAAAAGGTATTGAGATTTGGCCTCTGGTCTTGAGAATTTTGATGCTTAGGGGGTGTAAAAGGGAGGATGGTAATGATCCTGAAATAAGCAGTTGAATACGAGGTGCCTCAGTCATTAGCAGTGTGACGTTCACGGAACACTATAAAGGAACATTTGGAAGGGTTTTCAAAGGCATCAACAAGCAGAGGTGAATAAACAACCAAAAAATGAATGAAGTCAGCAGGCACAGGATGAGACAGAATGCTCTGTCTACCTCAACTCACAGACTTCAGTTTGCGGGCTCTTGAGGAAGTTAACATTATTATGTTTGTATAGGAACCTAAATTGGGATTTGCAGTGTTTATTTCTTAGCTTAATCCAGAGGACACAGATATTTTAATGTTCTATTTCAAACTCCATATCTTAAAATGAAATAACAAGGTATGTGAAATATGATTTACAAAAATAAAACTTTCTGAAAGTGTGTGAAGCTTTGGCAGATGAAAGTAGAGGCTGTGAAGCAGCTGGGAGCAGGTCTAATGCCACCAAGGATGGCATTGCATAGCAACAGTGACAGAAGACACTGCATGGGGACATGGACAGAAGAAATAAGGTAGGATCAGGAGAGCGACACTATCTTCACTGAAGCCTTTTCTATTCTGGAAGAGGGTTCATCAGTAATAGGAACGCCATACTGTTCATAGAGAGGCAGAGCTGCACATGACAGCGCACATCTGTAATAGCAATATTCAGGATGCTCGGGCATAAGAATCCAGAGTTTCAGGTCAGCTTGTGCTATATAGTAGACCACGTCCTATGGGGCTCAAAGTATACATGATATATGCATGAATAAATTTGATAACTTCATTGAAAAATTTTAAAGAAAGCTTGATCAAATGGAGATCTTCAATATATCCGTCTATCCTTAAATTGATTGCTATAGCCTATGTAATTCTAGCTGAAATTCTAAAAACATATTTAAAAAAAATTAACATGGAGATTCTAAAATTAACCACCATCAATCACAAAAATAAACAAGGTATTTCTAAAGAAACACCACCTACTGTATAAGAACATATTTAAAAATTAAACTTCAAAATGTCAGTGTCACTCTGGAGACGAGTTTGAGAAAAGTCTTTTAAGACAGAGGTTGTTGAACAGAATATGAGCATCTTTTAATATTTCCAAACTATGAATAGATAGCTAGGTCTTGGAGACTCACAGAGATGAAAGTGAAATAATCAAAAACATCAGAGTAGATGGCTCCAAACTTAATCTCTGCAATGCAGCCTGCTAATTAGCATTCTAGAATTCAGAGAATATGAAAAAAAAAATTATTCATTCCCAAGAGCACTTGCTACATTTAAGATCATATGCATCAATGATTCTAATACTGAAATTATATTTGCTATTAATGACAGAGAAAAAGACATGAAATAGTAATTGTACATGGAAAGGAAAATAGTGCATTGATAGACCTTTCTGTTTCACTGATGGGAGAACTTTTATTTCTTCAAATGACTGAAAAGGAAACAAATGAAATAAGAAATAATGGTACTGTAGGAATTTTAAAATACTTTTTTTGTTATTTTTATTTTATTTGTATGAGTGCATCTATGCGTATCTAAGCGCACTTGTGTTCTGCTGTATACACAGAGCTTAGGAGAGGGCATCAGATCCCCTAGAACTGGAGTTATGGAAGGTTCTTAGTTGCCATGTGAGTACTGGGAACCAAACCTGGGTCCACTGCAAGAGTAGACAATGCTTGTAAGCACTGAGCCATCTCTCTAACCCCAAATAACTTTTTAAAGGGTCTCCATAGTCCCAGGAACCTGGAAGTCACTATGTAGACCAGGCTGACCTCTGCCTCCCCGTTACTAAGATTGAAGGCCTGCGCCATCAAGTACCCAGAATTTTATTTTATTTATTTTTAATTTTTATGGAGCTTTTGTACATTTTGTACAGCAATTCTTAATCAGATTTAGGCCCCCTCCCTTATAAATGTGCCCCCCCCCCACCGCCTGGACTTCATGCATTAAGGAGATGCAGTCTACAGTCTCTTTCTCCACATTTTGGCCCGTTGTGGCCTTCTCTGTGCAACCCACTTTGTTGTACAAAGAAGTTTCACTGTTGAGAGTTGAGGTGTGCACTAGTTTTCTCTCAACTCCCTCCATTCTACTATGTTCCATGAGCCTTAGGTATAGAGGCTCCACTGCAGATACGTCACCTAGGGGTGGCCATCTCCCAGATGTATAGCCTCTGTCCAGTTGCAGAACTCTGCAGTAGCCTTCATCTGTTGCAAAAAGAAGCTTCTTCAATGAGTGGTGTACACCCAAATATACATGACTGGAGAGGTCACAGAAACTAGAGAAATCCCTATCTCTGTTGTTTCTCTAGACAAATGAAATTCCCTACCATATGGTAAATATGGATCCTTATATTGACAGGTGGAATTTTTATTTATTGCATGTGTATGAATTTTTTCCTGTATACAAGTGTATCCATGCTGCACAATTCCCACAGGTATGGGATCCTCTGGAACTGGAGTGCTGGGAATCAAATCCGGGTGCTCTGTAAGAGCCACTATTGTTCTTAATTGCTAAGCCATCTCTCCACTACTCATTATCTAGGAATGGTTAACCAGTGAAAATATGAAGACAGTGAATCAAGCCACAAAGAAAGACCATAACATTAATTACTGCAGAAAATTGGCTTCTAACCTTAGCAGTGGTAGCATGTGAAATATATGGAGTATGATTGATGCTGGGTAGTCTCTAGGAATATTGTGCTACCTGATGTAACTAACAGGTTAACTTGTTGAAGTTCTAGAAAGCATACAATAAATCTGGTATTGTGGTACATGTCATAAATAATAAGTAAATAAATACATAAATATTTGCTTACGCATTCTCTGTTGAGCTGTAGTCCCTTCCCTTAACTAGTTTTGGTTCCTTCCTGTGAACTGGAGCCATGTTTACCACCCATGAACTTTGACTGTAGTCCATTCCCATGAGCTGGAGTTTTGGCCACTCCTGTGAGTTAGAGCTTTGGTTTCCAACTGTGGAATTGAAGCTGTGTTCCCTAGCTTGAGATTAATCTGCAGTCCCTTCCTATACACTGGAGCTGTGATCCATAATCATGAGCCATCATTCCACATTCCACTGGTGGTGGGCTGATGGTGGAACAAATTGGAGGGTGGGAAATTTTCTACTATCAGGCTGAAATTTTGGCCTTCTCCAAATGGCTACATTCCACAGAGACCTGTCCGTTACAATACCTGGCTATGCATGGCAGTAGCTTTGCCTTTGTGTTGGGTTTATTCTGCAGACAGGAAACGTTTCTGTCATCTGCGGATGCTAGTCGTAGGAGTTCCCACATGCCTTGATGGTCAGATATGGTCTTGACTTCGCCGGTGGTCCTGGGTATCCAGGCCTAGATGTTGGACCTTTCCCACTGTCAGACACAAGAGGTCTTCCATCATCTTTCTATTACTCTTCTCCGGCCCCAGTGTGCATCCATCTGTGCCCCACAGAAAGTGTAAAATACCAAAATGAACTTCTGGAGATAAAAATCACAGTCTACTTTCAGACATGGTAATTAATGTATATGGGTGAAAAGTACATATCCATATTTTAGAGTAATATAAAATTAAAGGGAAAAATGTGAACTCCCAAACATATATCAGAGTTAACATACAGTTTATTCCTGGAGTACATAACTCTGGTACATGTATGACATTTATATAGGCATAATTTGGAGCAATACAACAGGGAGGAAACCACAACAACATAGGGACTGGGTCAAAGAAAGGACTGATATAGTTAAATTCTGCCCCAAACAATGGACCTTTATAGAGAAAATCTTTGAAAAGACAGAAAGATGAAAGACATGTATGGCAGAATGCATGATCTGGGGTGGGGTGGGGGAAAGGGAAAGGGGAATGTGCCTAAATTGAACTGAAAAATGTCTGAAATACACAAAACATCAATAAAATATTATTAAAAAACATGGTCTAGGAAGTTAAATAAAAGTAAGTACTTTAATAGGTTATAATACTCTCAAAATGAAAAAATATAATTATATTTTAGAATGGAAATTCACAATTCTATATGCCTAGCATAATCTTTCATTATTGTTTACTGTACTGCCAAGATTCAACAATACTGTGACATTTCTAACTATTGCTGTAATGTGCATTTAGCATACATTTCCCTTCCAAATTCTCCAACCTATACGAAGTTCATCTATGTACTTATTTTTTTTTTTTTGGTCTTCTCGAGACAGGGTCTCCCTGTAGCCCCAACTGTCCTGGAACTCACCTTGTAGATTAGGCTGGCCTTGAACTCACAAAGATCCACCTGTCTCTGCCTCCCAAGTGCTAGGATTAAAGGTGTGCACCAGCACGCCCGGCTCTATGTACTTATTTTTAAATCAATGCTAATAAATATTAAAATAAAAAAATTAAAGTAAGATTTTAAGATCTGTCTAAAATTTTAGATACATAATATTTAGATACATATAGAGTCATTATAATTATACCTATAAAATATTGACAAGTTGTAATGAATGCATGGACAACTAAACAGTCAACAGAACAATAGAGAAGCTTATTAGTGTCACAGGTTCTAGAGGAATCATTTATGATTCCACTTACAGAATCATTTTCTTTTTTGTAACTGCTCTTTTTTTTAAAATTTTATTTATTTATTTTTTATGTGTATGAATGTACTGTCTGCATGTAGGTTTGTGCACCCCTGTTGTGCAATGCCGCTGAGGTCAGAAGAGGGTGTTGGATTACCCTGGAACTGGAGTTCTCCTGGAATTGTAGTTACAGACGGTTCTTAGCCTCCATGTGGGTGCTGAGGATCGAGCCTGGTCCTCAGCAAGAGTGGTTGGTGCTCTTAACTGCTAGGCCATCTCTCCAGCCCCCAGAATCATTTTCTTTTAAGAGTCCTTTGAAGCACAAGCATTAAAAAATGTTTTTGAGAAAATATCTTTCAAATATTTTAGTATTTTAAAATATATTATTATTTTGAATTGTGTGCGTGTGGTGTGCACTCACTTATTAATGTCAAATGCCAACTTTCAGGAGTTGGTTCTCTCCTTCCACCATGGGTTCTAGTACTTCAAAGCGAATCATCAGGCTTGTATAAGACCTGCTTTTACACACAAATTCATCTTTCCAGCTTTGTGAGAAAACTTCCTAAATTTAATAGTACAAACAAAAGAATTTGAAACTGCCACAAATTTCTATGCATATAACATAAAAATATAAGAGTCAGGGGCTGGAGAGATGGCCTAGCGGTTAAGAGCGCCGACCGCTCTTACTGAGGACTGCGGTTCGATCCCCAACACCCACATGGAGGCTGAGAACCGTCTGTAACTCCAATTCCAGGAGAACTCCAGTTCCAGGGGAATCTGAGACCCTCTTCTGACCTCCGTGGCATTGCACGACGCGGGTGCGCAGACCTACATGCAGAGAGTACATTCATACCCATAAATAAATAAATAAAATATTAAAAAAATAAAAGAAATATGAGTCAGGAAAAATAATATGGTGGTGTTTGAATTATAAAACTAGTTTTGTACCCTACTGCTAATGAAATGAAGAGGGTGAATTTGAGAGTCTACATTGTTACAAATTTTGTCTCCAATCCCTTACTTGTGTGTCAAATGGGGTTATCATTCCCTCTTCTCCCAGAAAATTGCAGATTTGCTTTCTAGAAATGCTAAGAACTAGGAAACTGTGGCTACTACAACATAAATAATATGTTATTTTATTGGGGAGAAAATACCAATTTTAAACTTTGCTGACAGAGAAAAAATACAAGTTAAATACTGAGGGTGAGAATACTAACCTGTCAATTTTCTTAAAAGCAATGTGGAATCAAGAATACAATTATTTAAACATTTTGATGGGAGGACATATTATTTACAATATAGCATGCTAACAGCTAAACCATAACACAAGTACAATAGTAAATTTAATATCATGCATGTTCAAACTTTCTTTGTCCTGTAGAACCTTATTAGGAAATTGGTAAGGAGAGTAACTTGAGAAACAAATATGGAGTCAAATGAGAAACACTGTAAATAAAGTTCTGGTGACAGTGCTGATCAGAATTAGTGAACAGTCCACAGTAGAGATGAAAACCAATGGTGCGATGAAGGAACAAAACAGAGAAGGGGAAACGTCTACCTGGGTGTTTGAGCAGAAGGCCAAGTGTTTCAGAGTTCTAAAAGATTTGAGAAGAAACTCTAATAAATTAACAGGAAACTGAACAGAAACTAAAGATGATAAGTTAAAGCTGTGCACAGATAAAATCAACAACATTTAAATATCCATAATGGTAAAAAGCACTGACTGATCCTTAAAAAAATTTAAATAATCATATTTGGGGCTAGAGAGCAAATTAGTGGTTAAGAGCATTGGCTGTTCTGGCCTAAGATCCAGGATCTGTTCCCAGCACCCATATGGTAGCTAACAATTATCCTTAAGTCAAGTTCCAGGGAATCCAACACCCTCTCTGACCTATACTGGGAATGTAGGCCATGGATGCACTTACATACATGCAGACAATACACTCATACATGTAAAATAAAAACAATAAATAAAATATTTTCAATAGTAATATTTGAGAACTGGAGTGGAGAATAAATGATAAAGAGAGGGTGCAAAAGATAGATAATTTCTATATTTGATTCAGAAACATCTAATATATAATCATGTTGATAGTCAATGCCTTTTGAAAACAAAATTGGTGGATTGAGCATAAGGGCTCAATCATAAGGGTAATGACAAAGTTATAATATATTTTACTTATATTTTATGTATGTATGTATGTATGTATGTATGTATATACTACAAAATAAAATTCAAACTATCTTACTGAAAGAAAAATATAAGAATAAATAGGTATCGTAGGGTCCAACATGGGAGTAACAGATACAAAGCACAGTACACATGTCAAGTGGACAAAGCAGTCAAATTAAGATATCTTAAGAAAGAACAAAAATGGACAAGTAGAAGGAAATTTTCATTCTTCTCAAGAATCTAAAGCATATTAAAACTGCAAACCATCAATTCCACCTACAAATTAGCAAAGTTTATAAAATCTTAGTCAAAGGTTCAAGAATACTGTAACAGACTTAGCTCAGCAACATGACAGACTCTACAGATAACATATCATCTCAGGGTCTACCTAGGGAAATCAGCACGGCTCTATAAAAATTTACTCTCCAAGATGTTTGTGGAAGTATTGGTTTATTAGGGCCAAATAAAAACAGACGAAACAAGCAAGAGAGAGAGAGAGAGAGAGAGAGAGAGAGAGAGAGAGAGAGAGAGATAATATAGAGCTTCAAAATTATAGAATTATAGATTTTTAAGGACTTTTACTTTACACTATTTAGAACTTTGTAGATTATATAATTGCTGTGTGTGGCCTTTAATACTCAACTCTGTACCTGAATGTGCAATGCTTTTATAAGAATTATTGTTGTTTTCTGGGCATGGTGGTGCACGCCTTTAATCCTAGCACTTGGGGAGGCAGAGGCAGGCGAATCTTTGTGAGTTCAAGGCTAGCCTGGTCTACAGACTGAGTTCCAGGACAGCTGGCTATAGGGAGACCCTGTCTCGAAAACACCAAAAAAAAAAAAAAAAAGAATTATTGCTGTTTTACTTTTGCAAGGATCACTTCTGTATGGCAAACTATGGGTATGCAAAAATGAAAGCAATATGGACATCAAAATGAAAGAAGTGTAGAGTAACAGGCTGGAAGAGACTGCCCAGCTTGACAAAAGATGAGGGCATTACTTTCTATATACAGATTAAGAATCTGTCACAGAGAAAAATATAACATTAATGTGGCACTTTCACTATAAAGACACTGGCTAGGAATCTCATTATAGTACAAAGCTGAGCATCAGACAAATCCTTGCATTATTTTGCTGACAATTTTATCTCAAAAGGCAGCAGAAGCAAAATGTGGAACTGAAACTTCATTCAGACCAAAAAGAAGTGCTATCTACTGCAGAGTGAGCAGAATATACTGTACAAGGTGCTTAAAGTTTGCTGTTTCCATTTGTAGATTTTGGTGTGAATAACAGCTAGGAGTTTTTTAATACTAGAAAAACAAAAATTAAATATATATCCAAACTCTAACTCCACATAGCTTCATGGAAGATAGAGGACTGTTGCTTTTGAGCTACTCATATCATTAAATCAATAGTTTCATTTTGCAATATCAGCAAAAGGCATTTTCTAAAATTATAGGAATATGTGCACGAGATGTTTGTGATAGCAGTACTTTTCATTGCAGAAAAGTATGAAAACACTGTAAGTGTCCAAAATAAAGCTCCCTCTGAGTTTTATGCAATCCTAGTGATGATAGACATAACATCATAAAATTGCTATCAATGATTTCATACAAACTACAAAAAGACGGAATACAATTTTTTTTCAGGTATCCTATTATAGTCTCAAAATCATACATATATAAGGTTTCTATTTTTCTACTCAAAAACATTTAATTATGTCCTATTTTCAGGACAAGTCATAGAATGAATATTGAATTAAGAATAAAAGAAAATCCTATTCTTCTTTCTCATAGAAAAAGACCCAAAATATCTACAGAGGCACTGTGTGCTAGTGCACGTGTGTGTGCGCGCGTGTGTGGTGTGTGTGTTACCTACTTTCCTGTTTCCATCTCTGTAATTTTTGCATCTTTGCACTTATCAAATGTCTTACAGTGAACATATTATACTCTTAATGGAAATATAAAATATTGTTTGAAAATTAGCTGAAATGCATGCATATTTAATAAAAAGTATTATGTCTTGATTTAATAAATGTATAATGACCTAATCAAGGAAAGTAATCTACTAAGTTATGTCTTTTGCACATTACAGCTGAATGTTATGCTCACTTCTAGATATCTCATTTCAATTAGAAGATTAAGAGAAAAGCATCCGGGAATAATGAGGTAAAGACAGAAAGTATGCAAGTTTATTCAAAATGACAGAGCTGATACAAAGCAAAAGGTATGGTGGGAAGTAAAACAGAGGGAAGATCTGCATATCATTCTTGTTCTACCACACTCAACCATTTCAGAAATAACTCTCAGAAAGAATTTTGTCTCCATGACTTTGTATATATATGGGGTAGGGTTAGGGGGGGAGGTGGGGTGCATATGTATATTTATATTTATAATAGGGAGAAAAGATCCCTCCTGGATCTGTTCTAAATCTGTCACTTGTGATCAAATCTGTGAAAGCATGTTTATTATTAGAGGGAATGTAATAATTTAAAAAAGAATTACAAAAAAGAATGCTTCTAAAACACTACTACAGAATTAAGCATACTACAGTCTAATTTTCCTTTTAGACTTATTTATTTTTATTTTCTGTGTATGAGTGTTTTTACCTGCATGTATGTAAGCATACCACACATGTGCAAACCCACAGAGGCCAGAACAAGGCATCAGATCCCCTGGAACTGGAGGAACAGACAATCGTTAGCTGTCATGTGGGTGCTGGGAACCGAACCCAGATTCTCCTGAAGAGCAGCCTGTGCTCTTAAGCATTGAATCATCTCTCTAGGCCCCATATTAAATTTTTACACAATTGTCTAAGGATTATACCTCTGTAGACTTTTATAACCAAAACATGATCATAATTTCTAGATGAATTGACAATCTAGCTTTGCTTTTTGTTTTATTATGTTAGGATATGTGCATATGTGAATACAGATATCACAGCCTAGGTATGCGCATGTGTAGGTCAATGGGGAGCTTTTCTGATTCAGTTCTTGCTTTGTACCTTTACTTAGGTTCTTGGAAATCCAACCTAAGTTCTGAGGCTTCTGAGACAAGTGCCTTTGCCCCTGGGCCATCTCGCCAACCCTTGATAATTTAACTTTGAAACTAGAAGATGTGCCATTAAAACTTGAATAACTACATAATATGTATTATTATAAAAGTATATTTTAAAATACTTAGTCTATATTTAGACTATGTCTGAGCTGTATATCACTGAAACAGAATCTGTTAAGAAAGGATAGGAAGAAGGTAGATTGAAAAGGGGAACAAGAGAAGGAGGAAGAGTAGAAAAATAAGGAAAGGAGAGGAAGGCAAGGGGGGAAGGGGGCAGAAAAAGAAGAGGGAAGAGCAAAGGTATATAAGGAACAAAGGGAGTACAGGGGAAGGATAGAAGCAGGGGAAGAAGGAGAAGGAGGGAGGTAGAGACAGAGGGACAGAGACAGAGAGACAGAGACAGAGGCTCTCCATCTTCATCCAGTTTTCTGTCAGCTATGATATGGGTTTTTTAATAGAACTCCCTAGGGAAGTTAGACTAGACTAACTACCACTCAAATATTTCCCATTTGAAGACTTTATAGTTTTCTTTGGATTCCATGAATTCTCCATCAGTGCTTAAATATGCTCAAAATAGGAATGGGCACTTGCTAAGTCTCCCATGTCCATTGGACCTCACTCTGACACATCATCTCATCTGATTTTGATAGATCAGGAAGTAGTTATATTTCAAGACTGATGAACATAAGGCTCAGAAAGACTAAATCTGTCCAAAGACTATAGTCAACAAGCCATAGAATCAGTATTTAAACTCTGTTTTCATGAGACACATACTATGAATCTTATATTAATAACTGTATCCTGGGTTTTAAAGGACTCACTGTCCTAAGGAAATGGATAAAGACTAACCTTGGAGCTGTCTGGAGCCATCTGTAATTAAAATAGTCATGAATTACTCCTCATCCTATAGAGCTCATTGAAACATTAATCCTACTGGTTAAACAAAAAGTTTCCAAGCTGTTTCACTAGGCATCTTTCCCTGTGTTTCTCCAAGAAGTCATGAAGCCTGGAAGAAACAGAGCAGTAGGACATTAACAGATCGAACCAAGTAATTTGAGCAGAAGTCTTCAACAGTCTAGCAAAGAGGCCAACAGTTCTATGAGGAACTGAAAAAGATAGCACTGGGTCCTTTATCCCAAGGCCTGGAATGGTTATTTGAATAAAAATGTCTCCCAGAGGTTTCAAAAATTTGTACATTTTGTCCCCATTTGGTTGCAGTGTTTTGGAAGGTTTCAGGAGGTGTGGCCTTGTTGGAGGAAAAGTCCATCACTGGGGGCTGGCTTTGACAGTTCTTAAGCCTTGACAGATTTCCAGAGGCTCTCTCTCTGCTTCCGGTGCCTACTTGAAGATGGGATTGATTAGCCCAGCCAGCAGAGGCAGCCTTGATCAACTGAATTACACTTGCAAGGAATGTTACTCCCCTGAGAACTAACTACTTTCTCATAAATTGGGAGTTTGATTTTTCATGCTGCTCTGCTTATTCAACATATTTGAATGACATCACCTTCTACTGTGACACGTGTGCCCCAATGCACACACACACAAACAATAAATAAATGTAATAAAAATACTTAAGAGCATATTACATTACCTGCCTTTGCCTGAGTATCTCCTCAAGTATACCACATGACATCACATTCCTATCAGTTACCTTGTATGGTTATGTCTTGAGATTATGCTCTTCCTTTTTTCATCTCAATGTGAAATTTCAGCTCTGTTAACTGTCTACTTCAGAGAAGAACTTTCCCCATATCTCAGTTCGGCTTACTGCGCTTTTTCTATGGGACGAAATCATTGTTTGCATCACACAGGCACAGTCTGGATAAGTTATAATTGAAGACCTGGTCTTACTCACTTTATGGATTTCATCTGTTTTAGCCCAAGTGGCTAGAAAATAACTATATTATTAGTAAAATGATGTTAACATGAACCCCACTGCTTCAAAAGTCAAGGAGAGGATGCTAGGTACGTACTGGAAGCCAGAGCAGAGTGGCAGACTTCTGATATTTTTTCCTTCTCTTAGGAACAGAGAGAGGTGAGTGCTTTCAGAAGTTTCTACACAGTATAATTCAGCAAGTTTGATTGGTATGGGTTAGCCCATTAAGGTTTTTGTAACAAAATATCTTACACTGGATGATTTCTAAATGATGAGGTTGTATTTCCCACACTTCTAGAAGGTGGAAATTTTATAAAGAGTCAGTAGATTCAGTGTCTAATCTGGGCTCATTTTCTGCTTCACAGATGGTGCCTAGTTTCTGTTTTCTCACATAACAGGAAGAGCAAGGCAACCCACTTCAATGGGTTTTATAAGAACTCTACCCATTCATGAAAGCTGAGATCTTAACATTAGATGGAAATTTCCATGGGTGAAATTTCGTGAGCATGCCAAACATCAAGGCAAAACAGTCATCATCTCTCTATTCTAAAAGAAATAAGCTTGAGGAAACCCGGTGCCTACCATTAGAAGGAAAGTTTTGAAAACTGGGGCTTAGTTCTGTTGCCATTTGTGATTCATGTCCTGACAGCTTCATACTGTGCCTCATGAGAGCCCCACTCTGTTGTCATGGGTAGCATCAGCCTTCCTCACTGACAGAGACAGTGGCCCAGGTTAAAACCCTCACAAGCTACCCCAAAACCCAGAAGATACTCTTATGCACAATTCTAAAACTCCATGATCTAACATCCTGTTCAGATCAATTCATTTTTGTCACTGAGCAATTGGGAGAAGTAGACGCAGTTCCAGTCCTTGCTTGCTCTTAGCAGATTCCCTCTGGGAGAAAATAAATTTCTCTAAAATTGGTAATTTACGATAAATTTGTTATACATATTGGCAATATGGCATAAAACAATATTTTTCACCCAGTGGGAGCCTTGAAGCTTTTGCATACTTCAACTCTTAACCACCAACATGAATGATAAGGGGTGGAGAGGGTAGAGCCTTCTCCTGACATTCTATTATTGGGATTGGGACAAGGCCAATCATAAATTTAAACTTAACAGCTAAAGATAGAGTCATGTCTACTCCTTTTACATATTTTAAACCGTTATTCTCTAATATAGAAAGCATTTATTTCCTCCAAGGGCATTCCATAGTATTATGTGGACAGATTCCTATCTAACCATTATCTTTAATGGCACTATGGTATATTTTCCTACACAGTGATTTTAAAGTAAATTTCATGAAAATAATCATTGTCCTATAGAAAATGATGTCTAGATAAAGTATAATTAACCAAAAGAGGCTTAAATGGAAAAGACTTATTGAAGCATACATGATTTTAGTGGATACCCTCAAGTATTGTTTCAAACCCAGCTGCAAATTAGAAGAACAGAGGGCACTTCAAGCCCTAGCTCTAAGGAAACTGTATCTACATTTGTTGTATTAAGTACTTGGAATATGCAAAAGAAGAAAGTTTAAGAGGTCCCTTTAAAGTGCTTGTGAAACTAGTACGGAAATGTTGGTCAATATGAAGTATCAATGAAACACATTATGTTTTATAACCATATATATTATCACCACATTGCATTTAGAACTCATAATCGACATAGCGATGAGTGTAAACAGTATTATGTATGTGACAAGTCATTTTGAGTTTCTTACCCACATTCTCTTTAACCCTTGAAGACCTTTCATGAGTAAATTGTGTCAGGGTATAGTTATCATTTGTAGATCTTTCCCAGAACAGTGTGGAGGAAAGGGGCCATGCAGGATGTCCTAACCAGGCACAAGTACAGACATGTGTGCTTGGTTAGGACATCCTGTGCATTCTAGAGCTCTTGCTATCACTTTCAAGACACTACTGAGATAGAAACTACCATCTGTGGCTTTCATGTAGTACCTTGCCCAAATGAAGTTTTTCCTCCAGACATCCAGCCATCCTCAGCCCCATCTATCCCCACCCTCAGTTGTGCTTTCCATAAACAGGACTACATTGTCTTTCTTAACCCCAGCTATCCCTGTGCACATTGCCCTGCAGTTCAGCAAATCTCTCTTCTTCACTTCTCACTATCTGTGTTTTTCTTCCTTATTTACTCAAGATATGAGTTTAAGATGTATAATTCTAATTCCTTCCCTACCAAACCCAACCAGCCTGGGTGTTGGGGACGCCCACCCCAGGTCATCACTGTGCTTTACACAGTCTACTCACACACCTTAATGAGCCAGCAAGACATGTTCTCACAGTGCTTCATGGAAGAAAGGAATGAAGAAAGATGGAACTACAGAAGAATAAGATTCAAGGTCATTTGAAAGCAGTATTGGGTTAAGAAAAAAAGTAAAATCCCTGGGCAGAATGGAACAGAAAGTCAAGATTTAAGATTACTCCTTTTATCATATTGTACATACTGTTGGGTTATTCTCTCAGTTCCCCCATTCCAAATGACAGAAGAATAACAAGAGCTCCATATGTCTTGAGAACCTACTCCAGTCCAGCTCACAATATTTTTCACTATATGCCAGGGTTGGCCACTTCCTCTGTGATTGTATTCCTGTAATTGATGAGTAGGACAGACTCCAAAGAAGAGAAAGAAAGAGAAAGAGAAAGAGACAGAGAAGATGATCGAAAAAGAGAGAGGTGGAGAGGAGAGGAGAGGGGAGGGGAGGGGAGGGGAGGAGAGGAGAGGAGGAAAAGAGGCTGCTTGATCAAGAAACTAAGATTATGGGACCATTACATTTGTAATGCCCATTATTTTTGAAATCTGAAAAAGAAATTCGCATTTGTTTTCAAAAACTGCTATTATTTTTAAAATCTGAAAAAGCAATTTGCATTTGTTTTCAAAAACTGCTATAATGTCTATGTTGCTTTCACTTTAAGGCAGAATGACATTGTTATTCCACTTATATTGTTAATATTGCAATTAATAATTTTAAGAGGTGATTTATTAGTTCTTGTCAATATTCTACCTATACCCTTGACTTTAGAAACCAACCAAGAAAAAAAGGCAGAATAGAATAAATATTGTCAAATATCAAATCAGCCTTTTTAGTTATAAAGCCTTCTATACAAGTCAAATAAAATGCCACATCAGATGGAGTGCAAAAGCCAGTCTTCATTAGTCACTATGAGTGTAAAATGAGTTTTATATTGATCTTCATCATTTTAAGTGACCTTTCATTTACAAATTATCCTTATTTTTTTTCTAACGGCGAAGGAAATGTAAACAGATTTTAAAAACCTACACCACTAGGTGGCACCAAATAGCCATAATTCGTAGATTTCTTCCAAAAAAAGCCAAGACTTAAAATTCAAGGGTTTTTGCCTTTACTTATAAAGAGAATATTTATTTAATAAATTAAGTGCAAGTAGTTTTCTTTTTAATATTAAGTAATAAGGACAATATACATGTTTTACAAACAAAATTTACTCAACTTTTGGCTAAGTTGAATGCCTTCTTGTAGACTATAGTAAATCCCTGGTAGTATTCTTTGCTGAATTTCAGGACATCATGATCTTTTCTATTCATAAATGATTGCAAAATAATAGATGCTTTTGTTATTGCTTTTACGTAGAAATGTTTAAGATGTTTAGCTTTTGTTGTTTTAAGATCTGGATTAACTGTGTATAATTCCTATCTTGAGAGAGTGTGCCTTTATTTTAATAGTGATGTTCTTAGTCCAAAGTTGCATTTGGATTATGATATAGAAGCCAGGCACATGCTTCTTCTCACTGCCTACACTTGTAAATCATCCTCGGAAATACAAGGCTCACTGCACTACTTCAGGTTTTTGTCACCTCAAGGTTTGACTACTGCCATGTCCTCTACCTTGGTTGACAGAGGAAGAGCCCTAGAATATTCAGCTAGCACAGAATGTGACAGCTTGTCTGTTTAGCAATGCCAGCCACACAGAGTACATTATACAGATGCTCTGTGCATAGCTCCAGCTTCCAACAGTCGTTCTAGGTGTTCATTTTCATTTATAATGCTCTCCATGGCCCAGGACTTTTAAGTAAGTTATACAGTGAACTCATTCTTTATCCTGGCAGTTAAGGCACATCCCCAGATAGTTCCTAGATGCAGCAATGAACTAAAAAGTTCAAGATCTTTGACTCTACCATTCAATCTCATTTTCTTGTTTGAAAATAACTCATTTTTCACAATACAGTATTTCCTTGAAAATATGGATCCCTATTTTAGTTTCTGTAAGGAGTAAGTATTTGTGTAAAAAGAGGAAGGGCCGGTCTAGCACAACAAAAGTTCAATTCTATTTCCTTGGTTGATAGAAATACTATATTATTAATAGCTATCTAGTATAGAAACAATAATAAAATTAATAACAGAATAGCAACTGTACTTGCTTAAGTGAACTGTTTAGTATCAATACATTCAGTGAAGTTGTGTTGAATGTTGAGTTCAATTAAGATTCTGTTAGAGCTATAAATGATAAAGTTCTCAATTGGATAGCTGTAATAAATATAAAATAAGTATAATTTATTGGCCAGTTTTTCATTAGCATTATACAATATCTTTTCAGCTCTTGGTTTCTATTATGAAATGAAAATATAAATACCTTCACATAATAAACTTTCCTGAATGTACAGCAATTCAAAAATTCTATAAACTAAATTCATATGAATATGAAAAATAAACAATATCACAACACATTACATATACCTATATAGTAATTTTCTCCATCTGAAGCAACTGGTTAGGAAAAAAGGATGTGTAGAATTTTATGTGGAATCTGTGCTTCTGCACTAATGAATATTTCAAATGTTATCATTTTCCTGAACAAAGAAAATAAAGTAATATAATTATTTTTCCTTTACACAAAATCTAGTATATTCGGAAGGATCTCTATTGATTTTCTACTTCTAAACATCAATCAAAAGGTATAGAAATATATTTGTCAAGGGCTGGAGAGATGGCCTAGCGGTTAGGAGTGCCAAATGCTCTTGCAGAGGACCCAGGTTCAATCCACAGCACCCACATGGCGGCTGAGAACCTTCTTTAACTCCAGTTCCAGGGGAATATGACGCCCTCTTCTGACCTCCGCGGCATTGCACGACACGGGTGCACGAACCTACATGAAGACAGTACATTCATACACATACAAAAATAAATAAAATTAAAAAAAAAGAAATATACTTGCCAGGCATGGTGGCACATGCCTTTGATCCCAGCACTTGGGAGGCAGAGGCAGGTGGATCTCTGTGAGTTCAAGGCCAGCCTGGCCTACATAGTGAGTTCCAGGACAGCTGGGGCCGCAGAGAGACCCTGTCTCAAAAAGACCAAAGGAAAAAAAAAAAAAGACATATACTTAAATATGACTTGAAAATGATGAGAAAGAAAGTTAATTAACATTATGTACACGTTTCTTGATTTTAATTAAACTAAAACTATTTACTTTGATCAGAAGTAGTACGCCTTTAATTGCAGAACTGGGGAGGCAGTATCTCTTTGAGTTCAAGGCCAGCCTGGTCTACAGAGTGTTTCAAGCCAGCTGAGGCTATAGGGAGTCTCTGTTTCAAAAATACAAAAAAAAAAAAAAATAGTGACAATAAATATAATGTTTTACTGCTCCTGAGGCTAATCTTTACAAACTCTGATTTTAAAATAGAAAAATATCTGCCTTTGAATAATTATGTTACACATATAAAACAGTGTAGACTTTTGTGAATTTTGGTAGTTTTTTTAATGTATTTTTCAACCCAAGAGTTATTGATCTACTCTGGTCACTATTTTCTTTCTTTTCTTGTTTATTGGTAGAAGTGGTTTCTTTTCTTTGTCAAAAATAGTCTTATATTTGTTGTTTGAAAATCTTCCCAGATTGGTCTTTCCACGGATGCTTTTCCTAGAGTGATGGGCTCTTAGAATTGGAAAGAATGCCTGTGCACACTGCCCTGCTGTACACGTTTACACACCCCCACTGCTTAGTAGTAGGATCTGTGACACCAATTATGTTCGAATTTGCTTATTCTATATTTACCTTATCAGTGCAACTTGTAAAGAGAGACAAAGAACTGGTTTCAATGGCCAAACACTGGCTTCCTTACAGTCTAGACCTGCCATAACACAGGTAATGTGTTCTTACATCCCTATAGAAAATGAGTAGAAGTGACTGACAAAATTTGTTCTATTGCAAAGCCAAGGTTCTCTTTGTTAGACTACAATTCATTGTCATAATTTTTCCTGCAGTGTAATGAGCTACATAATGTCAAAATATCAAAATTTAGGTGTATTTGGGAAGTGAGAAGCCAAAGCTCATAATTTTTAATAGATAAGTTTCATAAAAACAATAGCTGTATGTTTTTGTTAACCTACAACAAAATAGCATGAATTTATGATTTAAAATGTAACATTATATATTCCTACCTTTCCTATCCATTGAATAATAGTAATGGCTAATATTTTACAGAATTTACTCAAAGGATCAAGAGTATATTAAGCGGCCGGGCATGGTGGCACACGCCTTTAATCCTAGCACTTGGGAGGCAGAGGCAGGCGGATCTTTAGGAGTTCAAGGCCAGCCTGGTCTACAGAGTGAGTTCCAGGACAGCTGGGGCTCCAGGGAGACCCTGTCTCGGAAAGACCAAAAAACAAAACAAAACAAAACAAAAAAAGAGTATGTTAAGCAATTTATGTTCATTATAGACTATTATTTGTAAGACAGCATAAAAGTAGAATTTATGTAGCTGGAGACATGGCTCAGTGGTTAACAGCACTGGCTGCTCTTGCAGAAGATTCTGGTTTGAGTCCCAGCACCCCCATGGTGGATAACAACCATTGTCACTGACCTCTGAAGACATTGCATGACATGGGTATATATGGGTAGTCCCATTTATTCCTAAGGTGAGCCATGTGGAAAACATACACAGGAAAGTACAGCACATGGACACATATTAAGGTGTCAAAATACAGACAGAGCTTTATTCCAAAATGGTGGTATTATATTGCCAGTGTGACTCACATCCCAGGGCCAGATCCTAAACACTTGCATCACTATTTCCCATCCCATCGGTGTGGCCAGGGAGGTTCCACTGGTTAGTCAAGTTAACTGAATTTTCCCACAGGTGCACTTACATACTTACACCCATACAGATAAAAATAATACATTTTTACAAGTTATGATTTACTATATTTATAAAGTTATAGAATTATATTAAATTTTAACCCAGATAGGAAAACAAGACAGTGTGTGTTTTATAGAATTTGCACCAAGAACTCTCTATCTATTTGATACTTTTCTCATTGGTTTAAGTGAATAATTTTAACTAATAGTTGATTATTTCTCAAATTATTATATTTCATCACTATAATAACCAATAATTCTGCTGAGTTCATTTTGGTTTACCTTTATTATTCCTTTCATTCATGTAATAATGATGGGCTATGCATTTATTGAAAACAGGTAATTAATAGTTACAAAAGATCAAAATTCTATCTGTCCCATACATTTAAATTAGTCCACCAGCTATGAAGTAACACATACACACAGAAGGACTTTAAGAAAGAACAATTAGCAGGGTGTGGTGGCTAAAATTTAAACACTGCAAACTATTAAAGATAAAAATAGTTAATAAATAGTTAATTCTAGCCCTTGGGAGGCAGAGGCAGATGGATCTCTGATATCAAAGTCAGCCTGGTCCATATAGTAACTTCTAGGAGGGCTGTGACCGAAAGACTGTGTTAAAGATATAGTCATAATAAAATATAATTATACTATATCTATGTTTCCAATATTATTTTAGTAACTTTTAAAAAAATTTTATTGATGCTTTTTGTATTTCATACATCATTTTCCAATTCAGTTCAGGCATATATCCTCTTCCCTTCCCCCCACCCCACCCGTACCCATCCCAGATCATGCATTCTGCCATAACTTTTCTGCATCTTTCTCTGTTTTTTTTGTTGTTGTTGTTGTTTTGTTTTCATTTTTTTAACAATAAGTGATAATTTGTGAGTACAAGCATCCTTCATGTAAAACCAATTTGTGAGCAGTTGTGCCCAAACCCACACAGCTCATGGGTCCCACCATCCAGCAGGGGGGGCTTGTATGTTCAATCAAGTTGATCAAATGAGTGTCCAGTCTGTACTGTTGTAGTTTCACCATTCATCTCAATAGCAGCCCTTACATCCTACTGCACCCCCTCTTCCGCAGATTGTTCCCTATGCTTAGAAAAGGGACACAGGTGGATGAGAAGCAAAA
Source organism: Rhizomys pruinosus (assembly GCA_009823505.1). Lineage (NCBI taxonomy): Eukaryota > Metazoa > Chordata > Mammalia > Rodentia > Spalacidae > Rhizomys > Rhizomys pruinosus. The sequence continues at coordinate 171,402 of VZQC01014632.1, read as the reverse complement.
CAGTCTACTTTCTTTGGAGCTGTTGTCTTGGTCTCTAGTCAATTCTGGCTGTTTTCTTTCAAGGGCTGCCAGCTTGTCCAGACATAACCTGTCGATCCTACTAATGAAGCACATGCAATTAGATATATAGGTATTTAAACAGTAAAATATATAGCCTTTTGATCCTACTAATAACTTTTAAAAATATTTTCTTTCTTTATTTTAGAGTTTGAGTGTGTTACCTGTATGTCTGTAAATGCACCCATGTCTTGTCATGTGGTGCCCTGGGAGGTCAGAAGAGGTTGTCAGGTACCCTGGAACTGGAGTTAAAAATGATTGTTAGCTGCCATGTAAGTGCTAAGATTCAAACCTGGGACTTTTGCGAGAGCAGACAGGGCTTTTAACTGCTAAACCATCTCTCCAGGCCCAGTAAATATGTTTTATGTTCTGTGGATTACACCTAAGTATATATGAATCATCTACACATTTTCAATAGTCCATTATCATGTACTTTGTATATGCCACATTTGGTGAATCACTCATCTATAAACAACTTTGAAAGTGGCACTCTTATGCATACTACTACTTTATGTATAAATAAGAAGTTTTAAAATAGATTAATAGAAATAAATTTGCGTGGTTCCTATGTGTGTAAATATAGATAAATGATAAATAATAAATTGATTGATCGATTGATTGAAAATAAATAGACAATAGATAATAATATATAGATGATAGATTGCTAGATAGATGATAGAAAGAGAAAGTGAGACAAAGAAAGAAAAAGAAAGAAAGAAAGAAAGAAAGAAAAGAAAGAAAAATAAGCCTAGATTCAAATCTTATTGCAAAGGATCTTTTATTTGTTTGATGGTTTTGCTTTTGAGGAATGGCCTAGTGTATCCTAGGCTGGCGTCAAACTCTCTGGGTGGTTGAGGATGACCTTGTCCTTCTGATCCTCCTGCCTTCTCCTCCAAAATGCTAGGAAGAAAGGTTGTGACACTATCCTGGCTTATCTGCCACTTAGGATCATGCCCAGGGCTTCTGTATGTTAGGCAAGGACTCTACCCCTGAACCACATGTGTAGACTCAGGATTTTAACCTTCATACTTGCACCAGCACAATATTGAAAATGTAGTCTTCTGTGCTTACAAACACTATTGAGTTTTATATTTCTATCTGAGTGATTTGATTTAAAATTATATATAGATATATATATATATATTTGATTATTATAATTTCTGTATTTCTGAATAAGGGAGAAAATATTTACAGTTTTCGATGTTGAGGGCTAATGTCTGAGTATAACAAAATTCAAATGCTGAGTATTCTGTGAAGTGGGACCTTTCTAAGGTAATGAGAACATGAGAATGGATTCCTCCTAAGTAGAGTAAGTACCTATATAAAGGGACATCACAGGTCTCTCTTGCCCTCTGACTCCCAAGTGAGGACACCCAGAAGAGACTCTTCACCAAAACCTGGTCAGGCTAGCATTCTGAACCTGGACTTCCAGTTTTCAGATTGAGGAGAAAAAGTTTCCCAGTTTTTCCAAAATACGTAGCCTATGGTTATTTGTTTTAACTGCCTTCATTGGGGTAAAGACAAATAGAAATGATTTCATTCTATAGCTTCATGCATTATTATATATGACCTAGGCATTATTTGTTCATGTATCACAATGACTTCTTTTATATTATACATATTTTGTTAATATTTAAATACTAAGGGGATTAGGTAAACATACAAACAAGTGCTCTAAACCACTGAGCCATCACTCCAGTGCCCCATAATTTGTTTTAGCTAAAATACTTTATTATAGCAATAGGAAAAGTAATTACTATAACTGCATTATAAACACAAAAGCAGGAGTAGAGCCTGTTGGGAAGAAGTACTTCAACAAGAGAGAGGGGAATTGAAGGAGAAAAAATTCATTATGGTAATGTATGAAATTGTAAAACATTAAAAAAAGAAAAACCCAGTACACTATATTCAGAAGATTTTTTATTTTAGCTCAATCACATAATCTCTGAGGATATTATTGTTATGGAAGTTTATGCACTAGTAGAGAAAACATGATGAAATCCAGGTAGACAACAAGCAGTTGCAATAATTTTTCAAATTTGGGCAATTTTTTGTTATGTCGGTTGTTGATTTTGTAAGATATCCATATCCTGGTAGAAATGCTCAGTCTGGTAGACATTAGCACAGGCCAATTGTTCTACTGGGCTTCAACATTCCTCAAGATAATACTCAATTAAAGATCAATGACAATTTTTAAATCTTTAAAGAAGGAGATTGAGGAAGACATGAGAAGATGGAAGGACCTCCCATGGTCATAGATTGGTAGAATTAATATTGTAAAAATGATTGTCCTACCAAAAGCAAAATATAGAGTTCAATCCTAACCAAAATGTCCACGGTATTCTTCACATACTTAGAAAAAAAATTCTAAAATTCACATGGAAGCACAAAAGACCCAAGATAGCCAAACAAAGATCAGTGTAGGGGGGATTAATATAGGAGACTTCAAACTATATAACAGAGCTGTAGTCATAAAAACAGAATGGCACTAGGTTAAAAAATAGGCACTTAGATCCATTGAACTTATTTGAAGACCCAAACATGAGTACATGTAATTTTAACCACCTGATATTTGATAAAAGGGGCCAAAAACATTCATTAGAGGAAAGACAGCATCTTCAGCAAATGGTGCTGTCAAAACTGGATCTCCACCTGTAGAATAATGAAACTAGATAGACCTTTATCTTTACCTTGCACAAAAGGCAACTCCAAATGTGTTATGATCTCAATGTGAAACCTGAAATTCTGAAATTATTATCAGAAAATTTGGCAAAAACCTGCAAGATATAGGTGTAGGGAAGGACTTTCTAAACCAGATGAGTTATTAAGGTCAACAATCAACAATTGAGACTTAATTAAACTAAAAAGCTTCTATACAACAAAGAAACAACAAAAGAAGTAAAGAGAAAACCCACAGAGTGGGAGAACACCTTCACCAGCCACACATCTGAGAGAGGTTTAACATTAGAATATATTAAGAACTCAAAAAGCAAAGAATTAAGAAAATAAGTGACACATTTAAAAGATGGGCTAAGGATCTGAACAGAGTTCTCAAAAGAAGAAATGAAGATGGCTAAGAAACATCTTAAAATGTGTTCAACATCATTCTTGGGGCTGGAGAGATGGCCTAGCAGTTAAGAGTGCCAAATGCTCTTACAGAGGACCCAGGTTCGATCCCCAGCACCCACATGGCAACTGAGAACTATCTTTAACTTCACTTCTAGGGGGATCTGATGCCCTCTTCTGACTTCTGTGGCATTGCACAACACGGGTGCACAAACCTACAAGCAGACAGTACATTTATACACATGCAAAAATAAATAAATAAATAAATAAATAAATAAATAAATAAATAAATAATTTTTACAAAAGTAAAGCATTAAAAAATGCATTCAACATCATTCTTAATTGGAAATATGCAAATTTAAACCTCTTTAATATTTCATCTTACCCCAGTCAGACTGGCTAATATCAAGAGAGCAAATGATACTAAATGCTGGAGTGGATGAGGAGGAAAGAGAACACTCATTCACTGCTGGTTGGATTGCAAACTCTTGTAACTCCTATGGATAGCAGTGTGGAGAACTTGTTAAAAACTGAAAATGGGAGATCTCCTGAGGCCAGTGGAAGGAAAAGCAGGAAAGCAGGCAAGGAGAAGACCATATACCAGGATCACGAAGAAGAGACAACACTGGAAAGGGGCAGGATAATCCCGCGCCAAGCTCTACCAACCCTATGGAAGACTCCTGCAGTGGGATCCCTCTGGGGATGCCCCAGGACACAGATATCAGAAACACAATTGGGAACATATTTAAAGAACTACAGGATTATAAAGAACAAATCAAAGAACGAAGAAAAGAGAATGAAGAACTCAAGAAGGACCTAGAGAGAGAGAACGACAAGCTCCAGAAGGAAGTAGAAACACTGAAAAGATCCCATGCTGAAAAAGATAAGGAAACCAACCAGCAAAGCAAAGAGCTACAAGAAGAGATTGAGAAGCTCCAAAAAGAAGTAGAAATACTAAAGAAATCAGAAGAGGAAATGAAAAAGGAAATCAAACACTCATCCAATCAAGAGGAAAGGAATGGAAAAAGCCTCAGAAGCAGAATGGCGGACGGCCGAACACAGAATATCAGTATCCTGGCAGATAACCACAGAATAACTAAAAAACCTCACGGAAGATGATAAAAAAGTTAAAATACACACAAGAGTGGAACAACAGGAACTGTGGGACAGCTATGGAAAGTATCAAACCTCCGCTCATAGGACTGAGAGAAGTAAGGAGAAAGAATCCCAAGAGAGGGTTTGACCGGTATGAATTCACAGAACTAATAGATGAAACATCCCCAAAACTAAAACGGACAAAACAATTACAAATACAAAGAAGCACATAAGAACTCCAAACAGACAAGACAGAAAAGAAAGTGCTCTCCACGCCACAAGGTCATAGTTTACATGCTAGGACACCCAAAACAAAGACAAAATCCCTTTAAAGAGGCCACAGAGAAAAAGACAAGCTGACACTACTAAGGGGGAAACATCAGAATTACAACTGACGTGCTTCCAACGGTTCAAACTAGGAATAGCAAGAAGAACTGTGGAGCACAAAGCATCTCGCACAGTATAATTAAGGAGCGAATAGATGCCACAACCACAGGTATCTGAGTTATTCAAGTCAAAATTCCAATTATATGTTGGAAGGAGAGCCAAGAAAAGACTTCCATTGACATCAAAAAACTTCAAAGAGATCAATATGTCCGGAAAACCAAACTTTCAGAGAAATACTGAAGCAATTCACAATGAGAACTAGCAAGAATAGGAGAACTAACACCCATACACCTTAGAAAGAGAGGAAATCAATTAAAACATACGCAGACAGGTAGAACCGAAACAACCAAACCACAAATGGATCATAGGCAACGAAGATCACACAAACCTATTCAGTCATAACCTAAATAATTATTAATGAAATAGATTCCCCACTTAAAAGACCATTAGACTGGGAGATGGGGTATTATTCTTGAGGAAAATACCGGAATCAATCGATTCTCGATATTTGCTGTCTACAAGAAACATATTTTACCTGCAAGGGGACAGGCACCATGGGGCACCTTTGGCACCCACCTTCTCTTTAAATTGAGGGATGGAACAAACAACGATTCCAAGCAAATGGTTTAACCAACAATGGAAAGCAGTGTGTTGCTTATCTATTTTAGTTAGTCTTTTTTAATATCATGTACACCACCCTCAACCAAAAATTTAGACATTCAACAGTAAAAGAAATCAGAAGCGACAAAGAAGGCACGAAGGCCCTTTACATTTTTATCCAAGGAACAATTCAACAAGAAGATTTCACAAATATGAATATATATGCCCCCCAAAAATTCTGGTGTACCAAAACTTTATAAAGACACCATTCCTCCAGGACAACAAGTCACAGACTAACCCCAGATTTTATTACTATATTACACTCATAGAAAGGGAGATTTCAATACACAACTGATCCCTTGGATAGTTTAGGGTCAACACGAAGAGAAAGAAATATATTAAACAAAAGAGGAGATGAGGAGATATCTGAGAGCTATCTGAATCTGAATGATAATTGATTTGATTACACCAAATGCCAAATGGACCCAGACCTCTTGCTTGCTGGATGAATAGGTTCCATTTCCTATACCAGGAGAATACACTTTCTACTCAGAACCCCATGGAACATGCTCCAAGTCCTAACAAACATCGGACCCACACCAACCACCCATCCCCCCCTACTGCGGGACACAAAGAAAACTCCACAAAACCACAAATACAGAAAGATTTGAAAAAACATAATTTCCTGCATTCTATCAGACCACTGTACAATAAACCTGGATATCAACAACAATAGAAACAGGAAAAGAAAAAAAAAAAAAAACACATGGAGACTAAACAACACACTCTTGATTAATGACATGTGGTCAAGAAGAGATAGAGATTGAGGAAGCAATAGAAAGAATAGAAAGAAAATATTAAAAAAAAAGAAAAATTCTTGGAAGGATGACAATGATAGTACAACACAACAAAACAAAAACCTATGGGATACCTTAAAAGAAGATGCGAGTCCTCTAAAAGGGAAGTTTAGAGCCCTGGATGCCTACATTAAAAAGCAAACCACAGAAATGAGAAAGACCACGGATGTGAATGATCTAACACCATACAGCTAAAAGGCACTTGTAGAGGGCAAAAACAGATTGAACCCACGTGCAACAGACAGGAAATAAATAACAAAAATCAGAGCAGAAATCAATTGAAATAGAAACAAAGAAAAGAAAACGAAAGAAAACCATACACAACTCAATGAATTCAAGGTTGGTTCTTTGAAATATAAACAAGATAGACCTTAGCCCAGTTAACCAAAAGAAGAAGGAAAAAACTCCAAATCAATACAATCCATGATTGAAACAAAGGAACTATTCACAACAGACAAGGCAAAGATCCAGAAAAATCATAAAGGAATACTACACGAACCTATATATTCTACAAAGTTTGAAAAACTAGAAGAAATGGCTGAATATCTGAAATCCGGGGAAGCACCAAAGCTCGGCCAAGAAGAGATAAGCAGCTGAAACAGACCATAACATATGAAGAAATACAGGATGTCGTAAAAATCCCCCCAACTAAAAAAAAAAACCCAAGCCCCGATGGTTTCACAACAGAACAGGACTTCTATTACAACATTTCAACAAGACCTACAACCATTATTACTGAAAGTTTTTTAGAAGGATGCAAACAGAGGGAACTTTCCCAAACTCCTTCTATGAAGCCAGAAACACTCTATTACCAAAAACCAGTCAAATATACAACTAAAAAGGAAAATTATAGACCTATTTCTTTAATGAACATAGGTGCAGAAATTCTCATCAAAATACTCGCCTACAGACCCACATCAGAAAGGTCATCCATCATGACAAGTTTGATTCATACCAGGGAGGGATGAGGGATTGATTAACTACAAAATCAAGCCAAACATCATCGAACACATAAACCGAATCAAAGACAAAAACACCACCCTCATCTCAGTTGATGCTGAAAAACCTTTGATAAAAATCCAGCATCCCTGCATGCTTAAAGTTCCTAGAAGGCATTGGATTGGAGGGATTCATTCCTCAATGTAATCAAAGCCATATACAGTAAACCCCCAGCCACATCATCCTAAATGGGGAATGACAGAAACATCCCTTTAAAGGTAGGGAACTCGGCAAGGCTGCCCTCTGTCACCACTTCTCTTCAAACATTAGTGCTTGAAACACTTGCTTAGCGCAAGCAATAAGGCAAGACAAGGAATTAAAAGGCGTACTAATTGGAAAAGAGGAAAGTCAAGCTATCTTCTATTGCTGCTGATATGATTGTTTACTTAAGGGATGCTAAAAAAACTTCACCAGAAAAATGCCTCGAAATGATTAATAGCTTCAGAAAGTGGCAGGATACAAATTTAACACCTAAAAAAAATTCAATGGCCTTTCTTTACACCCAACACCACAACTGGAGAAAGAATTCTAATAGAGACCTTTCCACTCACCATAGCCTCAAAACCAATAAAAATACCTAGGAAAGAAACCTAACCAAAAGACACAAGGATCTATACAACAAAATTTTTAAACCTTTTAAAGAAAGAAATGAAGAAGACATCAGAAAGATGGAAAAACTCCCATGTCATGGATTGGGAAAAATTACATTGTACTAATGTTCCATTTTTACCAAAACTATTGTAGAGAATTTAATGCAAATCCCAATCAAAAATCCCCAAGCGTTTTTTCACAGGCCTTGGAAACAAAAGTTCTTCACTTCATTTGGAAAACACAAAGACCCCAGATAGCCCAAAACAACCCTGAGCGAAAAGAGCTACACAGGGTGCAATCTCATACCGACTTCAAACTATACTACAGGGGCTGGAGATTCCTAAAAAACAGCTTGTACTGGCAAATATAACCACCCGTTGACAAATGGACAAAAACTGAAGATCCAAATCTGAGGACACCATACAATTTCAAGCCACCTTATATTTGACAAGGGGGCCAAGAAAGCCACACTGGCGAGAAAAGACAGACTCTTCAGCAAGTGGTGTTGGCAAAACTGGATCACCACTAGTAGAAGAATGCAATTAAACCCTACCTCTCGCCCAGTACAAAAATAAACTCCAGATGATCAAAAAGACCTCAACGGCACCCCCAACTCTGAAGGTTGATAGAAGAAAAAGTTGGAGCAGACTACACGACATAGGTGTAGGGTGAAAAAGGATCCTAAATCAGACCACCAGTTGCACAAGAATTAAGGTAGAGAGTTGACAAATGGGACCTCATTAAACTCAAAAGCTTCTGTACATCAAAAGAAACAATCAAGGAAGTGAAGAGAAATCCCAAAGAGTGGGAGGAAACCTTCACCGCAGATACATCTGACAAAGCATTGATTTCCAGAATATATAAACTACTCAAAAAACAATGAATAAAGAAAACAAATGACCCACTCAATAGATGGAGCAAAGAACTGAACAGAGACTTCACAAGTGAGGAATTAGAGATGTCTGAGAAATACCTTAAGAAGTGTTCAACATCACTAATCATTAAGGAAATCTAAATCAAAACCACTTTAAGATATCATGTTACTCCAATAAGACTGGCTAGGATCAAGAAAATAAATGATACCAAGTGCTGGAGAAGTTGTGGGGAAAGGGGAACACTCATACACTGGCTGTGGGAATGTAAACTCGTACAGCCACTATGGAAAGCAGTGTGGAGAACCCTTGGAAAACTTGGAATGAACTTGCCACCTGACCCAGCCATACCATTCCTGGGCATGTACCCTGAAGACTCACCCCACCGAAGAGATACATGCATAGCCCTGTTTATTTCAGCTCTCTTCACAATATCAAGGAGCTGGAACCAACCCAAATGCCCCTCAACTTATGAGTGGATATAGAAAATGTGGTACATCTACACAATGGAGTTCTATGCAGCAGTAAAGAAAGATGACATCATGAGCTTTGCAGGAAAATGGCTGGACCTAGAAGACATCAGGCTGAGTGAAGTAACACAGTCCCAGAAAAACAAACCACAAATGGTATCCCTCATCTGTGGATGCTAGTGCCAATTATCTAGTTGAAAGTATTTCTTGTGTAGGGCCCCCTGAGCTTTTGTCCAAAGCAGTTGGGTGTAATGCATATTGGAAACAACAACAACCACCACCACCACCACAACAACAACAGAAAGAACTGCATCAAAGAACTGACTGAAACAGTGAACTTCTGCTCAAAATAGTCAACTTCCTCATCGAGAATATTGAGAAAGACTGAGAAAGAGATGAAAAGCATGTTTGGCAGAATGCATGAGCTCTGGCGGGATGGGGGAATGGGTGGGGACATGGGTCTAGATTTGTTAAAAAATTAAAAATAAATTTATATGAAAAAAAAAATAAAAATATAAAAACTGAAAATGAACATGCCATTTGATCTGGTTGCACCACTCATTGAGGAGTCTCCTTCTTATTTCTACTAATAAAAACACAAATAGCAAGAAGCATAGACATCTAAACAAACATTAACTATTATAACAAGTTACTCTATGGGCATAAACACAAATGCTTCGATGGTATCTTAGTTGTGACATTACAGCTTTTTTAACAAAAGATGGGAATAGACTTTTAATGTGGCCTACAAAGTCTGCTGCCACTAAGGGGCACCATGCTTGCAATATCAGTTATTCATCCTACTCCCATAAAGGAGTGGGCTGTAGATCCGAATGGACTATTTCTGGGTGTACAAGCACCCAGCGGCCACAGTCTTCTTGGTATATAAGGGTGTATCATATGAGCTCTGTAGTAACTCAGGAGATCACTTTCAAGGATCTGTACAATGCTCTCTGATATCATGAATCTCAGCCATTAATTCATAGTACATAGTACAAGGTCTCAACACACTTATCCTTTTCTTGCTCACACTATATCTTCTCTTCAGCAGTAGAATCTTACCATCTGCTTTTTGCATGCACCCAAGATCACAGGCAAAGAGCCTTTGTTTGGGGAACTTCTGAAGCCTTCCTACCCAACAGCTACCTGCAGAGTACTGCATACCTGGTACTGAAGCCCTCCTTCACCAACGTATCTTACCACAAAGCTCTCAAGGATTCCATAGTTATCCCTGGCCCTGATACCCCTCCCTAATTAATTTATATTTTTATCTTTGCTTCTTCACATGTATTGGATATCTATCCAACCGGTCTCACATCTATAAAATACTCAGATGTAAACATTTGGTATTAAATCAATCAGAAACCAGGACTTACATAGTATGGGAAGATTTCATCTATCTGTACCAATTGTCTGAAAAGATCCATGTTGGGTACAAAAGCACAAATAAGAGCCATTAATTTAGTTAGCTCTTCAGTATCTGTAGTCATTTTCTCAAACCCATTCAGTATCCTGAGGTTTTTACAAGCAGCTTCCCTGTATTTATTCAGTTTCAATAGACTTATTGGGCCTAGCTCAAGCTGCTTAGGTCCAAGGAGGAATGGGTCTCCTTTTTCCTCTGCTGTATTTGTTGGTTAGCTGACTCCTGGGTGTAGTCACAAAACCTGCTTTTTTTTACTGGCACCATCTGGGTGCTGGGGAGGGTCCAAAGCTGTTCCCACCCCCAAGAAAATTTTTCTCATCAGAGAAAAGGTACTCTGTTTAACTTGGGGGTTTCATTATACTACCCCAGAACAGTTTATTCTTTGTATGTCTTTTGTGAACTGTTACTCAGGCATTACAGACTCACAGAGGCTTTTTAGCACAGAATTTGCCTTTTTAGCCATTTAAAAATTTATTTTTTGGTCTTTTGAGACAGGGACCCCAAAGTTCAAAGCTTGTCCAGTGATAGGCTCACATCAAAGAAGATGTATTATATCCCACACTAGCATAAATATAATTAAGATTCATTGAGATGTTCTGTATGAAATACACAAGAATTCAATAAAAGTTTTACAATAAAATATTAAATAAAAAAATTAAAAGTTAATATGCAATTAGTAAGACCATCTCTAAAACTGTGATAAAGACTCCTTTGTCTAAAACATTTTCAACTTTCTTCAATCACTCTCCATTGATTTTTTAACAGGTTTTTTAATGATTTAATGATTATTTTAAATGTATACAAATAAATATATCAATTTATTATAATGCAATAAAAATAGATGTTAGCTCCAATAATACAGACAGAAATAATGATCATCTACATTCACGCAATTATTGCATTAGTTTATTTACACACACATTTCTAATAATAAATTTTATAAAAGTACATTTTTGCTGGGTGTGGTGGTGCACACCTTTAATCCCAGAACTGGGGAGGCAGAGGCAGGTGAATCTCTGTGAGTTTAAAGCCAGCTTGCTCTACATAGCGAGCTCCAGGCCAGCTTGGACTAAAGGGAGACCCTGTCTCAAAAATACTAAACAAAGAGTAAATTTTTAAATATATTGATTACACAAGACTGTAAATTTAACATATTTTAATAAAGAATGTCTTAGGCAGATATTGATGTAGTGAAATGTTTCTGACTCTTCTAAGAATACAAAAAAATAGAACACATGTCGTCTGACTCTTCTAGGTATACAAAGAATAGAGCACATGTGATCACCATCCAAAAGAAAGAAAACTAAAGAATTGAAAGGAAAGGGGAAAAAAGCTGAAATGGGATTCAGAATTTCAGATTATAAGGTCTAAAAAGCCCATATTATGTTAAAAATTATTTAACATATCAGGAAATGGAAAAATAGCAGTATAAGTAAACACAACTATCAGTAGATATATGCATCAAGATGTATGAGCAGTATCATGTAGGAATATTTGATGAGAATTTTAAAGTAAGCATCATTAAATTATGTCACTGCATGGTGGCGCACGCCTTTAATCCTAGCACTTGGGAGGCAGAGGCAGGCGGATCTTTGTGAGTTCAAAGCCAGCGTGGTCTACAAAGTGAGTTCCAGGACAGCTGGGACTACAGGGAGACCCTCTCTCAAAAAGACCAAAAACCAACCAAACAAACAAAATATATAGCACAGCAGTACAAGCTAAAAGAAGAACAAAAAGGAAGTTACTGACCTAAAAAAAATACAGTAAGAGGGGAATGGATAGATGGCCTAGCGGTTAGGAGCACCAATTGCTCTTGCAGAGGACCCGGGTTCAATCCACAGGCCCACATGGCTGCTGAAAGCCATCTTTAACTCCAGTTCCAGGGGATTCCGACACCCTCTTCTGACCTCTGAGGCATTGCACGACACGGGCGCACAGACCTGCATGCAGACAGTACATTCATATGCATACAAAAATAAATAAAATAAAAAATACAGTGTCATATACAGAAATGTGTGCAGGCAAACACACATGTATATACACACAAACACACATTATAAAGGTTCAGTGTGAATGGAGATGACAAGTTAAAACTTGATAAACTCAAGATATCAGCAGAATCTGGTCAATAAGAAATACAGAAATGGGCTTATGAGACTGCACCTAGTCCCCTTCTATAATACTAAGAGTCAAAAGTTTCCTGGCTGTGTCATTGATTTGAGACAGGTACAAAGGAGCACCAGTGCAAGTGAAGAAACTGCAGAATAAAAATAGCTGAAAAAGTCAGTGTAGTAAAGGGTATGAATATATTATTCAAGAGGATAAGTGAACCTTGAATAAGATGATCCAAAAAAATATCCAGATGCAAGTACAACATAATTAAACTTCTGACTTATAAAAGAAAAAATTCTACCAAGCCCCCAATAGTGTCACTTATAAGGGACACAAATCAGCAGATAATGGATAACCAGCAACTACAGACCACAAGAAACTGACACATCTTATAACTGATGAAAGAGGAACCATCAACTATGATTATTTTATGTAGAAAATATGCTTCAGGAATAAAAGGAGGATAAAGACATGATAAGTGAGAGAGAATTCATGGAAGCTAACCCATCAATGAGAATGGTTGAAGGCTACTCCTATATTATAATGAGTTATGATATGGATGTACTCTGGACAGATGACTGAGCTAATCTTGCATCCACAAAGTTACTCTTACAGCTTGTTTTTAATATAAACCAGTTTACTAACCTAGGTGTTTTTCTTGTGACCTAGGCATATGACCCTAATCCCTCAGGACCCTTCTTAGACTTCCACTCAAGGTAGTGTATGAATGTGTACATGCATACTTTACGCATCAAAGCATCCAATGGCTGCAAACAGTGGTTATCAGCAGAAAATGGGAGAAACTGTACTTCCGTGCATATGTGGCATTCTAGATCTAGGGATCAGAGGGCAAAATTCTCTCCCCAATTGATGCTGGGTATTCTGTTTCAAAAGTTCTGAGAGAAGTCTGAGGAACTAGGTTCTCAGTGGTTCGGGTTTGCTCTTGATCTTAAAATGGATGCTGAGAGTTAGGCTGTGCTTTCTTAAGCATCACCATAATATAGCTTAATAAAGCTGCACCCCTACAAACCTACATGCAGACAATATATTCATACACATAAAAAATAAATAAAATAAAAACTTTAAAAAAAGCTGCACCCCTGCATGTTGATACACCAGATGAGACTGAGGCAGGAAGAATGAAAGTTAAGGCCAACCCGGGTTATATAGTAAGACTCCATCTCAAAAACTATAAATAAGAAAACCAAACAACAAATATTTAAAGGTATTATTCTAAATGGAAAAGAAATAATAATTATGACATCAGAAAGGAAAGCAGGCTAGTGTCAGAATATATAGGAATTGGCCTAATTGTAATGGAATTAAAATATTTTGTGTGAATTTTTAAAATCCCTTTGAATAACTGAAGGAGAAATTAGAATACCCATATGATTTAGTGCTCAGTGAATGCAGAGAGCATACTCAAGATAATCCCCTGTAAAATGTGAGTGTGGCATTAATACATTAAAGAGTATTATCATTTGGTATAAAGGAACTCTACAACGTATCTTGAAGAAATTATATCAATTTGGTATCACAGGAAGAGCACATACATAATCAAAAGAGACCTTTGGATGCTCTAATATCTATCAGTATAGGAAATGGCTGAGGACTGAAAGTATTCTTTTTTTATCTTTTATTAAAGTTTTGTGCATTTCGTACATCACTTCTCAGTTCAATCCAGACTCATTTCCTCCTCCATGCCCCCCTGCCTCTCCCAAGTTCATGCACTCTGCCATACATGTCCTGTTTCCCCTTCTGAGTCTTTTCAAAGTTTTTCAAAGCAGAAGATTATTTTTTTTGGGGGGGGGGAATTCTACTGGTTCAGTCAGTTCCCTGTCCCAGTTCTGTTGTTTTTCCCTCCAATCCATATTGTTTCACCATATGCATTTATGTATGTCACACATGTACTAAAATCATGTCCTCTGAAAATAATCTATATGTTATTTCCAAATCACATTTTGGGATACACGTTTCCCTTTTAATTGTATATTGCTCTGAAATATGCAAACATACCCTCCACCCTTGTACCAAAATTATAAAGTCTGAACATAGGTAGTAGGTTATAATTCTAGAGTCTGTTAAGGGATTCACATTGTAAGAGCATAGTTGCTTTTAGATAAAGAGAAATATAACATTAATCTTACTCAGTTTGCCTTACTTGGTGCTAGCATCCACAAATAAGGGACACTATTCTTCGTTTGTTTTTCTGGGACTGTGTTACCTCACTTAGCATAATATCTTCTAGTTCCATCCATTTACCTGCAAAGTTCGTGATGTCATCTTTCTTTACCTCTGCATAGAGCTCCATTGTGTAGATGTACCAGGTCCAGAAAGTATTTTTCTTTATAGATAAAAGACCCAGCAAATAGAGAAGTCTCAGAGGATCATTTCCAAGAAACAGGTCTAGGCTCTCACCAAGTAACTTGCAATGTATGCTAGGGTGGACCTTGGCATTTCTGTGTATCAATGACTGTAGTTATATCCTACTTTCTCTGCATTTTACAGGAGTATTTCTTGCCACTGCCTTGCCTCTCTGTTGCATATTGAGTATGTGTGAATTAGTGTTGAGGATCAAATACATTGTCTAATTTGTTCACATGTCTTTGAGCATAGGAATCCTCCCATAGGAGTTATGACAGAAAGACTTCACCAGGAAAGTTTTGCTGCATATCCTGCTGATACTGAGAGGAGAGGATGGGCATGGTTTCAGCTGAGGGCCTGTACAATCCACTCAAGATCCCTCAGAGTTCAGGACATGCCAGCAGTAGAAGACCCATGCAATTCATCCTCAGTGCTAATGATCCAGAACTCTTAGAAGTTTCAGACGCCAAATTCAAGAAGGATGTTTGGTTATTATCAAAATACATTTGCCATGATGAGAATTGGGACCATGTTTTTGCCGGGCGTAGTGGCACACGCATTTAATCCCAGCACCCGGAAGGCAGAGGTAGGTGGATCTCTATGGGTTCAAGGCCAGCCTGGTCTACAGAGCGAGCTCCAGGACACCTGGTACTAAAAGGGAGACCCTGCCTCAAAAATACCAAAAAAAGGGTAAAACTAAAAAAAGAAAAAAAGTTTAATTTTTATCTGAATCTGTCTTAAATATCATATATTCCCCTTGTCCTGAGTGCCGAATGTCCAGAAGGCTGTTGGTCTTTGGGCAGTCATAAGGTTGATGACCCAGTATCAGTGTCTAGTCTGATAGCCCCCTTGCAGTCCACCTGCACCAATGAAGCTGAAGGCCTTCTGGGAAAACCACTGCTGGGGAGTTGGTAACTCCTCAGCTACACCCGGCCAGGAAGCTGTTGGTTTCTGTAGCCAGAGGTTGTTAGCCTTCCTGACTACCCAAACAGTTGCAGAAGCCAGCCCTACAGGGACAAACTGGAGAGCTAGCAGTAAGACTAATAGTTCCATCTGGATAAGGAAAATACGCATAATAACAACCCACAACCCAGAGATCTTGTCAGGTGGCACAACTTGTAGGAATTCTATTTATTCTTGCAGGGCAACTGGTTTATATAGAGTGGAGACAGACAGTGAGACATCACTTCCTACCAGCCAATCCCAGACCTTCATACTGTCACATGTGGATCATAAACAAGGAAGTCTTGTGATCTGGCTTGTGACCCCTAAAACATGCTAACCCTCACATGAATCTGTCAACTTACACTCTGCTTCATACCTCACAAACATTGGATTTGGGTCGGAAAGAAATGGAAAATTTGAAGTATAAAATCTTTCTTTTTTTTTTCTATTACCTCTTTATTTCTTTTTCATTTTTAACAATAAGTAATAAGTTATGAGTACAAGAATCCTTCACGTAAAACTAACTTGCAAGCAGTTGTGCCCAAACCCACACAGTCCAAGGGTCCCACCATCCAGCCAGGGGGGGGGGGGGGGGCTTGTACGTTCAACCAAGTTGATCAAATAAGTGCCCAGACTATATTGCTGTAGTTTCACCATTCACACCAATCGTAGCCCTTACATTCTACGATGCCCCCTCTTCTGCAGATTGTTCCCTAGGCTTAGAAAATGGGCACATTGATTTTTTGTATTGTTTTCTTTGTTTCTATTTCATTGATTTCTGCTCTGATTTTTGTTATTTCTTCCTGCGTGTTGCATTTAGGGTTCATCTATTGTTGCCTCTCAAGTGCTTTAAGCTGTAGTGTTAGAGCATTCACTTGTGCTCTTTCTGTTTTTCTAATGTAGGCACCCAGGGCTCTAAACTTCCTTCTTAAGACTGCTTTTAAGGTATCCCATAGGTTTTGTTGTGTTGTATTGTCATTGTCATTCAGTTCCAGGAATGCTTTATTTCTTCATCTCTTCCTTGACCCATTCATTATCCAAGAGTGTGCTGTTTAGTCTCCATGTGTTCTTGTAGGCAGGAGGGCTTGTCCTGGTGTTGATGTTGACCTTTATTGCACTGTGGTCTGATGGAATGCATGAAATTATTTCAATCTTTTTGTATTTGTAGAGGTTTCTTCTGTGTCCCAGGATGTGGTCGATTTTGGAGAATGTTCTGTGGGGTGCTGAGTAGAAAGTGTATTCTCTGGTATTAGAATGGAATATTCGGTAGAGGTCTTTGAGGTCCATTTGCTGTATCATATCACTCAGTTCAGATGCCTCTGTTTATTCTTTGTCCTGTTGACCTATCCAAAGGACTCAGTGGGGTATTGAAATCTCCTACTATGAGTGTACTGGGGTTAGTGTGTGACTTGTGGTCCTGGAGAATTGTCTTTATAAAGTTTGGTGCACCAGAATTTGGGGCATATATATTCATAATTGTGAAATCTTCTTGGTGAATTGTTCCTTTGATAAAAATGTAATGGCCTTCTTTGTCTCTTCTGATTTCTTTTACTTTGAAGTCTATTTTGTCTGATATTAAAATAGCAACACCTGCTTTCTTTTTGGTACCATTTGCTTGGAATATTTTTTTCCATCCCTTCACTTTAAGGTGGTGCCTGTCCTTGAAGGTAAGATGTGTTTCTTGTAGACAGCATATCGATGGATTCTGTTTCCTAATCCAGTCTCCCAGTCT